>OZ023267.1:137815651-138285651 GCA_964006375.1 Tillus elongatus | reverse complement strand
ACATCAAAGCGGTGAATACTTTTCTTTATATATAAAATAGTCCTATAAATCTAAATAGCATACATAGTCATGACCGATCCCACAAGTGTATTGTAAACTGTGATTAAGTTTTCAGTATTCAGTGTATACTTTAGCTGTAGTAGAACAAAAAATCCTTTGTTCAAGCTCAGACAAACATACTCAACGTGCTCATCCCATCCCAGTTCCTGATCAATTAAGACTCCAAGAAATCGTGTGCACTCAGTGGAACCAACCTCAACGCCATTCGCCGTGAGACTATTTGGAAAGGACAAACTAGATAGTCCGCCAAAGCGCATAAAGACCGTCTTGGAATTGTTCACAACCAACTTATTTGTCCAACACCAATCCAACAAGTCAGAGTATGCAATGCGCAACTTCGCTTGAAGAGCCTCAACATCATCATCCACAACCACCAGGGTAATATCATCAGCAAACAATACTCTAAAATCACATCATATAAAAGATGGTAAGTCATTTACGAATAAAATAAATAATAAGGGACCAAGTACTGATCCCTGCGGTATTCCATACTCCATGCATTGCTCGTCAGAATCATTACCAGCAACAGATACATACATCATTCTCCCTCCAAGGTAAGAAATCAGCCAACCCAACACTCGTCCCCTTAATCCAAGAGCGTCAAGTTTGCTAGCAACAAATTTCAAGTCGAGACAATCAAAGGCCTTGGTCATGTCAACAAAAAGTGCCGCCACATGCCTACCAGAATCAACATTGCCAGACACAAACTCCAGCAAACCAGCAGCCGCACTCTCCGTCGACCTAGCCGATCGAAATAATAATTTTTAAATCGAGAATGGTATCGGACTCAAAATTTGGACGATTGCATAAACGATTATTTTCGACCATTTGGTGTCACTTGGAAGCACTGCCTTTCGAAGGGCGACATCCCTCTAAGTTCTGTAGAGCCAAGTAGTGTGTTTGTCTTGAAGAAAAAATATCTGAGGATTCTGTCATGCGCATCCAGTATGTACTCTTATAGGTTGCAGTTTTCTAGGCATAGACTTCTTACTTTGGCATCATTGTATATATATATATATATATATATATATATATATATATATATATATATATATATATATATATATATATATAATAAGGTTTATTGATAGGTTGTTACAAACATTTACAATCAGATACAAAAGTTTACCATATAAATATACACAATATAAAAATATAGAATTAACATTCAATTCAAAGAAGTAATTACCAAATCAATAAACGCGCATGTCGTACATTTAAAAGTAATCAGTTAACAATGATCTTAATAGTTATAAGCCTTAGACATCTTCACAGAAGCAAACTTGCTTGTTAGCGAAAATGTCTATGCGACATGATAATCAAACTGAAAAATACAACACAAAAAAACTATCTTAATATTAGTGTAGAGTATCATAAATTAAACAATTTGTGGCCGCGTTCTACAATTAATAAAAGTGAAAAACAGCAAAACTAACTCCACATGCCCACAGCATACAAAACACAACACACAACAGAATTATGACTGTCAAGGAAGTAAAACACAGAGTAATTGACAGTCAGGAGATAAAATACCCTCGAAAAAACAACAACAACACAACCATAATAACCCAGCATTTTAAAGCTGCATCCGGCCATCCCCGACCATTGATCAATCGACATTGCCACAAAACTCAACGACTCCCTCCGCAAAACGAGAGACAGAAAATAAAAAAGGTATAGATACTTTAAAAACCCAGAAATACAGACTCACTCAGTAATCTGTGGTCAAATCATACTCAGTTATATTTCATCCATTCGCATTCATACTTGCTCGTGCGCGCTCGTTCGTCAACTTCACACCTTCATTCTCACACACACACGCACACCTACACACACGCACGCACACACAAGTAGTCTCAGACACATCCATACTAGCACACATGCACACAATGATCGATTAAAATCAAGATCTACTAGAAGGGTCGACAATTAAGAGAAGGCAACCACCCGACCGATAACACTCCTCGGTGTATTAAGCAGCCATAGTTGAATTCCTTTTTTATAAAGCCTATAAGAATTCGTAGATCTTATATCAAGGGGCAGGGTATCAAAGAGTCTCAAACCAATATACACAAAACTACGCTGGCCAATCCTTTTTTCCGCCCTGTACTTTTTCGTGACAATATTTTTGTACCTCGTAGAGTATGCATGTTCTGCAAATTTGACAGCACCTTTGTGTCTGTAAATATACAGTAAGATAGCACGACAGTACAGTTTCCGCACATCCATTACTCCAGCCTCCGAATATAGCGCATCACTGGGGTAGGTAATATTTCTGCCATATATAATTTTTAATATCCACCTCTGAGTTGTTCCAAACCTTTCTCAAGTATGTTTCTGATGCGCTTCCCCACGCCAATATGCCGTATAAAAGCTGCGACTGAATGAGAGCAAAGTAAATAGTCTTAAGGTAAGTGACTTCCAGAAATTGCTTTAGTCTCTTAAACTTCGAAAGGAAGCTCCTCAGTTTCTGTATTACTTGATTTGTCTGCCTGTCCCATCTGAGATGACAGTCAATATTCAAGCCCAGATATTGTATATTCCTTGCTTCACTTTTCTGATCAGAACCTACAGACAAGTTCCCCAGTCTTGGCATTCCACTGGCATATGAACTGAATGGCATGTACTTAGTTTTGTCCCAGTTTATGGACAATAGGTTTTGGTTAAACCATGTTTTTAATGTTTTTAAATGTGTCTCTGCTTCCTGTTTCAGAGATAACCAATCCGAGGCGGTGTATAAAATAACCGTATCGTCAGCATAACTGACGATCTCTCCTTTTGACGGTAAGAGAAGCATGTCATTTATGTACATGTTGAACAGTAAAGGCCCCAACACCGTGCCCTGTGGAACTCCACACTCCACCTGCTCACAGCAGCTAAAGTTATTTCCTATTTTCACACATTGTTTGCGGTCGGTTATGTAGCTCTTAAGCAAATCAAATATTTTCCCCCGAAATCCAGTTCTATGCAGTTTAGCTAGCAATTTTGGGTGGGACACCGTATCGAATGCCTTCGCTAGGTACAGAAATACACATATATATATATATATATATATATATATATATATATATATATATATATATATATATATATATACATTATTTGTTTGCTGTACTTTTTGTGATTTTTTATTAGTTTACGTGGACTGCAGTTTCAAACCGCCCGGGTTTATCATTAGCACGATACTCACAATAAGCAGCGTGCTGATGATGAACCGGGACGATTCGAAACTGCAGTCCATGTAAACTACTAAAAAATCACAAAGAGCACAGCAAACCAATAAAGTGTATATTTAAAAGTGATTACAGTGTAGTGCAACATTCCAAAAGATATATATGAGACATAAGCGGTTCTCGGGTTAAACCGCGTCCGGAATTTATTAAAACTCGCCGTTTCGGCTCCCATTTTGGAGCCATTTTCAAGAGACAAAGGAAATATGTAAGGACATGAACTCTAATGCATTTTTACCCACTCCTTAGAGCGTGGACAAAGGTGGGTTGGATTGTTGTAACTTGATTACGAGGCCTCAATCTGCCTACTCCCCAAATCTCGCCGGAGATCGTTTCTAACGTCTCAACCCTAGGCCTAAGAGAGATCTGGCAGTTCGTTGCATGTCTTGTATTGTATATACCGTTTCGTCTACCTGCTTTAGTTGTGTCAAGGTCAATTAATTCTGGGGCTTTCGTCATGGTACTTAAACGATTAAGAGGATTGCAGGTATTTGTTGAGTCAGGAGCTTTCGTCACGGTAGTTACAGGATTAAGAGGATTACAGGTATTTGTTAAGTCAAGTAGTGAGAAAATAAAATTGTCTATTGAATGTATTGTCTTTTTGTGTGTTTGTAATGAAGATCTAATAGGTTTCCAAGTAATCGGAACACGAATAACATCATCTCCCTTAGTTAAACAATCAGGACGTTTTTAGATCTTGATCGCTTGGCGGATTATGCTTGCTTTGAAGTTGTAAACCGCGGCTATTGTTTTAGCATTGTCAAAGTCTATTTTGTTTTCTGTATGAATATGATGCAGGACCAGCGCCGATAAGGGGTCGGATTTTCTAACTGCGAGGGTGTGTTCATATATTCTATTGTGGATGCGTCTATTAGTTTGTCCTACATAAGTTCGGTAACAATTGAAACAAGGAATTTCGTAAACTCCGTGGGATTCGTTTGGAATCGTATCCTTGGGAGTTTTTAGCATATTTGACTGTTTTTGCTCTGTTGTGAATATGGTTTTGATATTATGGGTTTTAAAGATTCGGCTGGTTTTGTAGGTGTCATCTTTAATGTATGGTAAAAACGCTGTGTGTTGTTGTGTGGACTCTGTCTGTTACTGTTGTGGTGTAGTGGTTTGTTGTTGTGCGTTTCTCATGTTTCGTAGTATGTGATTGTTGTCGTATCCGTTTTCTAGCAACGTCTATCTTAAAAAGTTTATCTCTGTCTGTTTATTGTTGATGTCTGTTAGTCTAAGTGATCGTGTTACTAGTGTTCGATCCACGGAATTTAGTTGCAATGGGTGATGGTGAGATTGGGCGTTAAGATAACGATTAGTGTGGGTTGGTTTTCGGTAGACAGTGTAAGAACATCCTCTGAATGTGCTGTGTGCTGACGTGATTCGTCCCTTACATGTCACTTAGTG
Source organism: Tillus elongatus (assembly GCA_964006375.1). Lineage (NCBI taxonomy): Eukaryota > Metazoa > Arthropoda > Insecta > Coleoptera > Cleridae > Tillus > Tillus elongatus. Next base: position 138,280,954 of record OZ023267.1, on the reverse strand, counting down.
TTGGAAGGCTGGCTACCATGGCTGTATTACTTTATAGGTGTATTTTCGCTGCAAATAGTATGCCGCACTGAAGAGCTCTAATTAGAGCGAAATCGGTCTACGGTTCTAATAGTGGTGAGAATGCATCTAGTTTTACATACTTTGTCCCTATATTAGGGTAGAAATCGGCCAGGACTGACGATTTGCTAAATTGTTAGTTGGTTGTATACAGTCTCTATTTTTAACATTCTGTTTTATTTGAAGCTGCCGTGACAACAAACTACTTGGTTCCGCAACGAGGTGGCGGCACGTGCATCGTGTCTTACATAAGAAACATTGCGTAGACAAATTTCCTATGAAAATTCAGTAAAGTTAAAAGAATTCAAAAGAATTTAGTTTAGAATTAATCCGGCCGGGCGTTGATTTATGGCAAACGTTGGTGTTAATGATAAAAAAGTTCTGGACGCAGCAAGTGCCTTATGGTAGTGAATTTTCATTAAATGATTCAAATTTTAATAACTCAATTTTTCAGAATCTTAGAAACTTGAATTTTGGTGTAGTAAGGTCCCATGGCAACATATGCACCAAATTTCATTAAAATGGCTTTCTAATTTTCGGAGAACAAAATTTTTTTCGGAAGAAAACTCAAAATTTTTGCGGAAAACCTTGTCCGATTTCCCTGGCTAACGAACTCATCTAAGCCATTAATAAAAGAAAGGCACTTGCCGCGTTTCATCCAAATTGGCCGACAATAGGCATGGATGCAAAATGATGAAAATGTTTTGTATCCTCCTACTATGTCGAAAATCATAACTACTGGACAATTGATAGTCCCTTTATTAATCTTATTTTTAAAGGGGTAGACATTGATCCAATCCAATCCATAGCAGGTGGTAGTGGAATTTTCCTTTATGTAATAGTAAAGGATTTTTTCACGCCCGAGGAGGTACCACCCCATACATCAAGGGGCCGGTGAAGTCCCAACGGACGTTTCCGGTTCTGGTGTGTGAGTCGGTTTCCCTTATAAGCAAAAATGATGATGGCTCCTCCTTGTATAAAATATTCCGGAGGCAAAATACCCCTCCATTCGGATCTCCGGGAGAGGGGTGTACAGGGGGCGCCAACATCAAGATTTAACATATCCTTTTCGAATATATGTGGCCTAAATTCTAACCTGAACTCCGTCCACCATTTCCTCCAGGCTAACAGGCCCCAACTCCTCTTCCTCACCGAAACCCAAATCAGTGCCAAAACAGCCACTAATCACCTTAATTTCCCGGGGTATGAGCTCCTTACTGCCTTTAGATTGCATGGAGGCGTGTGCGCATACGTCCGTAGCAATCTACCCTGCACCAGACTTCCCAATTTAGAAGCTGGAAGAAAAGACATACTATGGATAAAACTCTCTCTCAGGGCTGCAACTAAATTCATCTGTTGCATTTACCGGTCACCTTCTGACAACAACTTTGTCCAGCTCTTTGACTACCTTTCTGAAAAAACCGACTATCTGATTTCTGAATATCCTTCCTCCGAGGTCACTATTCTTGGCGACTTCAATGTCCATAATAAGGAATGGCTAGGATCTTCAAAAACCGATCCACAAGGGAGAGCAGCGGAGGCCTTTGCAGTCAGCAATTCTTTGGCCAATATGGTACAGCAATCTACTTACTTTCCTCGTATCCCAACACACAGCTCAAATCCCTTGGATCTCCTTCTTACTACAAATCCTGAATGCTATAAGATATCAGTCACCGCCCCCCTTGGTCGCTCAGACCACGGCATGGTCACTGCTTCCTGTGCAATGCAACCCGAGGTCACACAGTCATCACACCCACGTATCGTTTGGCACTACAACTCCGCAAACTGGGACGAAATGCGGGATTACTTTTCCTCATTTCCATGGGCGTCTGTCTGCTTCTCTCATCCTGACCCCTCTGATATCTCACAAAACGTCACCGAAATTATCCAAGCTGGCATGGAATTATTTATTCCACGTACACAGAAAACCTCTTCAGCCACTCAAAAGCCCTGGTTTTCTAAATCCTGTGACAAGGCCAGACTTGAAAAGGTCAAAGCTCACAAAACGCTTCTACACAATCCCAGTCAAGAAAATCGTCAAGCATTCAACGACGCAAGAAACCGCTATGTCCGCATTCTTTCTGAGGCAAAAAACTCGTTTAATAACCACATCAAAAACAAAGTCCTCTCAAGCTCCAACGGCGGCAAACCCTTCTGGACTCTTGCTAAGTCTATTGGGAATAATTTCTGCAAGAGCACGTTCCCACCTCTTGTCTCAGGTGATGAAATTGTTTCTACCGCCCTGGGCAAGGCTGAACTTTTTGCTTCGTTGTTCGCCGGAAATTCTACTCTCAACCCACCTCCAAATGTTCAACCACCAACAGTCCCCAATGTCGCGCATAAAATGACTGATATCATTTTCCAAACTAAAAAGGTACGAAAGATGCTCTCTTCTCTTAATACCAGGAAAGCCTCTGGCCTTGACGAGATCCCAGCAATTGTTCTCAAAAAATGCGCACCAGAACTTGCTCCTGTCCTGACTCGTCTGTTTCAGATATCTTACAATAAAGGCATATTCCCTAGTAACTGGAAAACTGCTCGAGTACAACCCATCCCCAAGAAAGGATCCAAAGCGCTTCCTAGCAACTACAGGCCTATTTCTCTCCTTTCAGTCATCTCTAAAGTGATGGAAAAGTATATAAATACCGAACTACTAAAATTCCTTGAAAAACACAGTCTAATCCACGACAGGCAGTATGGATTCCGTCAGCGCAGATCGACTGCCGACCTCCTTTCTTTTGTCACCCATTCTTGGAACAAGTCTATGGAACAACACGGTGAATCCCAGATTGTTGCTCTAGACATATCCAAAGCATTCGACCAGGTCTGGCACGCAGCGCTGCTTAATAAACTTCCGGCCTATGGCCTACCACCAAAACTTTGTACCTGGACAGCAAATTTCCTCTCCAACAGGAGCATATCTGTTGTTGTGGATGGCCATTCCTCTAAACTGTATCCAATTAATGCAGGAGTTCCTCAAGGTTCAGCTTTAGCCCCTACTTTGTTTCTTCTCCACATCAATGACCTCCTCTCTAGCACATCCAACCCAGTTCACAGTTACGCGGACGACAGCACCCTCCACTCAAACATACAATATTCTAAGCCTGTCTCTTTAGCCCAATTAGATGAGGATCGCAGACTCATGGAGGGTTCTGTCTCCGTAGACCTCCAAAAAATATTAGACTGGGGAAGTAGAAATCTTGTACAATTCAACCCCACCAAAACTAAGTCTTGCTTTCTTTCTCACAAGAGATACACCAGCCCTAGACCGATCACAATGAACAACCAAGTTATTCAAAGTAATGAGTCCTTTTCTCTTGTTGGCATTACTGTGGATCGAAATCTTAATTGGCACCAACATGTTACATCAATTGCAGAAGCGGCTGCTAAGAAATTGGGTTTCCTCTTCCGGGCTCGCAAATTTTTTTCACCAACTAATCTCTATACCTTATACACTTCACAAATAAGGCCAAACCTCGAATACTGCTCCCACATCTGGGGTGCAGCTGCCGCTTCTACACTCGCTATCCTGGACTCCATTCAAAAGAGAGCTATACGTCTCATCGGTGACCCTACCCTCACCCAAAGGCTTCCATCCCTTGCCCACCGACGTGCCGTTGGTGACCTCTCTCTCTTTTATAGATATCTGCACGGGCACTGCTCAGAGGAGCTTTCCTCCATAATTCCCCCACCTGCTGCCCCCAGCAGATCTACCAGGGGAACAGAGCGAATGCACCCTCTTAACGTCCAGGTTACCAGGCATAGAACATCTTGTTATGCCCGCTCTTTTGTCCCGAGGACTTCCAAGTTGTGGAATTCCTTGCCGGCACATGTTTTTCCTTCTCCTCCGAACCTCCAAACCTTCAAGTCCAGAATTAACAAGCTGCCTCTTTCCTCCTTGTCAACACCCACGGTACGATAGTATTTAGGCTGTAAGCCCTCGTGGTGTGTTGTTGACATTAAAAAAAAAAAAAAAAAAAAAAAAAAAAAAATCGGTTCATTATTTTTTGAGTTATCGGTTGGATACACACACACACACACACATATATATATATATATATATATATATATATATATATATATATATATATATATATATATATATATATATATATATATATATATATATATATATATATATATATATATAATATAAACATATAAAAGTTTAAACTGACTCCGGATGTGGGTTCTAGGGCTCCTAGTTCGCGCTCATTTGAAAAAATTTTTGCAAAGTCTCACCATCGATACCTCTCTATTAGTGATTTTTTAAAAATAAAAATTCACTAAAAAGGTGAAAGGAAACTTTATTTGGTGTGCAAAATTAAAACTTTGTCAATTTGAATGATTTTGAATCAAACTCAGCTTAAATTATGCAGAAGTACAATACAAGCTTTAAGCTTACTGTACAGGCATATTGTGTAAGTTAATTGAGTAAATATATTATTAATATAATATTATTATTACTATACGAAAAAATATACATTTAACGTCCCACCACCACTTTTTTTTGGAAAATATTAACAAATATGCGCGGCAAGAAATAACATCCCTTGCTCTGCCATTACTCTGCGCTTGGAAAAGGTACCACTTAATCGCCGAAAATATGATGAAAATCGCAATATTCCGACCAGCAGTGGTTTCTACGCCCTCTAGCTGTTATTTTAGAAACTTGAAAATAATTCCCAGCGATTTATCACGGAAACTTGCCTGATCACAGTTTTATTCATGAAGCTGTCATCAGCCCCACGTATCGTTTGGCACTACAGCTCCGCAAACTGGGACGAAATGCGAGATTACTTTTCCTCATTTCCATGGGCGTCTGTCTGCTTCTCTCATCCTGACCCTTCTGATATCTCACAAAACGTCACCGAAACTATCCAAGCTGGCATGGAATTATTTATTCCACGTACACAAAAAACCTCTTCAGCCACTCAAAAGCCCTGGTTCTCTAAATCCTGTGACAACGCCAGACTTGAAAAGGTCAAAGCTCACAAAACGCTCCTACACAATCCCAGTCAAGAAAACCGTCAATCATTTAACGACGCAAGAAACCGCCATGTCCGCATTCTTTCGGAGGCAAAAAACTCGTTTAATAACCACATCAAAAACAAAGTCCTCTCAAGCTCCAACGGCAGCACACCCTTCTGGACTCTTGCTAAATCTATTGGAAATAGTTTCTGCAAGAGCACGTTCCCACCTCTTGTCCCAGGGGATGAAATTGTTTCTACAGCCCTGGGCAAGGCTGACTTTTGCCTTGATGTTCGCTGGAAATTCTACTCTCAATCCACCTCCAAATGTTCAACCACCAACAGTCCTTAACGTCGCGCATAAAATGACGGATATCATTTTTAAAACTAAAAATATACGAAAGATGATCTCTTCTCTTAATACCAGGAAAGCCTCCGGCCTTGACGAGATCCCAGCAATTGTTCTCAAAAAATGCGCACCAGAACTTGCTCCTGTCCTGACTCGTCTGTTTCAGACATCTTACAATAGACGCATATTCCCTAGTAACTGGAAAACTGCTAGAGTACAACCTGTCCCTAATAATGGATCCAAAGTGCTTCCTAGCAACTACACGCCTATTGCTCTCCTTTCAGTCGTCTCTAAAGTGATGGAAAAGTATATAAACACCGAATTACTCAAATTTCTTGAAAAACACAGTCTAATCCACGACAGGCAGTATGGATTCCGTCAGCACAGATCAACTGCCGACCTCCTTTCCTTTGTGACCCATTCTTGGAACAAGTCTATGGAACTACACGGCGAATGCCATATTGTCGCTCTAGACATATCCAAAGCATTCGACCAGGTCTGGTACGCAGCGCTGCCTAATAAACTTCCGGCCTATGGCTTAACACCAAAACTCTGTACCTCGACAGAAAATTGCCTCTCGAACCGGAGCATTTCTGTTGTCGTGGATGGCCATTCCTCTAAACTGTATCCAGGAGTTCCTCAAGGTTTAGCTTTAGCCCTTACTTTGTTTCTTCTCCACATCAATGACCTCCTCTCTAGCACATCCAACCCAGTTCACAGTTACGCGGACGACAGCACCCTCCACTTAAATATACAATATTCCAAGCCTGTCTGTTTAGCCCAATTAGATGAGGATCGCAGACTCATGGAGGGTTATATCTCCGTGGATCTCCAAAAAATATTAGACTGGGGAAGCAGAAATCTTGTACAATTTAACCCCAGCAAATCACAGTCTTGCTTTCTTTCTCATAAGAGATACACAAGCCCTAGACCCATCACAATGAACTACCAAGTTATTCAAAGTAATAAGTCCTTTTCACTTGTTGGCATTTCTGTAGATCGGAATTTGAATTGGCATCAACATGTCACATCAATTGCAGAAGCGGCTGCTAAGAAATTAGGTTTCCTCTTCCGGGCTCGCAATTACTTTTCACCAGCTAATCTTTATACCATATATACTTCACAAATAAGACCAAACCTCGAATACTGCTCCGACACCTGGGGTGCTGCTGCCGCTTCTACACTCGCTAACCTGGACTCCATTCATTCTATACGTCTCATCGGTGACCCCACCCTCACTCAAAGGCTGCCATCCCTTGCCCACCGACGTGCCGTTGGTGACCTCGCTCTCTTTATAGATATCTGCACGGGCAGTGCTGAGATGAGCTCTCTTCCATAGTTCCTCCACCTGCTGTCCCCAACAGATCTACCAGGGGAACAGAGCGAATGCACCATTTTACTGTCCAGGTCACCAGACATAGAACATCTTGTTATGCCCGCTCTTTTGTTCCGAGGACTTCAAAGTTGTGGAATTCTTTGCCGGCACATGTGTTTCCTTCTCCCCCGAACCTCCAAACCTTCAAGTCCAGAATTAACAAGTTGCCTCTTACCTCCTTGTCGACACCCACGGTACGATAGTATTTAGGCTGTAAGCCCTCGTGGTGTGTTGTTGAAATAAATAATAATAATAAATAGAAAGAAAGCTGTACAGTAAACCGTTCCTGAGGTATGGCCAACGACCATCGTTAGTTGCCCACCCTGTACGTATGCAGGCGTGACCGATATTATAGTACCCGCACCGCAATTGCCAATTCACTAATCGTAAGCCGACTATTTACCTGCCTAAACGCACCAAACTATACGGTTTAAATAAAGTGCATATATCACACCCACACCTGGCCATTCTAACGCAAATATAAACAATTTGCATACGTCATAACTGCCACGTCACCCTGTCTACTTTGAATCGTTGCATGAAGTGTAATCGTGTGATGTATATTTAGTGACATTGACCCATAAAACAGTTCTTTAAAGGTTAGCATAATTCAATTTGGTAGATTGTTTGTAAACAATGCTTTTGGGCTTTTTGTTACATCAAGCGTCTTAAATCGAGGAGCGTAGTTAAAAGCAATAAATGTTTTGGTTTAAACTAATAGATTATAAATTTCTGTACATGTACTTTCGTCAGTTTCATCGTAAATCGAGGAGTGTAATTAAAAACCTAAAAGCAATCAATGTCATGGTGTAAAACGAATAGGTTATAAATTTTGCTTCAAAAACTTGAGTACATTGGAGTTAGGAGTGGAACGCTGGATATATTTTAAAACAATATCTTAACTATAACAGGATCTATAACACGGCATTTCTGTACTATACAAGGAAAAGGGGTTAAGGTTGTTTCCCTCAGATTGAGGGTCTTCCAAATGTTGCTGCAAATGTGCACTGGTTGTCTGTTGTGATTCCGTGTATTTTTGCATCTTCATCCAGAGTGTTCCCATCTTCACCTGGCTATACCGTACTGATGATGGCTAATAAGCTTGAAACACGTGTATGCGGTTGCCTCCTTGCGGCTTTGCCTTTAACCCCTTTTCCTTGTATAGTACAGAAATGCCGTGTTATAGATCCTGTCATAGTTAATCTAACTTCCTGGGCTTCGGATGCTCACGCAGGTGATTTCTTTGCCTCCGTGGCAATTTTGGTTGTTTCCCTCGGATTGAGGGTCTTCCAAATTTTGCTGCAAATGTGCACTGGTTGCCTGTTGTGACTCCGTGTATTTTTGCATCTTCATCCAGAGTGTTCCCATCTTCACCTGGCTATACCGTACTGATGATGGCTAATAAGCTTGAAACACGTGTATGCGGTTGTCTCCTTGCGGCTTTGCTCTTAACCCTTTTCCTTGTATAATACAGAAATGCCGTGTAATAAATCCTGTTATAGTTAGTATAACTTCCTGGGATTCGGATGTTCACGCAGGTGATTTCTTTGCCTCCGTGGCTATTTTGGTTGTTTCCCTCGGATTGAGGGTCTTCCAAATGTTGCTGCAAATGTGCACTGGTTGCCTGTTGTGACTCCGTATATTTTTGCATCTTCATCCAGAGTGTTCCCATTTTCACCTGGCTATACCGTACTGATGATGGCTAATAAGCTTGAAGCAAGTGTATGCGGTTGTCTCCCTGCGGCTTTGCTCTTAACCCTTTTCCTTGTATAATACAGAAATGCCGTGTAATAAATCCTGTTATAGTTAGTATAACTTCCTGGGCTTCGGATGCTCACGCAGGTGATTTCTTTGCCTCCGTGGCTATTTTGGTTGTTTCCCTCGGATTGGGGGTCTTCCAAATGTTGCTGCAAATGTGCACTGGTTGCCTGTTGTGACTCCGTGTATTTTTGCATCTTCATCCAGAGTGTTCCCATCTTCACCGGGCTATACCGTACTGATGATGGCTAATAAGCTTGAAACACGTGTATGCGGTTGTCTCCTTGCGGCTTTGCCCTTAACCCTTTTTCCTTGTATAGTACAGAAATGCCGTGTTATAGATCCTGTCATAGTTAATCTAACTTCCTGGGCTTCGGATGCTCACGCAGGTGATTTCTTTGCCTCCGTGGCTATTTTGGTTGTTTCCCTCGGATTGGGGGTCTTCCAAATGTTGCTGCAAATGTGCACTGGTTGCCTGTTGTGACTCCGTGTATTTTTGCATCTCCATCCAGAGTGTTCCCATCTTCACCGGGCTATACCGTACTGATGATGGCTAATAAGCTTGAAACATGTATGCGGTTGTCTCCTTGCGGCTTTGCCCTTAACCCTTTTTCCTTGTATAGTACAGAAATGCCGTGTTATAGATCCTGTTATAGTTAGTATAACTTTCTGGGCTTCGGATGCTCACGCATCCGAACATCTTCCAAATGTTGCTGCAAATGTGCACTGGTTGCCTGTTGTGACTCCGTGTATTTTTGCATCTTCATCCAGAGTGTTCCCATCTTCACCTGGCTATACCGTATTGATGATGGCTAATAAGCTTGAGACACGTGTATGCGGATGTCTCCTTGCGGCTTTTCCCTTAACCCTTTTTCCTTGTATAGTACAGAAATGCCGTGTTATAGATCCTGTCACAGTTAATCTAACTTCCTGGGCTTCGGATGCTCACGCAGGTGATTTCTTTGCCTCCGTGGCAGTTTTGGTTGTTTCCCTCGGATTGAGGGTCTTCCAAATGTTGCTGCAAATGTACACTGGTTGCTTGTTGCGACTCCGTGTATTTTTGTATCTTCATCCAGAGTGTTCCCATCTTCACCTGGCTATACCGTACTGATGATGGCTAATAAGCTTGAGACACGTGCATGCGGTTGTCTTCTTGCGGCTTTGCCCTTAACCCTTTTTGCTTGTATGGTACAGAAATGCCGTGTTATAGATCCTGTCATAGTTAGTATAACTTCCTGGGCTTCGGATGCTCACGCAGGTGATTTCTTTGCCTCCGTGGCTATTTTGGTTGTTTCCCTCTGATTGAGGGTCTTCCAAATGTTGCTGCAAATGTGCACTGGTTGCCTGTTGTGACTCCGTGTATTTTTGCATCTTCATCCAGAGTGTTCCCATCTTCACCTGGCTATACCGTACTGATGATGGCTAATGAGCTTGAAACACGTGTATGCGGTTGTCTCCTTGCGGCTTTTCCCTTAACCCTTTTTCCTTGTATAGTACAGAAATGCCGTGTTATAGATCCTGTCATAGTTAATCTAACTTCCTGGGCTTCGGATGCTCACGCAGGTGATTTCTTTGCCTCCGTGGCTATTTTGGTTGTTTCCCTCGGATTAGGGGTCTTCCAAATGTTGCTACAAATGTGCACTGGTTGCCTGTTGTGACTCCGTGTATTTTTGCATCTTTATCCAGAGTGTTCCCATCTTCACCTGGCTATACCGTACTGATGATGGCTAATAAGCTTGAAACACGTGTATGCGGTTGTCTCCTTGCGGCTTTGCCCTTAACCCTTTTTCCTTATATATATATATATATATATATATATATATATATATATATATATATATATATATATATATATATATATATATATATATATATATATATATATATATATATATAAGCATAGCTCCCCTCATTAGTGAATTTTTCGTTTTACGAAAAATTCGCTAAAATGGCACGATAGCGAATTTAAAAAAAGCTGAGCGTAAAACGACCCCCACCGTTTGAGAATCGCTGACCTAGAGCGAATTTTTTTGTTAACATCGCATCAATTTTCAAGACAATATGTCAAATACTTTTTCCAGCTCTTAAAGAGAACCCAAAGCCATTTTCTTATTTTAACACTTTGTATCTTCTTTAATTTTGACTATTTGAGCTGAGTTTAGCTAGATCGTAATATTTTGAAGACAAATCTCTACTGTGATTCTGTGTATCGTTACTTTTGAACCAGTATGTATAAAGTAACATAATTACTTTGTGATTATCAGAGCTTATTGCATGTTAACTGTTTATAAATGTATGTATGTAAGTATATTATTGATTGCTATTCTTTAATAGATTTGCATCTCTGTTACATTGTATACGATGACGCAATATATTGTGTACAATCAAAAACAGTGACATGTCATATTCACCTCAGGTTACTCAACTTGACCGTGTGATTTGCCATGAATAAAATAATGTTTAATCATTTTGCAGAAATGAAGAGTGTTCTGATATTTAGTAATGAAGTAAACTTAAAAAGTTTTGGATTTGAATACAAATCATATGTTAAATGTATTGATCAATAAAAATCCCATGAATCATTTGGTTTTTTTGTTACTGCACAGTATTTTATGAAACAGCAAACGGCACAATACATAGATACAGCATGAGTTTTAGAATAAAATTGTAAAATTAAGCTACCTTGAAAGCCTGGACGTAGCAAGTGCATTATGCGAATTTTAATAAAAATGCTATTAATTTTTTTTTAGTTAAAAAAATCAGATTTAGTAGGTAGTATAACCGTTATTATAGTAGAAAACCAGTACCATATTTTATCAAAATAACTTTGTTATTTAAAAAAAGTCTGGACGCAGCCAGTGCGTTATGAATGTGAATTTTTATTTAAATGTTTTTAATATCAAATATGTCTCGTTAATGCAAGCAGACATCAATTTGGTTACCGGTATAACCTATAGATCCGAAAAAATGTAACATATTTTATTAAAATAACTTATTGTCTGTAAATGTACAAAAAATTTCCGAAAATAAACTTGAAATGTGTCCGAGAAAACTGGTTTACTAGCCAACTAACCTTAGGTTAATAGCAAATTAGGTTATTGAAATTTGAAGCATTTAATGAAAATTCGCTACCAAAACGCACGTATTGTGTCTCAATTATTTTTTTTTACAAACATGCGTCATATTTCGATGAAAAATGCAAAAATGCAATAATATAAGGAATGTTCGAAAAAAAATGTAGGTATCACCAACGACTTATGGGCCAGCTGTGATTGTCAAAATAATTTTTAAAGATACAGCTCAAGACACCCTACAATTAACGTATACATTTTTTCTGGTATCTTGCATAATAATAATTATATTGACCTTTACCGTAGAAATTCGTCATGTATATATGTAAGCAAATAAAAACTGAAACTAAACCGGATATGGATTTTAGGTGGCCTAATTTGCACTCATTTGAAGAAATCTTTTGAGAATTCAAAAGTCGCGGTCTCCTCATTAAGGAATCTTTTCTATGAAAATTAGCCAAAAACTATAGACCGTTAAAAACTTAAGGGTTTGTAGAACACTCTTCTTGCAACATTTTCTTTACATAACCCGTATTTGCTTCAGGTTCTTTGTCTAAATCTTGCCGATTTTGACGGTTCATATCGCGACTTTGACGTTTTGAGGAAAACCCCCAATCTGTTTTTCTTTAAATGCCTATAACTTTTTTTGTCTTTTAGCTTACAGACCTAAATTTGGTATATGGTTCACTGCTTATATTACACACGTGCCAAATTTGGTTGCCCTTACTTTGTTATTTCGGGATATAAAAATTCTCCGAAAGAAAACACAAAATCTTATGCCGATTTTCCTGGTTAACGAACTTGCAAAAAGGAGGTACGTACCAAATTTAATCAAAACGGGCCCATTCTTTTTTGAGTTATCGATGTGATACATATATATATATATATATATATATATATATATATATATATATATATATATATATATATATATATATATATATATAACATATAAAAATCGAAACTGGACCCTAGATATGTATTCTAGGGGGCCGAGGGCGCATTCATTTGCAGAAACATTTTCAAAATTCAAAAGTCGCGATCTCCCAATTAGTGAATTTTAAAAAAAAATTCACTAAAAGTACAAAAATTTTTTCAAAAATAAACTTAAAAATAGTCGAATTTTCCTGGCCAACAAACCTATTCAAAAAATTTACACACGAACTACAACTGCCAGGCTATAATTATTTACAATCAATCCCAAAAAAATGTATACATGAAAATTTTCAAGCAATTTGTCTCACAAAAATTGGCCATTTTGTTACAGAAATTGTCCCGAGTAATATTACACGGAGATTATGTAAAATTCTTTTTACAAAAATCATTTAAAAGTTTTTTACACGAAAATTTTCTAAACCAACTTTTTTCACGCAAATTCGAATATAATTTTGTTACGTCAATTGGCATACATTTTTTTTACAATAACTTATTAGAGATTAATAATTAACTAGTGGCATTTTCCAAAAATTTTTCAAAAAATTATTTCTATTGAATATATACATGCTGTCCGGTGTTTTAGTTCTTGATAACCTGACACCGTGCCTTTCTTGTTTTTGTACTCTATATGTATGTTTGCAATTACACACTGTTCTCCGTGTTCACGGCACATTATTATTTTTAATTAATTACGTAACATTATACAACATTGAGCTCACACCATTCATGTTGACATTAGTTTACATTTACGTCTATCGGCCATCTTCCCTTCTTCCACCGACATGGATATGCGCGTGCTATGACTAAAGAAGAGAGGTGCCTAAATGTACAATTTTCGGTTGTGTTTAAAACATAGAACAGGTAACAGAATCAAACATGCAAAATGGTTACTATTATAATTCTCACCATTATACGGTAATCATCATTTCCACGGTTTCATGGAAAAACGACACAAGCGCCAAAGATGTAATTTTACAGGAGACGTAAAAAACTTTCTCAAATTCATGTGACGAGAAATATCTCCACGGCGTCTGTGTTATCTTGTTCTCCAAGTTTTTTCTGAATTTTTGGTACAACTTTTTCCTCAACAGTGTGTTAATTCACCTAATTAAATGTAAAAAACGAATGAAATAGCGCTTATTCCAAATCATCAGTAGCAAGTGGCGTTTTTGTCGTATTTTCGTCTGGCGTTTATGCCAACCAAGAATAATATAATGAAAATAAATCGCTTTTATGTTACCTTGTGCCATTTGAGAGTTTGTACATGGATGTCTGAGCCCAGAATTGACTGCATCGCCAGCGCCAATATCCTTCCGCTACGTGAATTTTCATCCATCTGCTGTTGAAGATTGGCACAAGCAACTGCAAACTGACTGAGCCAGACTCCTTTATATACAAATGCTACGTCTGTTTCGGGACGCTTGCATGAGACAGTTGCCATGGCAACGGCACGCGCACTAATAGGTTGATGTTTATTAGTGCCACTAAAGTGATGCAGAGTTCTGAGTCTGCTTCAAACCTTAGTTTCCGTCCCCTGTGGGTCCGGGGACTAACTAAAAGAATAGGCCAAAGGTAACTCCTGCCTGTCGTAAAAGGCGACTAATTGGAATTAAATACTGGTGGGGGTCTTGTCCAGGTGGGCCTGGAGGGAGGCAGATATCTCTGAGAAGTGATGCACACCCGGATGTTGAGGCCTCCACTCTGGGCTTAGAAATGGACTATTGACCTCGCATGGTTGTTATTCGGGAGCGGGGTTCCGGAAGGGTGCCGCCTTGGGTTGAGTGCTAGCGGGTGTCGTGTGTTTAGACGACCCGGAGGGGTTGACATCTCTAATGAGTGGTAAACACCCGGAGTTTGAGGCCCCCACTGTATGGTTTGGAACGGACGGACGGCCACGCTTGTGCGATGCTCGAGAGCGGGGCTCGATGGGATGTCGCCTTGAGTTTAGCACTGGTGGGTGTCGGGTCTAGACGAACCAGGAGGAGAGCTGAGATATTTAGGGGTGAAATACAACTAAGGGTTGAGGCCTCTTTTGTGAGCTTCGAAACGGACAAACGACCTCACTTGAATGCGGGACTTCATGATACTGCCCCGAGTCAAACACTAACGGATGTCTGGTCCAGACGAACTCGGAGAGAGGTTATCTCTCTTTGAGCTTTGAGACGGGCAGGCGACTTCGCTGAGATGGAAGTACATCTGTCAAACAAAGTTTCACCTCGCAGGTGTCGTCTCCTGTCGGAAGCTCGATTTGTTGGGTGAAATTTAAGCTAACGCTGGTAGGTGTTGGGTCTGGACGAGCACGGAGGTGGCTGAGGTCTCTAGGGGTGGATTACACCTGGAGACTTGGGCCTACCCTGTGAGCATCGATACAGGCTAACGACCCTGTCTGGATACTGCTCGAGGGCGGGCCGCCTCGAGTCAATGAAACACTGGCGGGGGTCTGGTGCAGGTGAGGCTGGGGGAGGGGGATATCTCTGGTAAGTGATATGCACCCGGAGTTTGACGCCTCCACTGTGGCCTCAGAGACTGACAATTGGCCTCGCTTGGTTATTACTCGGGAGCGGGGTTCCAGATGATACCGCCCTGGATTGAGCCCTGGCGTGTGTCGTGTGTCCAGACGTCCCGGGGGGCTCTGATCTTCGATAAATGGTAGACACCCGGAGTTTGGAGCCCATACTGTGTGCTACGAAACGGACGGACGGCCTCGCTGGGGTGATGCTCGGGAGCGGGTCCCGATGGGATGTTGCCTTGAGTCTAACACTGTTAGGTGTCAGGTTTAGACGAGCCTGAGGGGAGCTGAGATCTCTAGGGGTGGATTACAACTGGAGATTGGATGCTGCTCGAGAGCGTGACTTTATGATACCGCCTCGAGGCAAACACTGACGGATGTCGGATCCAGACGAACTCGGAGAGAGGTTATCTCTCATTGAGCTTTGAAACGGGCAAGCGACTTCAGTCAGATGGCAGTACACCTGCCAAACCAACTGTCACCCTCAAGAAAAGATCGACTCCCTCATGGAGCTGGAATTGATGGGTGAAATCTAAATAATTAGACGTGAGCCATAATAGACATAAGGTCGCAGTGGAGGGACTGAAATAGCCCACTCACAATAAAATCTAATATAATCTAATCTAGTTTCCGTCGTTTGTTTAGATTAAGTCGGATCGTCAGAGACCAATTTTTTATTTTTACTATGTTGCCGTTAAATAATCTGATATGTGTCACAATTACATACTTTGAAAAGCTGTATTTCGCATATTTCTTTTTGTTGAGTCGAATTGATTTGTTTATTATCATCTCTAAAAGAATAATTTCAAAATAATAAAATATTAGATATAAAATTTCAAGTTGTAAAAAAAGAGACGGACCTTGAATTTGAAAAAAATATGATTGTAGCTCTTCCCTCTATAAACAGGGTAGGTAATATGCGTATTATATTACCATATGCGTGCGCGTACAGTGTCCTCTCATCGAATATTCCTGGACATTATTCCTTGTGAGTTTTTTTTTGTACAAATGGATTTTTCATTTAAATACTGAAGTGCGAGGGGAACGCGTGACCTTGGAAATTTAAAAAAATCGCCTTCGGCGCAAAGAGGTCTTCGCCTCCCTGGACCCACTTTGGGGCCACGTGGATTTTGCTGCTTCACCCGCTCCCAAAGTCACGAGCCGCAACTGACTAATTCACAGACAGTATCTTTCCGTAGTGATATATGTAATGTGTGTTGCTTTATTTTGTATTCTATATTCATTTACTTTGTCTTTTCTAAATGTGGTTTGACAAACATATTACTTTTATTATTATATTTGGTGCGCGAGGGCTTTGTATTCCAGGTGTATTTGAATCAAGTTTAGCAGCTACTTATTTACAATAACCTGCGGCGCAGGGAGGTCTCAGTCTCCCTGAACCCACCTTTGGTGCCGCGCGGATTCTGCTTCACCCGCTCCCAATGTCACGAGCCGCCACTGACTAATTCACAGACAGTATCTTTCCGTAGTGATATATGTAATGTGTGTTGCTTTATTTTGTATTCCTTGTTCATTTACTTTGTTTTTTCTAAATGTGGTTTGACAAAAATATTACTTTTATTATTATATTTGGTGCGCGGGGGCTTTGTATTCCAGGTGTATTTGAATCAAGTTTAGCAGCAACTTATGTTCAATCACCTGCGGCGCAGGGAGGTATTTGTCTCCCTGGACCCACCTTTGGGGCCCCGCGGATTCTGCTTCACCCGCTTCCAAAGTCACGAGCCGCTACTGACTAATTCACAGACAGTATCTTTCCGTTGTTATATATGTAATGTATGTTGCCTTATTTTGTATTCTATATTCATTTACTTTGTCTTTTCTAACTGTGGTTTGACAAACATATTACTTTTATTATTATATTTGCTGCGCGAGGGCCTTGTATACCAGGTGTATTTGAATCAAGTTTAGCAGCAACTTATTTTCAACAGTCGATGCTCAGCACAATAGCCAGCGTAACCGTCAAAAGCTGGTTGCATATTCGCTAAAGCATAATTTAGCATCGAGCGGGATGTACCGGAAGGAAAGCCCGACGTCAGAGCATCGGCCCATTAACGTCAGTTTCCTGACTTGGTGACTGAGTGACACGAAGCAGCAACGATTACATGGATACATTACGTATTCAGCTGGGATCGCTGTTGTGTACCACTGTGCCACAAGATAACGGTTTCTAGTGGCAAAGGCGTCACCATCCCTACAAAAGGACGACGCTTATTATGACGTCCCAATTCTTGTGTGGTTAAAGCTTGCTAAAATTTTCTAAAGTATCGAAAATATCTATGCATTTAAATCCTGCTTAGGCAGTATCGATCCTTATATCGTAGACAATCTATTTTATTCGTCATCAAAGCCCGCCGTAGCAAGAGCCTTACAGATTTAGAAGAAAATCTGGTTAATCAAAATGTAAAACAATTACCCAAACAGAGCATACAGTTTGTCCACAAAGTATGGAATAAATTCAATATAACAAGAATGCTCGAGGCTGACAAAATTTGCAAATGGGAGTTACACACTGAAACAAACTAAAAAGTCTGGACGCAGCAGGTGCGTTATGGCAGTGAATTTTTATAAAAATGCTTTGAATATCAAATATGTCTTTTTAATGCAAGCAGTCATCAATTTGGTTACCGGTATAACCCATATAGTAGAAACAATGTACCATATTTTATCAAAATAACTTATTGTTTGAAAATGTACACAAATTTTCCGACAATAAACTTTAAATGTTGGTTTCCTAGCCAACAAACCTTAGGTTAATAGCAAATTAAGTTATTGAAATTTGAAGCATTTAATGAACATTTGCTACCAAAACGCACTTACTGCGTCTTGATATGTTTTCTTACAAACATATTTTGATAAAAAATGCAATAATATAGGCCAGCCTGTGATTGTCAAAATAATTTTATAAGATGCAGCTCAAGACGCCCTATAATTAACTTATAAAATTTTTTCTCGTCTCTTGTATAATAATAATTATATTGAGCTTTACCGTATAAATGCGTCACCCTGTATATATGTAAACAGATAAAAACTGAACGTAAACCCGGATATGGATTCCAAGGGGCCTAGTTTGCGCTCATTTGATGAACTTTTTTAAAAATTCTAAAGTCGCGGTCTCCTCATTGACGAATTTTTTGTACGAAAATTAGCCAAAAATTATAGATCGTTAAACCATAAACTTAACTAAAACTACCGCCAAAGTATCCGAGAGAAAATAACCTGTTGCATATCAGCCCTTTTTGTAAAACTTCGATCCTTTATATGTGTTGATAAAACATAACAAACACTGTTCAGTCCACCCGCTAACATTAATAAAGGAATAATTTGCACTTGTATATAAAAATTTCCCAAATAAGACAAATAATTGGTCGACTGAAACAGATAAACATATAAACAATCTAATACCATACGATAACCGTCAGTTAAAGCGTGTAACAGACCTGTGCAATAATATAAAATGTTCCGTTGCCAGGCAACGATATACTAGATCTCCAGGTTTGCCATTGTCAATGAAACGCGGTGATATTAAAAACGAATGTTTCAAATTTGAATATCTCAATTTTTTGTAAACCTAGAAAGCTGAATTTTGGCAGGTAGTTAGGTCTTTCCCAAAGCAATATGTACACTAAATTTCATCGAAATATGTTTGTAATTTTCGGAAATAAAAATTTTTCTCGAAAGAAAACTCAAAATTTTCCCCGAAAACCTTGTCCGATTTTCCTGTATAACAAACTCGTCCAAGCTATTAATAAAATAAAGGCACTTGCTGAGTTTCATAAAGATTAATTATTTTTTGAGTTTTCGGTTGGATATATATATATATATATATATATATATATATATATATATATATATATATATATATATATATATATATATATATATATAAACATATAAAAATCGAAACTGACCCCGGATATGGGTTCTAGGAGCCCAAACTCGCGCTCATTTGAAAAAATTTTTGCAAAGTCTCACCATCGATACCTCTCTATTACTGAATTTTTTTTTAATAAAAATTCACTAATAATGCCCCAATGTAAAAAAATTTTCGAAAGAAAACTCAAAATTTTCCCCGAAAACCTTGTCCGATTTTCCTGTATAACAAACTCGTCCAAGCTATTAATAAAATAAAGGCACTTGCTGAGTTTCATAAAGATTAATTATTTTTTGAGTTTTCGGTTGGATATATATATATATATATATATATATATATATATATATATATATATATATATATATATATATATATATAAACATATAAAAATCGAAACTGACCCCGGATATGGGTTCTAGGGGCCCAAACTCGCGCTCATTTGAAAAATTTTTTGCGAAGTCTCACCATCGATACCTCTCTATTACTGAATTTTTTTTAATAAAAATTCACTAATAATGCCCCAATGTTTTTTTGATTTTTTTCAGTTAATACCAACTTTGTTTTTAACGTAACACGTTTGTATTTTTATACCATTGCAAAGCGCTCTTCAAAACCACTGGAAAATATGCAACATTTTTCATTGGACAATCCCTTATATGGATCATACATACATACACAATTTTAACCGTAATTAAACAAATCCTTTGCCACAGTAAAAAGCCTGGACGCAGCAAGTGCGTTATGGTAGTGAATTTTCATAGAAATGATCTGGCACAAAGTAATTTTTATAACTTTTTTTAGTGTAGTATATAAATCTATATTTTGGTGTATAGTTTACTTTTTATATCGTAAACCTACCTACCAAGTTTGGTTATAATAGCTTTTTTATTTTTTGAGATAAAAAAATTTTTCAAATGAAAACTCAAAATTTTGCCGGAAAAACTTATAATTCAATTTGTTTTTTTTCAAATTAGGGTCCAGGAAGGTAAATGGCTTGTCACTATTAATTTAATAGGGTTTAAGTGGTAGAACAGCGAATACTACGGTATCAGGCTGAACTTCTCCCTAAGATTTGTTTTGTTTCAGTTGATATGGAAATAGTTTACTTATTGTATAAGTTCATGTAAAAGACGACAAAACAAATAAAGAAATTATTATACATACATACATATATATATATATATATATATATATATATATATATATATATATATATATATATATATATATATATACATATAAAAATTGAAACTGACCCCGAATATGGGTTCTAGGGGTCCTAGTTCGCACTCATTTGCAAAAATTTGTTCAAAATGGTAGTCCATTTTTATTAAATGCTTCAAATTTGAATAACTTAATTTTAGATAACCTTAGAAAGTTGAGTTTTGATACGTAGTAAGGTCTTTCCCAATGTAACATATTCACCAAATTTCATTAAAATGTCTTTGTAATTTTCGGAGATCAAATTTTTTTTCGAAAGAAAACTCAAAATTTTTCCGGAAAACCTTGTCCGATTTTCCTGGATAACGAATTCGTCCAAGATAAAAATAAAGGTACTTGCTGAGTTTCATCCAAAGCGGTTAATTACTTTTTGAGTTATCGGTTGGATAACGTGAATAACCTGTGGTTCCAGCAAGATAGTGGGCCGCCAAACAACGCTAGGAGAGTTTTGGAGTATTTGTCTGAAATGTTTCACGGTAAAGTCATTTCAAACAATGGAGACATACGTTGGCCGGCACGTTCGCCGGAATTTTCTCCGTTGGAATTTATGGGGAACTATGAAAAACACAATTTATAAAGTTGTACCCACCGATGTTCATAAGCTGCGGAGAAAGAACCTCACAACTCTAGGGACAAAAATGAGAAGAAGTGATGTCGAGAGATCAACACAAACTTTAAGAAGGCGTATTGAGCTGCGCTTAGAAGTGCAGTGTGAACCATTTGAACATATTTTATAATTGTTTCCTTTGTTTCTTGGAATTTAGTTTTATGTTAAGATGTAACTTTCAAATGTAATAAAGTATGAATGTTGTTTACATGGCAATTTTTACAAAATTATTTTTCTTCGAAATTTCTACCAAATTGCGAGACTGAATTCTTGCATATGATACGTCATTGTAATCAAAAAAAAATCCAATTCAAAAATGTGACAACTCAAGATAGCGCCCATAAGAAAAAACAAAGTTGATGATGATTTCCGGAAACCGAAACATCGGATTCAAAATTCGATGACACCATATTGCAGAGGGCAAAAAGTGTCTATGACAAAGTGCGATTTGTTTTTACTTATCTTTCCGAATAATCTCAGGAAAAATTATTTCTAGAATTCTAGAATTTTGGTTTTTTGCGGATATCTCCTGAAGTATTCGGATTTTTTTTAATTTGGAAAGGGCCTTTTATTGAGCATCAATGTGCACAACTTTCCCCTAATTCAACCCACTCTATATCGCTTCAAATAACCGAGATATATATGCTTGAGCTCCACAAACGGACCCTGTATATGTAAATTAGACTGCAAGCTTATTTGATTGCTATTTTTGGTAGTAAACTTAAAGTATAAAGTATGCTGCCCTTTCCTTGAAATAGTCGACTTAAAACATCTCTTGTCATTCTGAAAACAAACAATACGTGGAAGTCCAAATCGACCAGTCCTCTTTTCCTATAGGATTAACATCATTTATTATTAAAGAAAAACGATGACGTCTTGTCTCCCATTTGACTACCTTATTTGTATTCATAATTCTTCTCTTACACATAAATAAAGTGAACGGTTCTTAAATAGGCAAAGGGAACTAATAAATTTGAGCTGAAAAAACAAGGAAAGCATATCGAGCGTTCAAGAAGATATTCGAGAAAATCGTCTAATGTCTAATGTATTCTAGTCGATGATGTATTTGTTTCTGGGGATAAATTTTAGGAGGTTCCCTTCTTTGTGTTTTCGATTGAGTTCTCTTTTGTTTTAAGTGTTTTTAGACATATCTTTAGTGGCCGTAGTTCACGGGTTAGGTACTTAAAGTGTCCATATTTAAAGTAAAAGTAAAATATTAAGCTCGAGCTTACTACTAAACTCTTCCAGTATAAGTATTCAATGAAATATTTACTGTCTGGGGATTTAGAGGTTATCTTTGATGTAGTCTGTGGTGATAAGCACTACATTTCATTGAATAATTACACAATAATACATAGATGTTACAAAAATATTAGAGGAGGACCAGAAGGGCATGTATACCTACTGTTTTACTGAGATTCAAGCGACAGTGGTTTTAAATTTAGGCAACATTTTGTCAGGAAATGAATTGGGAATATTCCGGGACACTATGATTGACTTTTTCTTGTTAACGAATTTTCATAAGGAAAAAATCACTAAAGGGGGGTAACGACTTCCGAATTTGCGAACTAATTTTACTTCCACATCGTTAACAGCAGGATTCTAAAGTGGTAGTTGCATAAATCTCCGTGTGGGGGCTCCTGTATCATTACTTGAATATTTTTAAATTATTAGCATGGCCCAGAACCATAAGATATAACGCGCTTATTCAATAGGTATTAACTCCAATCACCTAGTAACAAAGGTTTTATGAATGGGAAAGCAATTTACATTGTGTGTATCCTAGGTTGCTAGGTGACGCATAAATTTTTTAGAAACGCGAGCCGTAACTTAACATGTTCCCTTTACCATTTTACAAGGATCCATATTAGTGAATTTTCGTAGAAAAAATTCACTAATGGGGAGATCCCGACTTTTGAATTTTGAAAAAATTTTTGCAAATGAGCGCGAACTAGGACCCTTGGAACCCATATCCGGGGTCAATTTCAATTTTTATATGTTTATATATATATATATATATATATATATATATATATATATATATATATATATATATATATAAATGTATCACACCGATAACTCAAAAAATAATAAGCCGATTTTGATACAATTTGGCACGTACCTTCCCTTTGTAAATGGCTTGGATAAGTTCGTTAGTCAGGAAAATCGGACGAGGTTTTCCGGGAAAATTTTGAGTTTTCATTCGAAAAAAATATATATCTCCGGAATTAACAAAGCAAGGGCAACGAAATTTCATGCACCGTTTTATATCATTATAGGTAAGCCACCTACCAAAATTTAGCTCTGTAGGTTAAAGGACAAAAAAGTTACAGGCATTTAAAGAAAAATAAATTTGGGTTTTCCTCAAAACGTCAAAATCGCGATTTAAAATGTCAAAATTGGTAGGATTTAGGCAATGAGCCTGAAACTAATATGTTCTAGGGAAGAAAAATGTCTCAAGAATAATGTTTTACAAAGCCTGAAGTCTTAGTTTCAATCGTCATTGTCCTTCATTTTACTAAAATATTCCCAGAAAATTCATTTCAAATAGACCCTTTCTCTGATGCTTTATCAGTAGTTTTGGCTATAGTTTATCGTTTAATGGTATATCATTTTTGTCGAATTTTCGTAAAAAATCATTAAAGCGCAATATATCCGTTATTATGCAAGTTACGAAAAAAAGTTGTATATATTAATTATAGGGTGTCTTGAACTACATCTTAAAAAATATTTCCACAATTACAGAGTGGCCCATAAGTCGTTGGTGATTCAAATTTTCTTTTTTTTTTCAGTGAATTTTTTAAATCGAACACGCTATGTTATTGCATTTTTGCATTTTCCATCGAAATATAATCTTTGTAAGAAAAGAAATTCTGGACGCAGCAAGTGCGTTATGGTAGCGAATTTTCATTAAATGCTTCAAATTCTGAATCAATTTGCTATTAACCTATAAGGTTGACCAGAAAACCATTTTTTTCGGCAACAATTTAAGTTTACTTTCAGAAATTTTTGTACATTTTCAAACAATAAAGTTATTTTGATGAAACATGGCACATTGTTTGTAATATATAGATTATACTGGTAACCAAATGTGATGCCTGCTTGCTTAAAAAAACATATTTGCTATTAAAAAGTTTAAAAATTCACTAGTAGAGAGGTATCGATAAAAATGATTTTATAACTGCACCAGCAGAAAACATTTGTTTTAAATTCAACTTTCAGTTTCAACAAACCCCTGTGTAATCTAATTGACACAATTAAAAATAGATAAGCAGGATATAATGGAATAGAATACATCCCATTATTTGAGATTTGGGGAGTAGGCAGATTAAGGCCCCGTAATCGAGCTACAACAACCCAACCCAACCTTTGTCCACCGCTCTAAGGAGTAGGCAGATTGAAGCCTTAGAGTGTCCTTACATATTTCCTTTAACTCTTGAAAATGGCTCCAAAGCAGGAGCCGAAACCTCTAGTTTTCATAAATTCTGGACGCGGTTCAACCAGAGAACCAAGTATGTCTCACATTAAAGACCCCGGAACATATACATATACATATATATATATATATATATATATATATATATATATATATATATATATATATATATATATATATATATATATATATATATATATATATATATATATATATATTGGAATGTTGCACTACACTGTAATCACTTTTAAATATAAACTTTCTTTGTTTGCTTTATTTTGTTTTCGGTTTTATTGAAGCACAACACCAGAAACAACATTCACTTATAACCACCACTTCAAAAAAATAACACAAACACTCAAGCAATATGACTTAAAATGAGCTACAAAAACAGTAACAAAATAGCAAACAAAATAAATAAAAAGCAAGAACACAACCCACATGAATTAAACGAAATATATCAAATAGAATGTAACACATGCAATAAAAAATATATAGGAATGACAACGAAAACAATAGAAACAAGATTCAAGAAACATATATCAGCATTAGATAAAATCCACATACCTAGCTACAAATCAAACATAGCTACACACATTCACAACAGAAAACACCAAAAACCAGATATCAACCAATTACAACTAATGAAACATATTAAAGACCACACAAAAATGAAATCTTGGAACAATACTACATCCAGCAAACAAACAATAAGAAACAATTAATGCCAGCACAAATCCAAGTACAAAACTTTAAAAAAACTTAATAAAAGCCATACAAATAGACAAAGTATCAAACCGCAGTGAACAAGGCAGGAGATCGATACACACGACACAGTCCGAAAAGACAACCAATCAGAGAACAGTAAACCGACCAATAGAAGCTCAACACGCAGGCGTCACGTACAATCTCAGGCATATACCACACAGGAACGATCATAGTCAGTAACGTGCTGATCGTGAATCAGGGCCGTTAGAAACTGCAGTCCACGTAAACCAATAAAAAATCACAAAAAGTACAGCAAACAAATAAAGTGTATAGTTAAAAGTGATTAAAGTGTATTGCAACATTTCAAAAGATATATATATATATATATATATATATATATATATATATATATATATATATATATATATATATATATATATATATATATATATATATATATATTGTGTCACACCGATAACTCAAAAAATAATAAGCCGATGATTATCAATTTTGGGTACTACCTTCCTTTTGCAAGTGGCTTGGAGAAGTTCGTTAGCTAAGAAAATCTACTCAGTTCAAAGAGACTAAACAATGCATTGCTTTCATTATATAGCCGAACCGGTCCCCCGGTCCATGCCAGTTCTGAGCTGACCTTTGATGTATCGAATTTCGACCACGAAATTAAAACGCATGTTGGTAAGAAAATGAATTCGGGATGCAGCAAGTGCGTTATAGTAGCGAATTTTTATGAAATGCTTCAAATTTGAATAGCTCAATTTGCTATTAACCTATAAGGTTCGTTGGATAGGAAAACAGCTTTTTTCGGGAACATTATGGTTATTTTCGACAAATGTGTATACATTTTCAAACAGTAAAGTGATTATGATGATATATGGTACTACTTTCCAAGGTAAAAAAGAACAGAACAAGGCTATACTCCAGACTGAATTTTTATTAAGTAAAAGCCCTACGCGTTTCGGCCCATAAATCTGGGTATCTTCAGGGGCTTCCTGAAACATTACAAAAGGTGGTTGTGTCAGAAGCAAAGTCTCTGCTGGTCGGCAAGTATCACACGATACCAGCTGTTACAAAAATCTAAACAGTCTTACAAGCAAAGTCTAAAACACAAACTATAGTCAAAGCTAACATTCTCTACAACAATTACACTAATAAAATCAAAGCTAAAAGCTAAAAGTTAAGAAGTTAAAAACGTCAAATGTCCAAAGCTCAGTCGAGGTACGTCCAAGCAGAAAAAATAGCAATGCACAAGCAGTGAAAGTTACTAAAACAGGTAGAAACCCGTGTAAATTAAGATTTAAAAAATGCACTGACACACTACAATATAAGGTCTCTAGTGTGTCTGTGCATTTTTTAAATCTTAATTTACACGGGTTTCTACCTGTTTTAGTAACTTTCACTGCTTTTACATTGCTTTTGCTGCTTGGAGGTACCTCAACTGAGCTTTGGACATTTGATGTTTTTAACTTCTTAACTTTTAGCTTTTAGCTTTGATTTTATTAGTGTAATTGTTGTAGAGAATGTTAGCTTTGACTATAGTTTGTGTTTTAGACTTTGCTTGTAAGACTGTTTAGAATTTTGTAACAGCAGGTATCGTGTGATACTTGCCGACCTACCAGAGACTTCGTTTCTGACACAACCACCTTTTGTAATGTTTCAGGAAGCCCCGAAACGCGTGGGGCTTTTACTTAATAAAAATTCAGTCTGAAGTATAGCCTTGTTCTGTTCTTTTTTACCTTGGAAATATGTCTAACACAGACGTTGTGACGTTCAGAAATTATATGGTACTACTGTTTCTACTATAAAGTTTATACTGGTAACCATATTTTATACCTGCTTTCTTTAAAAAATGACACATATTTGCTATTTAAAATATTTTTATAAAACTTCGCTACCATAACGCACTTGCGTCCATACTTTTTTAGTATACTCTTATAGTAAATTGTTAGTATATTTTTGAAGAAACAACTTGTTTAGCTAATTATTGTAGAAACATTAGCGTTTGATGTTGTTGTCATACAAAATACTTTAGTATTGTCTTCACTTTGTGTATTCTGAAAAAAATAACTCATGTACTATGTACTAGTCCCTATAGAGGCAACTTGTGTTCAGAATTTTACGAAAATAACTTTATTTTCGAGGATACAAAATTTTTTCGCAAGAGACTTGCCTAGTTTATAATTTTACCTTCGCTAATCGCTTGAATGTGTTCGTTAACTAACCGAATCAAATCAATTCTTTATAAAACAAGTTTTTTCTCAAAACAAACTTGTATTTTCGACGCTAATTAATTTGTTGATTATTAAAGTTTATAAAAATTTGCTACTATAACGTACTTTGTGCGTCCAGAGCTTTCCTAATTTGTGCTAGTATATTTAATTTGCTTCATCGTAATAAAGAAGTATATAAGAGTAACAATGCCCTCGTGTTCTATTGCATTCTTCTGAAAGCCTATATATACAAGGACGACATATGGTAGATTACTATTCAACACTGCATCCACCACTCCGTCCTAAGAATTCCACTTAAACTCCTATATTTGACAGTATATTTTATGGGCGAGAGGACATGTGCCAGGACACTTATCCTTTTTCATCCCTGTCCTGTCCAGGGATACGACACATTGCTCCTGCTGAACCAGGACTTCACTGGTTATGTATCAGCACAATAAACTATCCTTTTATTACTGTTGTACAGAAAGGTTACACGCATAAATCAAACTGTAAATTATACGAGGACGTATTGAAAAGCCCTTTCTTTTCGTTTCTTTAACGTCGGCCTATTTCCGCGACTATGGCCAATCACCGACTCCAGGGAGCCGTTTCACCTCACTATCCTGGAAATTTTGCCGAACCCCTGCCTTTCTGTAAGAAGGGTAGGGATCTTTAACGTGCCCAACATAGCATGGACACGGGACCGACGTATTTACTCCCCCTCCGAAAGGCGGAACGTGTAGCATTCAAGTTGCTCAAATACAATGCCAGAACCTCGGTTGATGTTAATGTTACAGTTTATACTGAAAAAGTGAAAGGAGAACCCTGGAATCGAACCCAGTACCCTTCAGTTCAGAGGCACACGTTCTTGCCTCTGAACCACCGAGGCTCTTGAAAAGCCCTTGACAAACCAGATTTGAAACTCAAAATATTTCATTATCCAACATAATCTCCTCTCTCAACTTTATACAAGTGGCATTACAGTATAAATTTAGATACGAGCATATAATAAGTTAATTAAATAAATTTCCCTTTGCTTACAATCCATGGTTTGCCTTTAGTAATTGTTATTTTAGACTAAGTCATTTTTAAAATAAATTCATAAAAATAGCAAATATGTGTGTTTTTTTTTAACAAAGCAGGTTACCAGTATAACCTATATAGTAAAAACAATGTGCCATGTTTCATCAAAATAACTTTATTGTTTGAAAATGTACAAAAATTTCCGAAAGTAAACTTAAATTGTTCCAGAAAAAACTGGTTTCCTGGTCAACCTTATAGGTTAATAGCAAATTGACCTATTCAAATTTAAAACATTTAATGAAAATTTGCTACCATAACGCACTTGCTGCGTCCCGAATTTCTTTTCTTACAAAGATGTATTATATTTCGATGGAAAATGCAAAAATGCAATGACATAGGGTGACTTTGATTAAAAAAAAGCAGGCATCAAATTTGGTTACCAGTATAACCTATATAGTAAAAACAATGTGCCATGTTTCATCAAAATAACTTTATTGTTTGAAAATGTACACAAATTTCCGAAAGTAAACTTAAAGTGTTCCCGAAAAAACTCGTTTCTTGGTCAACCTTATAAGTTAATAGCAAATTGAGCTATTCAAATATGAATGTACTGGAAGACTTCTAAATGGAAACAAATAAGACGAGCAAAGGAAATGTTTGCAAGAAAATAGAATAGGGTCGGAGGTTCCTACCTGTTCAGGGAGACTACCAAGAACGAGGTAATAAGGAACTTTCCATTGATTGTTGTTACCCTTACTTGGTGAAACTTGTCCATACTACATACAGACTTGGAGACTACTTCTCTGGCTTCACTGTTGGTTTCTGTAGGTGAAGGACGTAGCCAGCGCGTGAGTTAACTAGAGCAAGTGGCCCTTCGAATTCTGGAAGTTCTAGGATGTTCCTCAATGCTTCTGTGACTATAGTTTCGCTGTATGTAATAAGGAACTTTAACGAATGGGCTGCGCAAATCCATATAGCAAAGCAACGGTGATTGCGATCAGGGCAAACCCCGAGAAAAGGGCTAGCGGAGAATAGAAGGACAGGGGAGAGGTGAAAGTAGAGTGAACGTTCGTACGAATGTAAGAAGGGAAGGAAAGTCTTACTTTCCCGCTTATTTTTGCAGCGTGGGGGTTACAGTGGTTCATTTGAGAGTGGGTTTTGATCTAGTAGTAGATGAGAAAACCGCAGTATAAAGTCCTCAGACAGGAAGGCAGAGGCTAAAGCCTCAATTTTTTAAATTGTCCTTGCCTTCACAGGTCGTGCACTTTTAGGATCATCTCGCATAGACTCTCTGCCTCATTTGAACTGTTTTAGCAAGAACATATGACGAATAATTTTCGTGTATAATTTTTACCTGTTGAGTAAACAGTTGATATGATAGCGAGTTTGTTTCGTTGCTAGGCAGCTTTTGTTTTAATATTTCCTTGTATGAAAATACCCTTATAAAATTAAAAGGTAGAGCGTTTTTATGCGTATAGGATTATATTCCCGACACCATAGACAACGTAATTATACGTTTATTGTACCACTACTCAATCATTACTTTCATTTTTGAGCGCTCTGCTGAATGCAACGATGTCCTGCGTTTAATGCATCAAGATTTCTTGAGATTCCTTTTTGATTGATCTATGATGAAGAGCTGGATCTCGTTTGATATCTATAGAATTGAGGTTTCAAGCTTTACTTCGCGTTAACTGTGCCATGTTCCATCCTAACTCCTTCAGCCACTTAACGACACTCGCTCACTGATGACAAAAGCGCCATCGCAGTGATTTATGTCTAATCGATGCATGTGTCAAACCAACAATAGAACAAGAAATCGTTGGTAACTATTTCCATAAAAATAATGTGATAAATGTGTGTAAATAATTTGAAAAAATGAGTTAATATCAGGAAGCAAAGAAATATTGCATTTTAGTTTGTAATTTGTTTCTTTAAAATATTTGTGCTGTTAAAGAACATTTATATAAATGATTATTCGCGTAAGACGTTCCTTAGAAGTTTTATGATAACCTTGGGAGCTTTTTATATAACAAAATCCATTGCATATTACAGACAAAGATTATGTTTTTTTGGCGCAAGAACGTCAATAAATACGAGAAAAATTACTTGAAAATTTTATAATCTTTCTTCTTAAAACGTTGAACTCCCGATCTAAAACTCCAAAATTGGCATACGTTAGACAATAAACCTAAAACGAATACGGGTTCTGTAGAAAAAATGTCATAAAAACTGTGTTTTACAAAGCCTTAAGTTTCAGCGTCAACCGTTATTGTACTTCATTTTACTAAAGTATTTGCAGAAAATTCATTTCCAATAGACCCTTTCTCTGATGCTTTGGCATTAGTTTCAGTTATAGGGTTTATGGTTTAATAGTCTATAATTTTTTCGAAGTCGCCAGTTGAGGAGATCGCGGCGATTGAGATTTTAAAATATTTCTTCAAATGAACGCAAACCAGGCCCCCTAGAATCCATATTCGATGTCAGCTTCAGTTTCTATCTGTTTACATATATACAGAGTGACGCATTTCCACGGTAACGCTCAATATATCCGTTCTTATACAAGATACGAGAAATAATATATACTTATAAATATATACATGTATATGTATCATTCTATGATACATCGTGCATTTTCGATACCTATGTCCCAAAACAATTTTGAAAAAGAAATTTAAATAATTGAAAGAGGCAACTTGTTAATTCTGGACTTGAAGGTTTGGAGGTTCGGGGGAGAAGAAAAAACATGTGCTGGCAAGGAATTCCACAATTTGGAAGTCCTTGGGACAAAAGAGCGGGCATAACAAAATGTTCTATGTCTGGTGACCTGGACAGTAAAAAGGTGCATTCGCTCTGTTCCCCAGGTAGATCTGTTAGGGTCAGCAGCTGGAGGAACTCTGGAAGAAAGCTCCTCTGAGCAGTGCCCGTGCAGATATCTATAAAAGAGAGAGAGAGGTCACCAACGGCACGTCGGTGGGCAAGTGATGGCAGCCTTTGGGTGAGGGTAGGGTCACCGATGAGACGTATAGCTCTCTTCTGCATGGAGTCCACGATAGCGAGTGTAGAAGCGGCAGCAGCACCCCAGATGTTGGAGCAGTATTCGAGGTTTGGCCTTATTTGTGAAGTATATAAGGTATAGAGATTAGCTGGTGAAAAGTATTTGCGAGCCCGGAAGAGGAAACCTGATTTCCTAGCAGACGCTTCTGCAATTGATGTGACATGTTGGTGCCAATTGAAATTTCGATCCACAGAAATGCCAACAAGTGAAGAGGACTCATTACTTTGAATAACTTGGTTGTTCATTGTGATGGGTCTAGGGCTGGTGTATCTCTTATGAGATAGAAAGCAAGACTGAGATTTGGTGGTGTTGAATTGTATAAAAATTCCCCAGGATGATACTTTTTGGAGATCCACGGAGACAGAACCCTCCATGAGTCTGAGATCCTCATCTAATTGGGCTAAAGAGACAGGATTAAAATATTGTATATTTGAGTGGAAGGTGCTGTCGTACGCGTAACTGTGAACTGGGTTGGATGTGATAGAGAAGAGGTCATTGATGTGGAGAAGAAACAAAGTAGGGGCTAAAGCTGAACCTTGAGGAACTCCTGCATTAATTGGATACAGTTTAGAGGAATGGCAATCAACGACAACAGAAATGCTCTGGTTGGAGAGCAAATTTGCTCTCCAGGTACAGCGTTTTGGTGGTAGGCCATAGGCCGGACGTTTATTAAACAGCGCTGCGTGCCAGACCTGGTCGAATGGCTTGGATATGTCTAGAGCGAGAATCTGTAATTCACCGTGTAGTTTTATAAACTTGTTCCAAGAATGCGTGACAAAGAAAAGGAGGTCGGTAGTTGATCTGCGCTGGCGGAATCCACACTGCCTGTCGTGGATTAGAGGTTTTCAATAAATTATAGTAAGTCGGTGTTTATATACTTAACCATCACTTTAGAGAAGACTGAAAGGAGAGAAATAGGCCCGTAGTTGCTAGGAAGCGCCTTGAATCCTTTCTTGGGGACGGGTTGTACTCGAGCAGTTTTCCAGTTACTAGGGAATATGCCTCTATTGTAAGATGTCTGAAACAGACGAGTCAGGACAGGAGCAAGTTCTAGTGCGCATATTTTGAGAAAAATTGCTGGGATCTGGTCAAGGACAGAGGCTTTCCTGGTATTAAGAGAAGAGAGCATATTTCGTACCTTTTTAGTTTTGAAAATGATATCCGTCATTTTATGTGCGACATTGGGGACTGTTGGTGGTTGAACATTTGGTGGTGGGTTGAGAGTAGAATTGCCAGCGAACAACGAGGCAAAAACTTCAGCCTTGCTCAAGGCGGTAGAAACAATTTCATCCCCTGAAACAAGATGTGAGAACGTGTTCTTGCAGAAATTATTCCCATTCATAAGATGTGTACCAACCGACGAATTAATAAATTTAATATTAATTTTTGTGTGTAAAACAACAGTTATAAATACATATTTGAGATGTAAGTAAATGTGTTGGTTTCCTTCTGTGGATGTTAAACTAAGTAAACGCAAAGACACATGTGTCCTTATTCGACATGACAGCAGCATTATTCCGTCTAACATGAGAGTTTTGACAATGTGGCTATACTCAATAATTCTCGAACCATTTCGACAGAGATTATCTGTCATAAAAATAACGTTAAACCACCGTTCCTTTACAAGTTTAAACCCGCTCACCTCCATCAATATCTTATGGATGTGTCTTGGAAAACTGCAGTAAATTATCACACTCATTTTTCGATGTTTCCTGATCATTAAGTTGAACGGTGAGTTGTGTTCGGTTATATAAAACTAGGTTGAACTAACGTCTGTTACAAATGTCACTGGAATGACTTCTGGTTGGCATTTTGACTTTAACAAAATCCTCCCTCACTTACACTAATGCTGAATAATGTATTTGACGTGTGATCTGAAGAATATCCATTTTGTATAATGCAGCGAGGGTTTTTGTACACGTCTTAATGTAAATTTATGTGACTAAATAATTTTTATAGGTCACAGGTTCTATGTTGGTGGTATTGAGTTATAGTAAAACAGATAAGATTCTAGCAATTTGAAATAATTACCTATATAGTGATTTGAAGTAAAAAACCAAATTGTTTTCTAAAGATTGTGTCTGGACTAATAAGGTTATTGAATTTTTCTTTGAATGTTTTTTTTTAAATATTATTGACTGCGGCATCTCAGGCCATTAGCACATTCGTTCCCATCATTCAATATTTTTTACAAATTTTCCAGACAAAGTCAACTTGGCTCGCCCGGGAATCGAACCCGGGACCTCTCGCTTTGCAGGCTGGCACCTAGCCATCTGCGCCACGAGGGCGTCTTCCTTTGAATGTTGTATGTGTAATAAACAGTGCCCGGACTATTTAAGCAGCATATTTGGATAGTTCAGCCATTTTTAGTTAAACCGAAAGTTGACACCAACACATTTATTATGTTGAATGGAATATCCACTCTTTTGTCATTGTGTGTCCCAATATATATATATATATATATATATATATATATATATATATATATATATATATATATATATATATATATATATATATATATATATATATATATATATATATATATATCTACAGGATGTCCGTTTTTCGACCTCAAGCATGGGTATCTGGATTATTATAAGAGTTAGAAGATCGGTTAAATTGGAAAAAAATTGCGCATTTTTTTGGTGATCAATAATCTGAAAAAAATGTGACGTCATTTTTAGTTTTTGAATTATCGCAAAAAATGTAAAATCCTGATTTAAGTTTTTTTTTTTTTTGTTGAGCAAAAACCGACAAAGCTAGACGTTTTTAACCGAGACATTGTCAAGGTACTTTTTTACAGGAAATCTAAATCTGTCATCTCATTTTCCATGGCATACTAGATCCAAGAGTTACAATACTTAACTTCGTTTTTAGTGAATTTTCTTAAAAAAAAATTGTAAATTTTCACTAACGAGGAGATCCCAGACAGATAATGGGGCAATAAATTTGTCTGTGGAATTTATTTTCTTTTTGTGTGTTTGTAATGAAGATATTATAAGTTTCCAAGTAATCGGAAGGCGAAGACCATCATCTCTCTTATTTAAACAATCGGGACAGTCCCCAATGTCGCGCATAAAATGACGGATATCATTTTCAAAACTAAAAAGGTACGAAATATGCTTTCTCCTCTTAATACCAGGAAAGCCTCTGGCCTTGACGAGATCCCAGCAATTGTTCTCAAAAAAGGCGCACCAGAACTTGCTCCTGTCCTGACTCGTCTGTCTCAGACATCTTACAATAGCGGCATATTCCCGAGTAACTGGAAAACTGCTCGAGTACAACCCGTCCCCAAGAAAGTACCTAAAGCGCTTCCTAGCAACTACAGGCTTATTTCTCTCTTTTCAGTCGTCTCTAAAGTGATGGAAAAGTATATAAACACCGAATTACTAAAATTTCTTGAAAAACACAGTCTAATCCATGACAGGCAGTATGGATTCCGTCAGGGCAGATCAACTGCCGACCTTCTTTTCTTTGTCACGCATTCTTGGAACAAGTCTATGGAACTACACGGTGAATCTCAGATTGTCACTCTAGACATATCCAAAGCATTCGACCAGGTCTGGCAAGCAGCGCTGCTTAATAAACTTCCGGCCTATGGCCTAACTTGAAAACTCTGTACCTGGACAGCAAATTTCCTCTAGAACCGGAGCATTTCTGTTGTCGTGAATGGCCATTCCTCTAAACTGTATCCAATTAATGCATGAGTCCCTCAAGGTTCAGCTTTAGCCCCTACTTTGTTTCTTCTCCACACCAATGACCTCCTCTCTAGCACATCCCGCCCAGTTCACAGTCACACTCGATATCCTGGACTCCATTCAGAAGAGAGCTATACGTCTCATCGGTGATCCTACCCTCACACAAAGGCTGCCATCATATGCCCACCAACGTGCCGTTGGTTACCTCTCTCTATTTTATAGATATCTGCACGGGCACTGCTCAGAGGAGCTTACTTCCATAGTTCCTCCACCTGCTGCCTCCAACAGATCCACCAGAGGAACCGAACGAATGCACCCTTTTACTGTGCAAGTCACCAGACATAGAGCATCTTGTTATGCCCGCTCTTTTGTCCCAAGGACTTCCAAGTTGTGGAATTCCTTGCCGGCACATATTTTTCCATCCCCTCCGAACCTCCAAACCTTCCAGTCCAGAATTAACAAGTAGCCTCTTTCCTCCTTGTCGACACCCACGGTACGATAGTATTTAGGCTGTAAGCCCTCGTG
Source organism: Tillus elongatus (assembly GCA_964006375.1). Classification (NCBI taxonomy): domain Eukaryota; kingdom Metazoa; phylum Arthropoda; class Insecta; order Coleoptera; family Cleridae; genus Tillus; species Tillus elongatus. The sequence goes on along the minus strand of OZ023267.1, from coordinate 138,245,527 downwards.
GTGTGTTGTTGATATATATATATATATATATATATATATATATATATATATATATATATATATATATATATATATATATATATATATATATATATATATATATATGTATCACTGCGATATCTCAAACAATAGAATAGCTATGGTAACCAAATTTGGTACGCAAATTTATGATATTAAAAGGAAACTATACACCAAAATATATATTTCTACTTTACAAGAAAAATATTTGGTTCCAGATCATTTCTATAAAAATTCACTACCATAACGCACTTGTTGCGTCCAGACTTTTGACATTCTTATCACTTCTACTTCATCGTTATCAACACAGTGTTATTTACTAATGAGCTTCCTGTGTCAATGCAAAAATACGACATTGTTCTAGTTCAGCCACTCGCTGATTTCGGAATAATAATAACGAAGGTATATCGATAGGTAATAAATAATATTGTAGCGTGTGATCTGAATGAATACAATTGTACACTTTTTACGTATGAACATTAGGGTGGGCAGAATTTTTTTTTATTTTCTCTTGTAATAGCACTCAAATATGCGCATTTACTAGCTGATGACCTTAAAAATAATTAAACAATTATTTGATAGTACTTTTAGGCCCCTTTTTTCCCTCAGGGCTCGCCCGATAGCACTGCAATCTTTGGTTGATTGTGCATACCTTTAGTTTTACTCCACCCATTCCAAAATCACTGTGCCTTGAACTAGTCTCCGGTCTAGACTGACCGTAGATCAGTTGTCTTTTGCGGTCCAGAGCTTTACACTCGTACAAGATGTGCTGGGCTGATTCCTCCCCCTCGCCGCAGAGTCTGCATACGAGGTCCCCTTCGAACCGCCCCATTTTATGCAGGTGTTTCTTGATGGCCATGTGTCCCGTCAAGAGACCTGTTGTGTTTCTGAGCTGTCCTCTGCTAAGATTTAGCAGCTTCACAGCTCTCTTTGAACTGGGTCCGTCAATTATTGACTTTCCATGTCTGAGCCCTGGACAATTCGCCCAGTACACCTTGTGTTGGTTTCTGACACAGGACTTAATGGCTCTCCTGGCAGTGCTCTTTGTCACGCCCAGAGCCGGTTCTGGTCCCATAAATGGTTCTGCTGACCCTCTCTTCGCGTGACTGTCAGCTTCTTCATTGCCTTTGACCCCCGAGTGACCCGGCACCCAGATGAGGGTCACCTCATTCTGCACAGTCAGGTCGCTCGTCTCGTCTTGGCACTCACGCACCAGCCAGGAATTTACTCGTGGGCTACTTAGTGCCTTCAGGGCTGCCTGGCTGTCTGTGGCTATGAGGATCCGCTTGTTGGTGTAGCCCCTCCTCTTGTTCTCCCGCACATAGTGCAGGATGGCGTACATTTCGGCCTGAAACACTGTTGCATGGGCTCCGAGGGAAATACTATGACTTACCCTCGGTCCTTCCGAGTAAACACCTGCCACCTTCCCACGCTCCCCGCCAGATCCGTCCGTGAACCAGATGAGCGCGTCCCGTGGTATGCCCGGCGTCTCCTCCTGCCATGCCTCGCGGTCGTGGATTTCCACTGTAAAGTTGTTTTCCCTGCACATTCGCGGGCTCGCGAAGTCTGACCTCATTTCAAGCATGGGCTCCTTCACGATCTTCTAAATTTTGCAGTGGCCCCTGAAGCCTGGGTTGATCTTCAGTCTACCATTGCAGGCTAGTCTGTATAGTCCTAGCCTGGCCTCCCCCATAATAACTAAGTGTAGGGGGGGGGGGGGGCAGATCCAGCAGCACCTCCATGGCGGCTGTTGGGGTTGAAGACGTGGCCCCTGTGATGCCTAGGCAAGCCATCCTTTGGATCTTGCCTAGTTTTTGTTTAGCACTGGATTGTGTCACCTTAGGTCACCAGACCAGTGCCGCGTATGTTAACGATGGTCTGACCACCCTTGTGTACAGCCAGTGGGCCATACTAGGTCTTAGTCCCCACGTTTTTCCATATAGCCGCCTAGTGACGGCTAAGGTCATGACTGCCTTATGCAGTATTTTTCTAATGTGACCATTCCAGGTTAGCTTAGAGTCCAATACGACCCTAAGATATTTTACCTCCCTGGTTATTGGAATGCTCCTACGGCATAGAGTGAGAGTTCTGTGTCTGTCGCACTTCCTTCTCCTCGTAAACGGCACGACTGTTGCTTTCTCGGGGCTCACCCCGAGCCCTTGATCAGCCGTCCACCCTTCCGCCGTATGCAAGTAGGCCCCTACTTGCATACTTAAATAATACTAAAAAAATCACTCGTATACTCAAGTTGTACTTTCTTATTGAAACTTTCAGAAAGGGTTTTTTACTTATTTGATGCAATAAACGCGATTTATTTAGTTGGTAGGATACCAGTTATCCTTCACAATAAAAATGGATGGAAAACAACCATCGAATTCTGAAGTTTTAATGATTGTTGTGAAAGAAATTGAAAAAAGTTATGGACGCAGCAAGTGCGTTATGGTAGCGAATTTTCATTAAATGCTTCTAATTTTAATAGCTTAATTTGCTATTAACCTATAAGGTTCGTTGGCCAAGAAACCATTTTTTTCGGTAACATTTTAAATTTACTTTCAGAAAATTTCTTTCTTTTGATAGTCCCTTTCTTGGGATTTTCTAAGCAACAATTTGAATAAGGATAATTTTATAATAGTATGCTTTGAGTCACCATTGAATCAATCATTTGGCAGGTGGTAGTGGAATTTTCCTTAACGTAATAGTAAAGGATTTTTTCACGCCCAAGGAGGTACCACCCCATGCATCAAGGGGCCGGTGAAGTCCCAACGGACGTTTCCTGTTCTGGTGTATGAGTCGGTTTCCCTTATAAACAAAAATGATGATGGCTCCTCCTTGTACAAAATATTCCGAAGGCAAAATACCCCTCCATTCGGATCTCCGGGAGAGAGGTGTACAGGGGACGCCAACATCAAGATTTAACATATCCTGTTCGAATATATGTGGCCTAAATTCTAACCTGAACTCCGTCCAACATTTCCTTTATGCTAACAGGCCCCAACTCCTCTTCCTCACCGAAACCCAAATCAGTGCCAAAACAGCCACTAATCACCTTAATTTCCCGGGATATGAGCTCCTTACTTCCTTTAGATTGCATGGAGGCGTGTGCGCATACGCCCGTAGCAATCTACCCTGCACCAGACTCCCCAATTTAGAAGCTGGAAGAAAAGACATACTATGGATAAAATTTTTTCTCAGGGCTTCAACTAAATTTATCTGTTGCATTTACCGGTCACCTTCTGACAACAACTTTGTCCAGCTTTTTGACCACCTTTCTGAAAAAAACGACTATCTGATTTCTGAATATCCTTCCTCCGAGGTCACTATTCTTGGTGACTTCAATGTCCATAATAAGGAATGGCTAGGATCTTCAAAAACCGACCCACAAGGGAGAGCAGCGGAGGCCTCTGCAGTCAGCAATTCTTTAGCCAATATTGTTCAGCAACCTACTTACGTTCCTCGTATCCCAACACACAGCTCAAATCCCTTGGATCTCCTTCTTACTACACAAGTTGAATGCTATAAGATATCAGTCACCGCCCCCCTTGGTCGCTCAGACCACGGCATGGTCACTGATTACTGCGCAATGCAACCCGAGGTCACACAGTCATCACACCCACGTATCGTTTGGCACTACAACTCCGCAAACTGGGACGAAATGCGGGATTACTTTTCCTCATTTCCATGGGCGTCTGTCTGCTTCTCTCATCCTGACCCCTCTGATATCTCATAAAACGTCACCGAAATTATCCAAGCTGGCATGGAATTATTTATCCCACGTACACAGAAAACCTCTTCAGCCACTCAAAAGCTCTGGTTCTCTAAATCCTGTGACAAGGCCAGACTTGAAAAGTTCAAAGCTCACTAAACGCTTCTACACAATCCCAGTCAAGAAAATCGTCAAGCATTTAACGACGCAAGAAACCGCTATGTCTTCTGAGGCAAAAAACTCGTTTAATAACCACATCAAAAACAAAGTCCTCTTAAGCTCCAACGGCCGCAAACCCTTCTGGACTCTTGCTAAATCTATTGGGAATAATTTCTGCAAAAGCACGTTCCCACCTCTTGTCTCAGGGGATGAAATTGTTTCTACCGCCCTGGGCAAGGCTGAACTTTTTGCTTCGTTGTTCGCCGGCAATTCTACTATCAAACCACCTCCAAATGTTCAACCACCAACAGTCCCCAATGTCGCGCATAAAATGACGGATATCATTTTCAAAACTAAAAAGGTACGAAAGATGCTCTCTTCTCTTAATACCAGGAAAGCCTCTGGCCTTGACGGGATCCCAGCAATTGTTCTCAAAAAATGCGCACCAGAGCTTGCTCCTGTCCTGACTCGTCTGTTTCAGATATCTTATAATAAAGGCATATTCCCTAGTAACTGGAAAACTGCTCGAGTACAACCCATCCCCAATAAAGGATCCAAAGCGCTTCCCAGCAACTACAGGCCTATTTCTCTCCTTTCAGTCGTCTCTAAAGTGATGGAAAAGTATATAAACACCGAATTACTAAAATTTCTTGAAAAACACAGTCTAATCCACGACAGGTAGTAGGGATTCCGTCAGCGCAGATCGACTGCCGACCTCCTTTCCTTTGTCACCCATTCCTGGAACAAGTCTATGGAACAACACGGTGAATCCCAGATTGTTGCTCTAGACATATCCAAAGCATTCGACCAGGTCAGGCACGCAGCGCTGGTTAATAAACTTCCGGCCTATGGCCTACCACAAAAACTCTGTATGTGGACAGCAAATTTCCTCTCCAACAGGAGCATATCTGTTGTTGTGGATGGCCATTCCTCCAAACTGTATCCAATTAATGCAGGAGTTCCTCCAAATCTCAGTCTTGCTTTCTTTCTCACAAAAGATACACCAGCCCTAGAACTATCACAATGAACAACCAAGTTATTCAAAGTAATGAGTCCTTTTCACTTGTTGGCATTTCTGTGGATCGAAATCTCAATTGGCATCAACATGTCACATCAATTTCAGAAGCGGCTGCTAAGAAATGGGGTTCCTCTTCCAGGCTCGAAAATACTTTTTACCAGCTAATCTCTATACTTTATATACTTCACAAATAAGGCCAAACCTCGAATACTGCTCCCACATCTGGGGTGCTACTGCCGCTTCTACACTCGCTATCCTGGACTCCATTCAGGAGAGAGCTATACGTGTCATTGGTGACCCTACCCTCACCCAAAGGCTGCCATCCCTTGCCCACCGACGTGCCGTTGGTGACCTCTCTCTCTTTTATAGATATCTGCACGGGCAGTGCTCAGAGGAGCTTTCTTCCATAGTTCCTCCACATGCTGCCCCCAACAGATCTACCAGAGAAACAGAGCGAATGCACCCTTTTACTGTCTAGGTCACCAGACATAGAACATCTTGTTATGCCCGGTCTTTTGTCCCGAGGAATTCCTTGCCGGCGCATGTTTTTTCTTCTCCTCCAAACCTCCATACCTTCAAGTCCACAATTAACAAGTTGGGTCTTTCCTCCTTGCCGACACCCACGGTACGATAGTATTTAGGCTGTAAGCCCTCGTGGTGTGTTGTTGAAATAAAAAATAAAAAATGTTTCTTATGGATCACTCTATATACATTTCACTGGCCGCGTGAGTAGAATGCAGCGCGTTTACTTACACACACCGCCATCGCCTGCGGCCTTACAGGCCGTTCCCCAACTAGGTCACCGACGAATTGGTGGGCCGAAGACGTTTTTTATCTCTATAGACCATACATAATATCTATATGCGGGGCATGCTATGATTTAAATGTTTCAATCTCACTGAGTTATTGTCATTTACTATATTAGTGCAATACCGGTGGTTATTTGGACCATTTATAATCAACGACGTTACCTAAAACAAGAGAGTACGGCAGTAAGGTGGCACAATATTACCGTCCTAAGCTTTGGGAATCTCTTTGCAAATTCAGACATTTTTACAACAAATATTTTTATTTTTGGATGTTTAGAATAAATATACTTCAGATTTTGTTTTAATTGTGTCAGAAATTAATGACCCACTTACGGTTTTACTTCTTTTTTGTATATTTCATATGAAGAAAAATAAAACTTTCCTGAGTAATACATTTGCCAGAAAAAAATCTTGTGGGAAAATTTAATACGGCTTCTATAAGAAAAAGTCTAGACGTAGCAAGTGCGTTATATTAGTGAATTTTCATTAAAATGTTTCTAATAGCAAATATATTTTTTAAGAAGGCAGACATCAAATTTGGTTACCAGTATAACCTATATAGTTGAAACAATGTGCCATGTTTCATCAAAATAACTTTATTGTTTGAAAATCTACAAAAATTTCCGAACGTAAACTTGACGTGTTTCAACAACAATCAATGAAGTGTTTCTGAAAAAACTGGTTTCTTGGTCAACCTTATACGTTAATAGCAAATTGAGCTAATCAAATTTGAAGTATATAATGAAAATTCGCCACCATAACACATTTGCTGTGTCATAAAAATTCGCTACCATAATGCACTGGCTGGGTTCAGACTTTTTTTATATGATGTAATAATACGTTTTTTTAAGCTAGTCCTCGTAATACAGTACGGGCAACAATAACACAAAGAATGTACTAATCTTGTTATAAGAGCATTTATAAAATGTCCCACTTTCACCGATGATAAATAAATTTTCACGTGCGCTGCTGGCTTCATAATAACAACTTAGCAACGATTTTCGGAACGCCAATATTTATGACAGGTAATTACGTGCAGACTTTATGCCTGGAAGTGATATTTCTTATTGTGGCGATTTAATTAGACTAATTAGAGCCATGTTGTATAGTGTGTGTGTGTGTGTGTTTTTTTTTTGTTTCTTTAACGTCGGCCTATTTCCGCGACTATGGCCAATCACGGACGCCAGGGAGCAGTTTCACCTCACTATCCTGGAAATTTTGCCGAACCCCTGCCTTTCTGTAAGGAGGGTAGGGATCTTTAACGTACCCAACATCGCATGGACATGGGATCGACGGCTTTACGCCCCCTCCGAAGGGCGGAACGTGCAGACATTCAACTTGCTCAAATACAATGCCAGAACCTCGGCTGATGTTAATGTTACAGTTTGTACTGAAAAAGTGAAAGGAGTACCCTGGGATCGAACCCATTACCCTTCGGTTCAGAGGCACACGTTCTTACCCCTGAACCACCGAGGTTATATGTGTATAGTGTAAATGGGCCTTAACATGGAAATGATTTACAATGTGTAGGAATGGATTTTTGGAAAGGTTTTAGCATTACTATAATATATATATATATATATATATATATATATATATATATATATATATATATATATATATATATATATATATATATATATATATATATATATATATATATATATATCATATGTTCATATACAGAGTGTCCGGAATTGAGGAGCAAAAAATTATAAGTGAGTTATGCTCTTCAAAAAATTAGTGCCACAAGTTCCTATAGCTTTTTTTGAAAACTCAAAAATAACAGTGTTACACAGAGTCTTAGAAATTATTATTATTCATTTTGTTCTATAATTAACCTGGACTATTTCGCAAGTAAAATCACAACACACTATTCTTTGTCAATAGTGACGCAACATGATCTTGTTTACCAAGAATATTTTCAAAGCCTAGGAGATTTCGTATTCAATCACTACCAGCAAATCTTTAATGACGTTTTCCTCGAAAACGGTTAGTTTTATCGTGATGCAATAAGAGGACCCTTTTTTGAAGATTTTATAATGTTATTTAATCGGGTATTGTTACATATATGACAAAATTCTTTAGCCAATATGGTTCAGCAACCTATTTACTTTCCTCACATCCCAACACACAGCTCAAATCCCTTGGATCTCCTTCTTACTACAAATCCTGAATGCTATAAAATATCAGTCACCGCCCCCTTCGGTCGCTCAGACCACGGCATGGTCACTGCTTCCTGCGCAATGCAACCCGAGGTCACACAGTCATCACACCCACGTATCGCTTGGCACTACAACTACGCGAACTGGGATGAAATGCGGGATTACTTTTCCTCATTTCCATGGGTGTATGTCTGCTTCTCTCATCTTCACCCTTCTGATATTTCACAAAACGTCACCGAAATTATCTAAGCTGGCATGGATATATTTATTTCACGTACACAGAAAACCTCTTCAGCCACGCAAAAGCCCTGGTTCTCTAAATCCTGTGACAAGGCCAGACTTGAAAAGGTCAAAGCTCACAAAACGCTTCTACACAATCCCAGTCAAGAAAACTGTCAAACATTTAACTACGCAGGAAACCGCTATGTCCGGATTCATTCTGAGGCAAAAAACTCGTTTAATAACCACATCAAAAACAAAGTCCTCTCAAGCTCCAACGACAGCAAACCCTTCTGGGCTCTTGCTAAATCTATTGGGAATAATTTCTGCAAGAGTACGTTCCCACCTCTTGTTTCAGGGGATGAAATTATTTCTACCGCCCTGGGAAAGGCTTAACTTTTTGCCTCGTTGTTCGCCGGCAATTTTACTCTCAACCCACCTCCAAATGTTCAACCACCAACAGTACCCAATGTCGCGCATAAAATGACGGATATCATTTTCAAAACTAAAAAGGTACGAAAGATGTTCTCTTCTCTTAATACCAGAAAAGCCTCTGGCCTTGACGAGATCCCAGCAATTGTTCTCAAAAAATGCGCACCAGAACTTGCTCCTGTCCTGACTCGTCTGTTTCAGACATCTTACAGTAGAGGCATATTCTCTAGTAACTGGAAAACTGCTCGAATACAACCCGTTCCCAAGAAGGGATCCAAAGCACTTCCTAGCAACTACAGGCCTGTTTTTTTTTCAGTCGTCTCTAAAGTGATGGAAAAGTATATAAACACCGAATTACTAAAATTTCTTGAAAAACACAGTTTACGCCACGGTATGGATTCCGTCAGCGCAGATTAACTGCCGACATCCTTTCCTTTGTCACTCATTCTTTGAACAAGTCTATGGAACTACACGGTGAATCCCAGATTGTCGCTCTAGACATGTCCAAAGCATTCGACCAGGTCTGGCACGCAGCGCTGCTTAATAAACTTCCGGCCTATGGCCTACTACCAAAACTCTGTACCTGGACAGAAAATTTCCTCTCCAACTGGAGCATTTCTGTTGTCGTGGATGGCCATTCCTCTAAACGGTATGTAATTAATGCAGGAGTCCCTCAAGGTTCAGCTTTAGCCCCTACTTTGTTTCTGCTCCACATCAATGACCTCCTCTCTAGCACATCCAGTCCAATTCACAGTTACGCGGACGACAGCACCCTCCACTCAAATATACAATATTCTAAGCCGGTCTCTTTAGCCCAATTAGCTAACGATCGCAACTTATGGAGGGTTCTGTCTCTGTGGATCTCCAAAAAATATCAGACTGGGAAAGTAGAAATCTTATACCATTCAACTCCACCAAATCTCATTCTTGCTTTCTTTCTCATAATCGATACATCAGCCCTAGACCCATCACAATGAACAACCAAGTTATTTAAAGTAATGAGTCCTTTTCACTTGTTGGCATTTCTGTGGATCGAAATCTCAATTGGCACCAACATGTCACATCGATTGTAGAAGCGGCTGCTAAGAAATTAGGTTTCCTCTTCCGGGCTCGCAAATATTTTTCACCAGCTAATCCCTATACCTTATATACTTCATAAATAAGACCAAACCTCGAATACTGTTCCCACATCTGAGGTGCCGCTGCCGCTTCTACACTCGCTAGCATGAACTCCATTCAGAAGAGAGCTATACGTCTCATCGGTGACCCTACCCTCACCCAAAGGCTGCCATCTCTTGACCACCGACGTGCCGTTGGTGACCTCTCTCTCTCTTTCTCTCTCTCTCTCTCTATCTTATAGATATCTGCAAGATCACTGCTCAGGGGAGCTTTCTTCCATAGTTCCTGCACCTGCTGCCCCCAACAGGTCTACCAGGGGAAGAGAGCGAATGCACCCTTTTACTGTCCAAATCACCAGACATAGAACATCTTGCTATGCCCGCTCTTTTGTCCGGAGGACTTCCAAGTTGTGTAATTCCTTACCTTGGTGATTGTTGATCTGCGCTGACGCAATCCATACTGCCTGTCGTAGATTAGACTGTGTTTTCCAAGAAATTTTAGTAATTCGGTGTCTATATACTTTTCCATCACTTTAGATACGAGTGAAAGGAAAGAAATAGGCCTGTAGTTGCTAGGAAGCGCTTTGGATCCTTTCTTGGGGACGGGTTGTATTCAAGCAGTTTTCCGGTTACTAGGGAATAGGCCTCTATTGTAAGATGTTTGAAACAGACAAGTCAGGACAGGAACAAGTTCTGGTGCGCATTTTTTGAGAACAATTGCCGGGATCTCGTCAAGGCCAGAGGCTTTCCTGGTATTAAGAGAAGAGAGCATCTTTCGTACTTTTTTAGTTTTGAAAATGATATCCGGCATTTTAGGCGCGAATGTTGGAGACTGTTAGTGGTTAAACATTTGGAGGTGCGTTGAGAGTAGAATTGCCGGCGAACAACGAGGCAAAAAGTTCAGCCTTGCCCAGGGGGGTAGAAACAATTTCATCCCCTGAAAGAAGAGGTAGGAACGTGCTCCTGCAGAAATTATTCCCAATATATTTAGCAAGAGTCCAGAAGGGTTTGCTGCCGTTGGGGCTTGAGAAGACTTTGTTTTTGATGTGTTTATTAAACGAGTTCTTTGCCTCAGAAAGAATGCGGAAATAGCGTTTTTTTTGCGTCGTTTAATGCTTGACGGTTTTCTTGACTGGGATTGTGTAGAAACGTTTTGTGAGCTTTGACCTTTTCAAGTCTGACCTTGTCACAGAATTTAGAGAACCAGGGCTTTTGAGAGGCTGAAGAGGTTTTCTGTGTACGTGGAATAAATATATCCATGCCAGCTTGGATAATTTCGGTGACGTTTTGTGAGATATCAGAAGGGTCAGGATGGGAGAAGCAGACAGACGCCCATAGAAATGAGGATAATTTAGAATTTTTCATCATCTGATGACGCTGACGTTGTCGGCGAAACGATCGTAAGGTCTTGAAAATATGTGTTGTGATGATTTGGGTTCTCCAAGTGTACTTATCAATATATACAATACTTAAGCACTGCAATAAAATGCTCACAAAAAATTTCTCGGCTTCTAAAATTCGATAATAAGTAGTATTAAGTTATTTCTACCAAAATAGAAAGAAAACCCTAACAATCTGGCATCGCTGTGTTGGAAGATATATATAGATATACTCACATGCAAAAAAAAACGCAACACGTTAATATTTGGTAAGATTTGAGGTCTCATATTTTTTTTATTTTTAGTCCAATTTTCATAAATTTTTAGCAAACTTTAGTTGAAATTATTAGCTTCAACTTGCGTATCCAGTCTTTTGTTAATTGCTGGCGTACTAGTCATTATTCAGGCTTAACTAAAAGTTCGTTGTATAACCCTAAGTTTAAAACACCTGTGGAATAATTTCCTAGCCAAATTTTTTCAAAATACCAATTTTTGTTAAGAACTATTCCTTACCTACATTTTGTTTTTTGGTTCATGTCTTTAGGTGTACTGGTTTATTTTTAAGAGCGAAATGAACTTGTCACCAACAATTTACTTTGAGAAATGTTATTTTTTGGCGAGGCGGCTATGCTCGTTGTTGCTCTAATGTCAGTTTGACAGTGATTTTTGTTAGACAAGACGTATTAAACTTCTACCATGGTTTTAAGTGCGGAAAATTGCGCAAAAGCTGTTACTCTTGTTGAAGATGGACGTAATTATGAATATGTTGCAAGAATCCTTCATGTTCATCGCTCTACCATCAAGAGAGTAGTCGAACGTTTTAGACAAACTGGCAGAAAAAAACGTAGAGCAGGTGGTGGTAGAAAACGAAAAACTACTGCTGTAGATGACAGATTTCTTCACGTTAACACTCTGCGGGATCGTCATTTAACATCAGTGCAGACAAGAAATCAACTTCAAGAGGTCCGAGGTACTAATGTTAGTGTGTGGACAGTTCGCCAAAGATTGAAGGAGTTTGGTTTGAAAGCTTGCAGATTGCTTCCTCATCACCGAATAGTTAGATTGCAATTTGCCACTGAATATTCACATTGGAACTTAGGGCAATGGAACAATGTTCTTTTCACTGACGAATCCAGATTCTGTTTACATTCTCCAGATGGCCGGATGGAGAAGGGCCAGAGAAAGATTTGCGCAGTGCGCGTTCAGTCCCCGTCTAAGCTATGGAGGAGGTTCAGTAATGGTGTGGGCAGAAATAACCCGGGAGGCCAGCACTGAGTTGGTGGTCATCGATGGATCCTTGACGGCCCACCGATATATTGCGGAGGTATTAAGCAATGACGTTGTACCTTTTAGTGGATTTATCGGAGATGGATTTATCCTAATGCAGGATAATGCGCGACCACATTCAGCAATGTGTGTTACACAATACTTCGCGAAAGTTGGCATTAACAAAATGAACTGGCCAGCATGTTCGCCTGATCTTAACTCCATAGAGCATGTGTGGGACATGCTTGGTAGGCGGATCAGGGATCGCGAAGTAGCCCCGGCTACGGTAAATGAGCTTCGTTTAGCCCTTCAGGAGGAATGGCAAAATATTCCTCAAGATACTATTCGTAACCTTATTGACAGTATGAACCGATGTGTGCAGGCTAGAGGTTGTAATACAAAGTATTAGCTAAATTTGTTGTGCAAAGTACGTTTCTTTCGGTTAGTTAAGTTACAGTTGAATTGTTTTGATATGAAGTTTGATTTTGAAGTTAAATTATTTGCATAAATACATTTTCCTGTTTTTATTTATTTTTATGTAAGTTGTAATAATTGCTTATTAAAACTAAACAATATATTGTTGCCTTTTCATTGGTAGAGTAATAAACGAAGCTGTCAAACTGACATAAGAGCAACAACGAGCATAGCCGCCTCGCTAAAAAATAACATTTCTCAAAGTAAATTGTTGGTGACAAGTTCATTTCGCTCTTAAAAATAAACCAGTACACCTTAAGACATGAACCAAAAAACAAAATGTAGGTAAGGAATGGTTCTTAACAAAAATTGGTACCTTAAAAAAATTTGGCTAGGAAATTATTCCACACGTGTTTTAAAATTAGGGTTATACAACGAACTTTTAGTTAAGCCTGAATAATGACTATTACGCCAGCAGTTAACAAAAGACTGGATACGCAAGTTGAAGTTAGTCATTTCAACTAAAGTGTGCTAAAAATTTATGGAAATTGGACTAAAAATAAAAAAGTTATGAGACCTCAAATCTTACCAAATATTAACGTGTTGCGTTTTTTTTTTGTATGTGAGTATATATATATATATATATATATATATATATATATATATATATATATATATATATATATATATATATATATATATATATATATATATATATATATATATATATATATAGTCACTTCTATTGTAGTATACTACGGCAGGAATCAGGAAAACACACAGGATACACAAAGTTACACGGTTTGCTTTTCCTGCTATCATATCATATTCTATGTTATGTGCTGAAACCAAACAACGGCATTCATAAATTGGTTTTATTGATACCCAAGATTGGAGTTTTATTGGTTATGATGGATCGCGATCGTCAGACGTCTAATAAAAGTCACCAGACCGGGAGTTTCTAACAAATGAGATGATACACTGATTTTAAATTACGACGTTCCCTAAAAATTACGACCCCGACAGAACGTATATAACAAACTTCTATAGCATGCATAATATCAGAAGAATCATGTTCTTTGGTGGCAGCGCTGACTTAAGTTTGCACCAGTCAATAGTCGAAAACAATTTTGTAGTTAAAACAGTCCGGATAGGAATATTTCAAACTTGTATGAAATAGTCATTAAATACAGACATTTTATTCTTGATTAGTTAATAATTTTTATGTTTTATAAAGCTTTACTCAACAGGAAACTAAATCCACTACAACTACCAGTGAACAAAAAGTCTAAACGCAGCAAGTGCGTTATATTAGTGAATTTTCATAAAAATGATCTATAGTTTTCATTTTTTGTGAATTTTCTTTAAAAAACTCACTAACGACGAGAGACTTTTGAATTTTTAAAAAATTTCTGCAAATGAGCACTAATTAGGCACCCCAGAACACATATCCAGGGTCAGTTTCAATTTATATATATATATATATATATATATATATATATATATATATATATATATATATATATATATATATATATATATATATATGTATGTATGTATGTATGTATGTATGACACCGATAACTAAACAACTAATAGGCCGATTTTGATTAAATTTGGTGAATACCTTCCTTTTGTAAATGGCTTGAATAAGTTCGTTAGCCAGGACAATCGGCCCAGGTTTTCCCGCAAAATGTTGTGTTTTCTTTAGAAAAAATTTATATCTCCCGAATTAACAAAGTAAGGCCAAACAAATTTGGTACATGGATTTATATTATTATGGGTAAGTTACCTACCAAAATTTAGTTCTGTATGTCAAAAGACAAAAAAGTTATAGGTATTTAAATAAAAACAAATTGGGGTTTTTCTCAAAACGTCAAAGTTGCGATTTAAAACGTCAAAATTGGCAACATTTAGGCAAAGAACTTGAATCTAATACGGGCTATGGAAAGAAAATGCCTCAAGAAGAATGTTCTACAAACCCTGAAGTCTTAGTTTCAACCGTCATTGTCCTTCATTTTACTAAAATATTTCCAGAAATATTATTTCAAATAGACCTTTTCTCTGATGTTTGGCAGTAGCCTTAGCTATAGAGTTTATCGTTTAATATTATATGATTTTTGTCGAATTTTCGTAAAAAATCAATAAAGCTCAATATATTTGTTATTATACAAGATATGAAAAAAAATTATACATTAATTATAGGGTGTCTTGAGCTACATCTTGAAAAAATATGTCTACAATCACAGGCTAGCCCATAAGTCGTTGGTGATACAAATTCTCTTTTTTTTTAATCAAACACGCGTTATGTTATTGCATTTTTTCATTTTCCATCGAAATATAATGCATGTTTGTAAGAAAAGAAATTCTGGACGCAGCAAGTGCGTTATGGTAGCGAATTTTAATCAAATGCTTCATATTTGAATAGCTCAATTTGCTATAAACCTATAAGGTTGACCAAGAAACGAGTTTTTTCGGGAACATTTTAAGTTTACTTTGTGAAATTTTTGTACCTTTTCAAATAAAGTTATTTTGATGAAACATGGCACATTGTTTTTACTATATAGGTTATACTGGTAACCAAATTTTATGCCTGCTTTCCTAAAAAGAAGCACACACATATTTGCTATTAAAAACATTTTTATGAAAATTCACTACCATAACGCACTTGCTGCCTCCAGGCTTTTTTGATACAAGGTGTTCAGTAAATAATGGACCAAACTTCAGTTTTAGTTAGTTCCCTTGGACGAAAATAAGATGACCATTTAGTTTTGTACAATTTTGCTTCCTTGAGAAGTTATAGGCCTGAGAGAGAAAACATTTTATTTCATTTTTTTCATGTTAATTCATTTATTTATTGGGCAATCGAGTTCACATTAAGGTAAAAGAGGTTTTTTTTTGGTAAACACGAATATCTGGTTAATTTTTGTTTTTAATGTACAGGGCGTTCTGAGCTCCTGCACCATTTATATTATTTTCTTCAGTTTTTTTAAGAATGCCGATTTTTGGAAAGTTACTAGTTATTTTGAAACAGCACTCAGTTTGCTTTAGATAATGTTTAGTTTTTGCAAGTCGGTACAATACATCATTTTAGAGAAAACTTGATTTAAAATATTCCTTAAGTTTGGAAAATCATATTAATTATAAGAAATTGGTTCAAAAATGTATTGCAGTTACAATTGTCCTTATAACAACGGAAAACGAAAACTACATAATAACATAACCTCCATTTCTTAGTAATAATTTACAGTATTCACATAGTTTTACTACATCAGAATAAAGAATGTTAAGTATCCCCATCTTACTGAAGCCGAAGCTTGTATGTAAGTAAATACAAAATTACATAAAGCACATAACATTGTCTCTCCACGGAAAAAAATACAGATATGCAGCAAATAAAACTTTGTTATTAGTGAATTTTCTTTAAAAAAAATCGCTAATGAGGAGATCCCGACTTTTAAATTTTGATTTTTATATGTTTATATATATATATATATATATATATATATATATATATATATATATATATATATATATATATATATATATATATATATATATATATATATATATTAGAGGTGTGCGAAGCTTCGAAATTCCGAACCGAACCCGAACCCGAACTCGAACCGAACCCTTGGTTCGAAAATATGTTCGCACAAGCGATGTTGAAGTAGTTCGAAGTTCGAAATATGTAATTCTTCAAAATAGTTCGAAGTTCGTTGCTCAAAAATACTTCGAAATTTCACTTTACAGGCATTGAATGTTGCCAAAGGTAGCGAAGTTGCGGCACCTTTAACTCGGTCGCGGCGCTTTAAACTCGTTATCGGTCTCATTTAGTCGATAGCGTAATTTCAGGAGATTTCACTCATGCATATTTTTGACAGTAGATGGGACACATTGAGACACGACGGAGCCCTTTAGCCATCACAGAATTATTTTTCTTGTATATCCTAGCCTCCCAGCACGTATTTCAGTAACAACATTATGATGGCGGTGTTCGAAGGCGATCGGTAACGTAAATTTTCAGAATTTGAGGATAATTACAGATTGCCTTTGGAAAACACTGGTTTCAACATGCTTTATTTCACAGTGAGACAAAATAGTTAAATATTCAGGAGAGAGTTCAAACTTGTAAGTGGTTATTATATTATACCTATCATGCTGACTTTGAACCCTCTCAATCTGTTTGCTAAAACTGCTTAGCCAATACCAAACAACAACATATTTACAATTAAGCTTATCTATAGATGTAGAAATCTAAAAAAGTTTAAAATATTTTTTGTTTTTGTGTTTTTGATTTAACGTTGACCCATCTCTACAACTATCAGCACCGGAAGGCATTTTCACTGAATCAACCTGCAAATTTGTCAAACCGTTCCTTTTTGTAAAAAGAGTGGGAATCTTTTACATATCAAATATTGTATGTTACAATATTCCTAAATTTTTTGTATTTAAGGAAATGATAGATGAACACTGAAAAATTTTGGGTAGTTAGATGTTCGATTTTGAATTTCTAAGTAGTTCGAAGTTCGACTGTGAACCTTAGACATACTATGTATCACACCTATAACTCAAAAAATAATGGGCCGATTTTGATAAAATTTTGTGAATGCCTTCGTTTTGCAAGTGGCTTTGATAACTTCGTTAGCCAGGAAAATCGGCCAAAGTTTTCCCGGAAAATTTTGTATTTTTTTTTTAGAAAAAAAATCATATCTCCAGAAGTAACAAAGTAAGAGCAACCAAATTTGTTACGCTGGTTTATATCGTTATAGGTAAGCCAGCTACCAAAATCTAGCTCTGTTGGTTGAAGGACAAAAAAGTTACAGGCATTTAAAGACAAATAAATTTGGGTTTTCCTCAAAACGTCAAAGTCGCGATTTAAAACGTAAAAATTGGTAATATCTAGGCAATGAACCTGAAACTACATCATACATCGTTTTATACCGCTATAGGAAAATTACCTACCAAAATTTAGCGCCAGAGGTTAAAAGACAAAAAAGTTATAGGCATTTAAAGAAAACTAAATTGGGGTTTTCCTCAAAACGTCAAAGTGACAATTTAAAACGTCAAAATTAACAACATCTAGGCAAAGAACTTCAATCTAATACGGGCTATGGAAAGAAAATGTCTCAAGAAGAATGTTTTACAAACCCTGAAGTCTTAGTTTCAACCGTCATTGTCCTTCATTTTACTAAAATATTTCCAGAAAATTCATTTCAAATAGACCCTTTCTCTGATGCTTGGCAGTAGCCTTAGCTATAGAGCTTATCGTTTAAAGGTATATCACTTTTGTCGAATTTTCGAAAAAAATTAATAAAGCTCAATATATCCGTTATTATACCAGATATGAAAAAAAATGTATACATTAATTATAGGGTGTCTTGAGCTACATCTTAAAAAATACAATACAAATCTACAATCACAGGGTGACCCATAAGTCGTTGGTGATACAAATATTTTTTTTTGCATTTTCCATCGAAATATAATGCATGTTTGTAAGTAAAGAAATTATGGACGCAGCAAGTGCGTTATGGTAGCGAATTTTGATTAAATGCTTCATATTTGAAAAGCTCAATTTGCTATTAACCTATAAGGTTGACTAAGAAACGGATTTTTTCGGTTACACTTTAAGTTTACTTTCGGAAAGTTTTGTACATTTTCAAACAATAAAGTTATTTTGATGAAACATGGCACATTGTTTTTACTATATATGTTATACTGGTAATCAAATTTGATGCCTGCTTTCTGAAAAAAACACATATTTGCTATTAAAAACATTTTTATGAAAATTCACTACCATAACGCACTTGCTGCGCATGCCGAATTTTTTTATATATATTTTATTTTGAAAATGTAATCATTTTTGGAATTTGATATAACATCATGTTAAAATTTTATTAAAATTGATCAACTAGCGACGATGCTGAAATTCCTGGTATTGTATCTTTTTTGTCGGATATTTCACGGATCATTAGTTGATATTTACAAGAATTCTGGAGTGTGAGAGAAGTAGACTGAGGCATAATAATGATAATAAAAGACCATGTTCTGAATGTTGAAAACTGCCGGTAATGACAGATATCATCTCGACTTTATTCCAGACTGTTGGTTTCCCAAATTAACCTACAGCTGTCAGTGAGCCACAGGCGGCGTCTGGCTACACACTGAAAACTGAAAAGCCACACCGACACCACCTACATTCTTTAATAGCCACTGTTTCTCTTTCAGACTTTTTCTATCAACACCACATAGGCGGAGATTGATGGGACAGGAAAAGGAAATCATAAAAGATAAATTGATAATAATAGTTATGAAAATGTACTGCTACATTGCTACTTTTAACTAAATAATGCTAATATACAGGCTGGAGCATCGATATGACAAAGCACGACACATCCACAACTCTCTCTCTCTCTCTCTATATATATATATATATATATATATATATATATATATATATATATATATATATATATATATATATATATATATATATATATATATATATATTAAAAATAAATAAAGTTAAATTGAATGCTGTTCGTTGGTAAGCACATCATTTGAGAACGGCTGGACCAATTTGGTTAATTTTATTTTTTAAATGTTCGTAATAGTTCGAGTAAGGTTTTCAGAGAAGAAAATTTGGAAAAGTTGGAAAATTTAGAAAAACTGAAAGTGCTCTTTTCTCTGATTTATTTCGCTACGTACGCAAATGTCGTTGTTTTATTTTGACATTTGGGGAAACAATAGTGTACAGATTTCATACGTTTTCAACAAGAACTCATTTTTGTTTAAAACGCCTTAATAATTTTGTCACCTTTGAGTTTTTGTTATTGTTGATATTGAAAAAATTGAAAAAACTTCGGGACGCAGCAAGTGCATTATGGTAGTGAATTTTCATAAAAATGTTTTTAATAGCAAATATGTGTGTTTTTTTCAGAAAGAAGACATCAAATTTGATTACCAGTATAACATATATAGTAATAAAAGCAATGTGCCATGTTTCATCAAAATAACTTTATTGTTTGTAAACGTACAAAAATTTCCGAAAGTAAACTTAAAGTGTAACCGAAAGAATCCGTTTCTTGGCCAACCTAATAGGTTAATAGCAAATTGAGCTTTTCAAATATGAAGCATTTAATCAAAATTCGCTACCATAACGCACTTGCTGCGTCCAGAATTTCTTTACTTACAAACATGCATTATATTTCGGTGGAAAATGCAATAACAAAAGGCATGTTCGACAAAAAAAAATTTGTCATCACCAACGACTTATGGGCCACACTGTGATTGTAGAAATAATATTTTAAGATGTAGCTCAAGACACCCTATAATTAATGTATACAATTTTTTTCATGTCTTGTATAATAAGGGATATATTGATCTTTATTGATTTTTTACGAAAATTCGACAAAAGTTATATGCCATTAAACGATAAACTCTATAGCTAAGACTACTTGCCAAGCATCAGAGAAAGGGTTTATTTGAAATGAATTTTCTGGAAACATTTGAGCAAAATGAAGGACAATGACGGTTGAAACTAATACTTCAGGGTTTGTAAAACATTCCTCTTGAGACATTTTCTTTCCATAGCTCGTATTAGATTCAAGTTATCTGCCTAAATGTTGCCAATTTTGACTTTTTAAATTGTCACTTTGACGTTTTGAGGAAAACCCCAATTTATTTTTCATTAAATGCCCATAACCTCTTGTCTTTTGACCTACAGCGCTAAATTTTGGTAGGTAATTTCCCTATAGCAATATAAAACGATGTACCAAATTTGGTTGCCCTTAATTTGTCATTTCCGGAGATATGATTTTTTTTCTAAAGAAAACAAAAATTTTCCGGGAAAACCTCGGACGATTTTCCTGGCTAACGAACTTATCGAAGCCACTTGCAAAAGAAAGGTATTCACCAAATTCTCTCAAAATCGGCCCATTATTTCTTGAGTTATCGGTGTGATATATATATATATATATATATATATATATATATATATATATATATATATATATATATATATATATATATATATATATATATATATATATATATATATATATATATATATATATATATATATATAAACATATAAAAATTGAAATTCACCCCGGATATGGATTCTAGGGAACCTAGTTCGCGCTCCTTTGCAAAAATTTTTTCAAAATTCAAAATTCGGGATCTCCCCATTAGTGAATTTTTTCTACGAAATTTCACTAAAAACCGGTTTGCTTAGGTTGACTAAAGTGAAATCATACTGGCGATTATTAAGGAAAAATAACTGCTACGTTTATAATTTGGCAGATACTTTACTTTTCTAAACATGAATTAAGTTTCCTTCTGGAAATCTTCCGTATAACGTTAATGAAAATTTTTAAATAGACTTACACTATCTACAGGTATAGCAAAATTTAATTTTTTAGCTGCATATAAATTGAGTTTTGAGCATTTTTTTCAAAAAAAGTTAGTACGCAAGATTTTTTAGTAAATCTTTATTTTTAAAAATCACTGATAGAGAGGTATCGATGGTGAGACTTTGCAAAAAAAATTTCAAATGAGCGCGAATTTGGGCCCCTAGAACCCATATCCGGGGACAGTTCGATTTTTATATGTTTATATATATATATATATATATATATATATATATATATATATATATATATATATATATATATATATATATATAGTAATAGTAATTTTTATTTGGCAAATGAATCATACAATGTATTATACATAGAAGCTTTGCTTGTGCATGTGATTAATACAATTTCAATATAAATGTCCAATAGGTAATAACGCCAAAAGTATTTGAAACTGTCACCTTAAAATTTTCTTGGGGAAATTAATTAGAAAGACACAGTTATCCTTTCCACCAATACTTCTGCCATATCCACATTATTCACTCTCTATTTTACATATATTAAACTTCTCCATTTATAATTTTGTTAGTCAAAAAATATAAATATAATATTTGACAACAAATTTTGATGTGCGCTTGTCAATTTGTACTTAAATATATATACATATATACATATATATATATATATATATATATATATATATATATATATATATGTATATATATATATATAAATATATATATATATATATATATATATATATATATATATATATATATATATATATATATATATATATATATATATATATATATATAGTATAGTATTAAATTTTTGTGACGGTAATAGTGTTATTTATCAAAAAATTGTGGGAACGCCGTCAGTTGTAGAATAAAACTCTTTATTATAGGCCGAGCTTTCGGAAAAATTTATTCCTTTATCAAGGATATAACATGAATTCTACTAAACTATTTATCTAATAACGAACATAAAAGCTCGGCCTATAATAAAGAGTTTTATTCTACAACTGACGGCGTTCCCACAATTTTTTGATATATATATATATATATATATATATATATATATATATATATATATATATATATATATATATATATATATAACTATATGTTATGTTTTGTCAACAGATATAAAGGATCGAACTTTTACAAAAAGGGCTGATATGGAACAGGTTAGTTATTTTCTCTCTGGTGCTTTGTTTTAGTTAAGTTTATGGTTTAACGGTCCATAATTTTTAGCTAATTTTCGTACAAAAAATTCGTCAATGAGGAGACCGCGACTTTAGAATTTTAACAAATTTCTTCAAATGAGCGCAAATAGGTCCCCTAGAATCCATATCCGGGTTTACGTCCAGTTTTTATCTGTTTACATATATACAGGATGACACATTTCTACGGTAAAGCTCAATATAATTATTATTATACAAAAGACGCGAAAAAATTGTATAACTTAATTATAGGGTGTCTTGAGCTGCACCTTATAAATTACTTTGACAATCACAGGCTGGCCCATAAGTCGTTGGTGATCCCCAAATTTTTTTTTCGAACACCCTTATTTTATTGCATTTTTTATCGAAATATGTTTGTAAGAAAAAAATTCGTGACGTTTTGGTAGTAAATTTTCATTACATGCTTCAAATTTCAATAACTTAATTTGCTATTAACCTAAGGTTTGTTGGCTAGGAAACCAACATTTAAAGTTTATTGTCGGAAAATTTTTGTACATTTTCAAACAATAAGTTATTTTGATAAAATATTGCACATTGTTTCTACTATATACCGGTAACCAAATTGATGACTGCTTGCATTAAAAAGACATATTTGCTATTCAAAGCATTTTTATGAAGATTCACTTCCATAACGCAATTGCTGCGTCCAGACTTTTCCATAATAGAGAAATATCGATGGTAACACTTTCGAAAGAATTCTTCAAATGTGCGCGTACTAGGACCTCTAAAATCGATCTTCAAAGTCTGTGTAAGTTTAAAGTATTAACTTTACTAATATGCCGTATAATAATAGTGTACAATTCTTATGAAAATTCGCTACTATAACACACTTGCTGCGTCCCGAAATTTTTAACACGTTTTAATCTTGAGTGTGGGTTTATATAGGAACTGGAGCAAATTTACATATTTTTTCAATTCCTTTTGCAATCATTAAAATTTCAGGACGCAGCATGTGCGTTATGGTAGTGAATTTTTATTAAATGCTTCAAATTGGAATAACTCAATTTTCTATAAACTTAGAAAGTTTAGTTTTGGTACGTAGTAAGGTCTTTCCTAGGGCCAAGTATCCACCAAATTTCATTAAAAAGCTGTGTAATTTTCGGAGAAAAAAAATTTTTTCGAAAGAAAATTTAAAATTTGAATTACTTAATTTTCTATAAACTTAGAAAGTTAAATTTTGGAACGTAGTAAGGTATCTCCCAAGGCAACATATATATTAAATTTCATTAGAGCAGCTTTGTTATTTTCGGAGAAAAATTTTTTTTGAAAGAAAACTCAAAATTTTCCCAGAAAACCTCGTCCGATTTTCCTGGCTAACGAACTCGTGCAAGCCAATAATAAAAGAAAGGCACTTACCGAGTTTCGTTGAAATCGGTTAGTTATTTGTTGAGTTATCAGACAGATATATATATATATATATATATATATATATATATATATATATATATATATATATATATATATATATATATATATATATATATATATATATATATATACAGGGTCGCTGATAAGTCTGGAAACGGTCGATTATCCGGGAAAATATACAAGGTGTCGAAAAAAGTTTTATACAAAAGTTTTTGGGTTCTTCAATGTCTACTAGGCGGTGATAATTTTATTTATACAGGGTTGGTCATACAGGCGTGGCACACCAATATTAATTTTTTTTAATGGAACACCCTATATATTATTCGATATTTCAATCCTTCTCTTAATTTTGAGCAACATTTATCAGAAGCATGATGTACATAAACTCAATCGTTTCCGGGTAAAAAAATAAATAAAAATAAACGCTATTGTTTTTAAAATCTATTGGATGAAGAACAAAAATAAATGAAAAGTAGAATATCTCTTGAAAACAATCTGTGAGTGTGAAAAGAACCGGTTGCGATGTTTTTAACATTGTTTGGAATCCTATTTTATAAGATGTTCAAAGTGTTCTCCATTGACCTCCTGACAATAATGAATTCGCTTAACAAAACATTGCACTGCATTTACAAGAGCGTTTTGAGGAATGTTATTAATTTCATGCACAATCCTTGCTTGCAACTCTTCAATATTCTGCGGTCTATTTTGGTAAATTAAATTTTTTACATGACCCCACAAAAAAAGTCAAGCGGCGTCATGTCGGGAGACCTAGCTGGCCATTCAATAGTTCCCCTGCGCCCTATCCATCTGCCAGGAAAGGTTTGATTCAGATATTCCCGTACCTCAATTCCAAAATGAGGGGGTGCCCCATCCTGCTGAAACCATATTTCTTCCGCTGGTAGATTTGGGTCGTTATTGTTCGGAAATAATCGACTTACGTCTGGAACAATTGATTCTTGCAAAAGTGTCAAATATCGAGCAGAGTTCAAATTACCGTGTATAAAATAAGATCCTATGATATGTCCACCAATAATAGCACACCAAACATTTACTTTTTGCGGTCTTTGGGTGTGAATTTGTTCCATCCAATGTGGGTTTTCGTCTGACCAGTACCTACAGTTGTGTCGGTTGACTTGTCCATTTAAACAAAATGTAGATTCGTCGGAAAACAAAATGTGGTTGGCAAAGTTAAAATTTTGGCGTAACTTCTCCATAATAAGTTCACAGAACTCGATTCTGCGATCAAAATCGTCTTCACTCAGTTCTTGCAATAAATGAATTTTATATGGACGGAACTTTTCCCGCTTCGTAATCTTTTGAATTGAATATCGACTCATATTGTGATTTAAAGCCAATTGCTGTGCCGAAGTTTTCGGATTTTCCACCACATCCAATATTACATTCAAAGAATTTTCTTCATTTGTAACGGTTACTGGCCTTCCAGTTCTAGGTTTATCCTTGATACCGCCAGTTTCGTGAAAACGATGCAAAGTTTTCGAAACTGTGGATTTGGAGATCGATTCCCGCTCAGGATGCAAACTCATTGAACATAATCACCACTTGAGCAAAACTTCGTGTTCTATCACCGTACCCTATCATCATTAAAATTTCGATACGTTCGGTTTCACTTAAACTTGCCATTTTGCACAAAAACTGTTGACACTAAATTACTAATGTTTCAAAACTGTTGACACTGAATGAATGTTTGACATTCGTTGTCCTGGAAACATTTTAAAACAAAAGAATAATACTGCGTTTCTTATGGGCATCTTATCTTATCTTGGGATTCCAAACAATGTTAAAAACATCGCAACCGGTTCTTTTCACACTCACAGATTGTTTTCAAGAGATATTCTACTTTTCATTTATTTTTGTTCTTCATCCAGTAGATTTTAAAAACAGTAGCGTTTATTTTTATTTATTTTTTTACCCGGAAACGATTGAGCTTAGGTACATTATGCTTCTCATAAATGTTGCTCAAAATTAAGAGAAGGATTGAAATATCGAATAATATATAGGGTGTTCCATTAAAAAAAATTAATATTGGTGTGCCACGCCTGTATGACCAACCCTGTATAAATAAAATTATCACCGCCTAGTAGACATTGAAGAACCCAAAAACTTTTGTATAAAACTTTTTTCGACACCTTGTATATTTTCCCGGATAATCGACCGTTTCCAGACTTATCAGCGACCCTGTATATATATATATATATATATATATATATATATATATATATATATATATATATATATATATATATATATATATATATATATATATATATATATATATAAACATATAAAAATTGAAACTGACCCCGGATATCGGTTCTAGCGGTCCTAGTTCGCGCTCATTTGAAAAAATTTTTGCAAAGTCTCACCATCGATACCTCGCTATTAGTGAATTTTTAAAAATAAAAATTCACTAAAACTACAAAATTTGGTAATTGGCTGAATAAGAAAAAAACATTTTTATGTAATACCAATGCAAGTAGAGGGCTAAGAGAATTACCAATTAATTTTTAAACTACTTTTAACACCTTCAGCTAGTGAACACTCAACTTTGAGTGCCGTTACGATGGAAATTCTAAAAACAAAAATTTTCGGCCCTCCCTAACGTACCCCCATGCCTTTGTGCACTTTTTACAATATTCCGCCTTTCTTTTTCCCCGTGGCGGCGTCGATTAAATTTTACGACTTTATGAACTATCTTTAGAGCCCCGCGCGTTCAAATTCCCTACAGCCTGTCCCGCTTGGATAATTCACATTCTTTCGGCGACGTTTTTAGAGAAACGTCGAACTTATTGCCCGTCAAAAGCCATTTAATCCGATGAAAACACTCAATCGACGTGATTTACTGGACGATTTCGCCTTTGATATCGCCGCGTGCTTCACTTGTTTTAGTATGCGAAATGCGGGGAAACTGTGGGAAAGATGAATGATCCACGGTATTGGTGTTATTACTACAAACTGCCAATTCACAGCCGTCATCTCATTCATCGGGAATTATAGTTCGGAGACCTATAAAATGTTTTTATCTGTTATTGAGAGGCGAGTGCATAATACCGCCTTGCATAAATAAATATCTTCATCGAGGTTTATTGGCTGTAAAGCTTTTATTGATCGTTGGCAAACTGTTAATTGTTTTTTCAATGATAGGCAAGCAACTATACTAATTATCACTTTATTTAGTATCGTTTTGGTAGCTCAGTGATATACGCTGACTTGAAAGAAAACTGTAGTTTCCGTTATTATTTCTAAATGTCTTGGATGTTATTCAATTTAAATAAAAACTTTAGCCCTGCCTCCGTGCCGCATTTTCTAGCGAACCTAATCTAAAAAAAAGCTCGGGACGCAGCAAGTGCGTTATGGTAGTGAACTTTTATTAAATGCTTCAAATTTGAATAACTCAAGTTTTTACAAACTTAGAAAGTTGAATTTTGGTGTATGGTAAGGCCTTACCCAGGGCAACATATCCACCAAATTTCATCAAAATGACTTTGTAATTTTCGCAGAAAAAAAATTCAAATGAAAACTCAAAATTTGAATAACTTAATTTTCTAAAAATTCAGAAAGTTGAATTTTAGTTTGTAGTAAGGTCTTGACCTAACTAACGAACTCATCCAAGCCATTAATAAAAAATTCACTAATAGTATAGCAGTAAGCGTAAACAAAGCGACATGTTAAGAGTTAAGACTGTAACAGCGGCAGAAGCAGAAGTCAATGGAAGCCATGTGTGTTCGGTAAGAGCAAATTTTGGGAAGAAACTATTGACTATTAATAACAACAATGGACTAAAAACGAAGCGAGTTGTAAGGAAAAACTCAAAATTTTCCTGGAGAACCTTATCCAATTTTCCTGACTAACGAACTCATCCAAGCCATTAATAAAAAATTCACTAATAGTATAGCAGTAAGCGTAAACAAAGCGACATGTTAAGAGTTAAGACTGTAACTGCGGCAGAAGCAGAAGTCAATGGAAGCCATGTGTGTTCGGTAAGAGCAAATTTTGAGAAGAAACTATTGACTATTAATAACAACAATTGACTAAAAACGATGCGAGTTGTAAGGAAAAAAATAATTATACTACAGAGGTGATAAATGATGATAAATTACAATAGGGTTATATATAATCGTAAATGCTGCCAATGATTAACAATCAGTGAATTCAGTATTATTGACATTTCTCTGAATCTTAAAAATGAATTTCATGAGTCAATGACAATAATAGCAGCTGTCATTGAATAACCAACGGCAACCACATACTTGATCTCATATAAGCGGTGATTTAAACATAAGTGTTTCAAATTTGAATAGCTCAATTTTCTCTTACCCTAGAAAGCTGAATTTTGGCACATAGTTAGGTCTTTCCCAAAGCAATATGTAGACCAAATTTTATCGAAATTTTCGGAGAAAATTTTTTTTTAAAGGAAACTCAAAATTTTCCCGGAAAACCCCGTCCGATTTTCCTGGCCAACGAACTCATCCAAGCCATTAATAAAAGAAAGGCACTTGCCGAGTTTCATCGAAATCGGTTAATTATTTTTTGAGTTATCAGACGGATACATATATATATATATATATATATATATATATATATATATATATATATATATATATATATATATATATATATATATATATATATATATATACGTATAAAAATTCAAACTGACCCCGGATATCGGTTCTAGGGGTCCTAATTCGCGCTCATTTGAAAAAAATTTTGCAAAGTCTCACCATCGATACGATCTATTAGTGAATTTTTTTTAAATAAAAATTCACTAAAATTAAGAAAGCGACTAAATTTCAAACCACCATTATAAAATGATCTTCATGCATGAAACGCTCGTGCTTTTGAGTACCTAATTGAAGTAGCCTTATATATTTCGATTTAAATATTTAGTGAGAATTCACTACAAATAATGGCAAATTCAATTAGGGTTAAATAATTACGTTATGTTGATGAAGATTCGCTACCAACAAGCATAAATTAGTACTTACTCATATATAAGAGATGTGGTGCTTTTAAAGTAAATAAGTCTGCAGGCTCATACGAGTATATTCCAAGAACGATAACAAAATAATTTATGGTTGACTGGATCATAAACGCCGAAGTCCATACATAAAAATAGCCGGATTACCTCGACTGCCTGTGCGCAGAAAACGGAATACTGGTCACATGATCTGTGATAGTCAGACACCGATCTCCGATGGGTCGCATGTAACGCAAGCAGCCTCGAAATTGAGAACGCGACGCGAAACCACTCCAATAGAAGGCGTGTCAATAACATGTTAAAAAATTGTAGGTGTCAAGTGCACCCACAACTGCTGTGTCTTAGATTCCCTTTAATTAAAAAGCGTAAGTTACTTTAAAGCGGTCCCGTGTGGGTCCGGGGACTAATTAAAAGAATAGGCGCAAAGTAACTCATGCCTGTCGTAAGAGGCGACTAATCGGAGTCAAACACTGGCAGGGGTCTTGTCCAGGTGGGCCTGGAGGAAGGCGGATATTTCAGGGGAGTGATATGCAACCGCATTTTGAGGCCTCTACTTGTGGGCTTAGAAATGGACAATTGGCCTCGCGTGGTTGTTACTCGGGAGCGGGGTTCCAGATGATACCAACTTGGGTTGAATGCTGGCGGATGTCGTGTGTCCAGACGACCCGGAGGGGGTTGAGATCTCTGATGAGTGGTATACAGCCGGAGTTTGACGCCTCCACTTTGTGCTTCGAAACTAACCGACGGCCTCGCTTGGGCGATGCTCGGGAGCGGGACTCGATGGGATGTCGCCTTGAGTCTAGCACTGGTCGGTGTCGAATTTAGACGAACCCGGAGGAGAGCTGGGATCTTTAGGGGTGGCTTACAACTAGAGGTTGAGACCTCTTCTGTGAGCTTCGAAACAGGCAAACGATCTCACTTGGGTGTTGCTCGGATGTCTGGTCCAGTTGAACTCTGAGAGAGCTCATCTCTCTTTGAGCTTTGAAACGGGTAAGCGACTTCGCACAGATGGCAGTACATCTGTTAAACAAAGTTTCACAAAGCTCGATTTGTTGGGTGAAATTTAAGCAAACGCTGGCGGGTATCGGGTCTGGGCAAACCCGGAGCGGGGGCTGAGATCTCTAGAGGTGGATTACACCTGAAGACTTAGGCCTACTCTGTGAGCTGCGAAACAGGCGAACGACCCCGCTTGGATCCTGCTCGAGAGCGGGAGTTCATGATACAGCCTCGAGTCAATGAAACACTGCCGGGGGTCTGGTACAGGTGAGGGAGGAGGATGTATCTGTGGAGTGATATGCACCCGGATTTTGACGCCTCCACTCTGGGCTTAGAAATAGACAACTGGCCTCGCTTGGTTGTTACTCGGGAGCGGGTTCCAGATGATACCGCCCTAGGTTGAGCGCTGGCGGGTGTCGTGTGTCCAGACGACGCGGAGGGGCTGTGATCTCTGATAAGTGGTATACACCCGCAGTTGGGGCCCCCACTGTGTGCTACGAAACGGGCGGACGGCCTCGCTTGGGTGATGCTCGGGAGCGGGACTCGATGGGATCTTGCCTGGAGTCTAACACTGTTGGGTGTCGGGTTTAGCCGAGGCTGGGGGAGCTGAGATCTCTAGGGGTGAATTACAACTGGAGATTGGATGCTGCTCGAGAGCAGGACTTCATGATACTGCCTCGAAGCAAGCACTCACGGATGTCGGGTTCAAAGGTACGTGATAAAACATTAACACGAGAGAGCCATCGTGCACTGCAATAATACAACAAAGACGAGTGGTCGGCTCCCATATCCTCCCACAGTTTTTTAACCTTGCCGTTAATAACCGATATTTTTAAAAATTTACTACATTCGTTCACATTATAAGACCTGATTCAGTGAAGGACTGACGTGCTTTGACGCAAGCTCTTCTCTGTGAATTATGTAAATGGTCCACAGTGCATCAGTTCCTTTGCTTCGAGTAGGTGCCTGTCATCCTCCATAGCAACCAGATATGGAAACAGCTCCGTTAGTGCAGACACCAACGCACTTGGCCCAATCCGAAAAAATTCAGCGATATATGTATCAAGGATCTCGTAGAAGTCCCTTTTTTAGAGCGCGTCCGCGTCTTTGCCGCCCCGATAGCACCTCAGTCTTTGGCTTATTGTGCATGCCCTTTGTCTTTTCTACTCCACTTATTCCAAAATTATTGTGCCTTGAACTAGTCCGCACAGCAATTGGTAGGGTGAAGTCTTATATTGCCCTGTCTCCGGTCTAGACTGTCCGATCAGTTGTCTTTTGCGATCCAGAGATTTACACTCGCACAAGATGTGCTGGGCTGATTCCTTCCCTTCGCCGCAGAGTCTGCATGCCAGGTGCCCCTCGACCCGCCCCGTTTTATGCAGGTGTTTCTTGACGGCCATGTGTCCCGTCAAGAGTCATGTTATGTTCCTGAGCTGTCCTCTGTTAAAATTTAGCAGCTCCACAGTCTCTTTGAACTGGCTTCCTCATTTACTGACTTCCCATGTCTGAGCCCTGGACAGTTTGCCCAGTACACCTTGTGTTCGCTTTTGACCCAGAACTTTATCAATCCCCTGGCAGTGCTCTTCTTCACGCCCAGGACCGGTTCTGGTCCCCTAAATGGTTCTGCTGACCCTCTCTTCGCGAAACTGCCAGCTTCTTCAGTGCCTTTGACACCCGAGTGACCCAGCACCCAGACGAGGGTGACCTCAATCTGCCCAGTCAGGTCGCTCGTCTCGTCTGGGCATTCACTTACCAGCCTGGAATTTACCCGTGGGCTACTTAGGGCCTTAAGGGCTGCCTGGCCTTCGGTCGCTATCAGGATCAGCTTGTTGGTGTAGCCCCTCCTCTTGTTCTCCCGCAGACAGTGCAGGATGGCGTATATTTCGGCCTTAAAGGCCGTTGCATGAGCTCCGAGGGAAATACTGCAACTTACAAAGCAGAATGTCTTCTGCAGTATTATTACGATCCATAAACCGTACATAGCATATCAAATGAGCATCCTTATTATTATCCGTGGCCTCATATAGTTTCAATCAAAATTCCATTTTTTTTAAATTTATTGATCCTTGAGGTCCTCCGCCATATGTTGTATTCTGCGACTAATTGTGTCGTTGGACAAGGGCATTTTTAAAGCAGGATCACCAAGCATGATGTTTAAAGTCTACACTTAAGAAACTCTGAGATTCCCTGACATTACACCGCTTGATGTCCTGGTTTAGAGAACAATACAGACTACAGTTTATGCTAGAAGGCCCCAAATCCGAACAATACTTTGTGATCGCATTATAGAAACATGTTAGTGTATAACTCGACAGCAGTTAAGAAGTGTAATAAGCAATAATCGTCGACGTATTGAAAAGTATATAAGGTAATTAGGTGGATTAATCGAAATAACTGACATATAACCTTTTACCAACTTTTTTCTCTTTTATGTTCTACTTTTATCATTTTGTATGAAATTGTAAATATAGAAAGAAATAATTTGTACTAATGTTAACAAAGTAAGAAATTCCTTCGTGATTGAAAAAGATATTGCATAAGAAAACCATTTTTTGACGTTTCAGGCGGGTTCCAAAGGATTTTAAATAAGAATCTGTCTTTGTTTTTTTTTGTCTAAAAAGTCACCTAGGTTTTCGAATAAATTATATCGTAATTTTTCAGAAAAATGTGCTTCCTCGAAAACCTTTTAGTTTAAATCAATGAAAATTGATAGACACAAGGATATCTGAATAACAAACCGTCTTCAGTTTTTTAGTGAATTTTTATTTTAAAAAAATCACTAATAAAGAGGTATCGATGGTGAGACTTTGCAAAAAAAATTTCAAATGAGTGCCAATTTGAGCCCCTAGAACCCGGGGTCAGTTTCGATTTTTATATGTATGTATATATATATATATATATATATATATATATATATATATATATATATATATATATATATATATATATATATATATATATATATATATATATATATATATATATATATATATATATATATGTATGTATGTATCCAACCGATAACTCAAAAAGTAATTAACCGATTTTGATGGCACTGCGCAAGTGCCTTTCTTTTATTAATAGCTTGGACGAGTTCGTTAGCCAGGAAAATAAGATAAGGTTTTCCGGAAAAATTTTGAGTTTTCTTTAAAAAAAAAATTATTCTCCGAAAATTACAAATCTATTTAGATGAAATTTGGTGGACATATTGCTTTGGGAAAGACCTAACTATGAGCCAAAATTCAGCTTTCTAGGTTTACAGAAAACTGAGCTATTCAAATTTGAAACATTTATATTTAATATCACCGCTTTTATTGACAATGGTAAAAACTTGTTTATAAGCATATGAGATCTAGTATGTCTGAGCCATTACCTAGCAACAGAACATATCATTGCGCAGGTCAGTTACACGCTGTAACTCACGTTTATCGTATATTATTAGATGGTTTATCTGTTTTCAATTTCAGTTGACAAATTATTTGTGTTATTTGGGAATTTTAATATACAAGTACAAATTATTCCTTTGATGCTTTGGCGGTAATTTTAGTTAGTTTATGGTTTAACGGTCCATAATTTTTAGCTAATTTTCGTACAAAACATTCGTTAATGAGGAGACCGCGACTAGAATTTTAAAAAGATTACTTCAAATGAGCGCAAACTAGGCTCCCTAGAATTCATATCCGGGTTTACCCTAAGTTTGTATATGTTTACATATATACAGGGTGACTCATTTCTACGGTAAAGCTCAATATAATTATCATTATGCAAGATACGAGAAAAAATTGTATAAGTTAATTATAGGATGTCGAGCTGCATCTTATAAAATTATTTTGACAATCACAGGCTGGCCCATAAGTCGTTGGTGATCCCTACATATTTTTTTTCGAACACCATTATTTTATTGCATTTTTTATCGAAATATGTTTGTAAGAAAAAAAATCGATACGCAGTAAGTGGGTTTTAGTAGCAAATTTTCATTAAATGCTTCAAATTTCAATAACTCAATTTGCTAATAACCTAAGGAAACCAACATTTAAAGTTTATTGTCGGAAAATTTGTGTACATTTTCAAACAATAAGTTATTTTGATAAAATATGACACATTGTTTCTACTATATAGGTTATACCGGTAACCAAATTGATGACTGCATCAAAAAGACATATTTGATATTCAAAGCACTTTTATAAAAGTTCACTTCCATAACGCACTTGCTGCGTCCAGACTTTTTTTTCTAAAAAAAAACATTTTTTTATTAATTGTTTCTTAACTTTTCCTAAAATTTTACATTTTTTTCTTGAAGAGATTGTATTTAAAAGAATGAAAATAAGTACAGGCTGGTTTTGAAAGATTCTGGTCAGTCAGTTTTTTTTTATTATTAAAAAATGCCCTATTATGATTTGTTGAATAAATTAGTTCGTACTTTTGAATAAATTTTTGTTTCTTTCCCGGCAACTCTGTATTTTGGAGCAATGAAAGTTCCGCCAGTTTGGAAAACAATTCAAGTAAATTTTACATGACAAAATAAATCCGAATGCAAGTTTTTAGGTTTCTAGTGGATTCAGAATAATGAGCAGGTTCCGTTAATGACCCTGTATATAAAATATGTCATCGTTCATCTGCAACTTTGTACCAGTTTGCTTGAAATTACAAGACGTTTGTTTACATAATTCGTTTAAATCTCAGTTGTACAATTTTCTGTGTGGAAAATTTAAATAAACAGTGCGTAATATGAATATTAACTGAAAGGTAAACTGCTTCTATTTATATTGGCCAGTGCTTTCAGTGCATTAACCTTCTTCCATCAAATCGTAGAATAATAAATACGCTGTGCATACACAAACCTTTATAAACAATTCATATCGATATCTGTGTTATAGCATACACGAATTATCTCCGATATCTGTAAAGTAGATGATGTTGCCAAATTTTCTTAGTAAAAAGGCCACACGTATCAAGTGAGCTTTGGTAGCAGATTCTTATAAAGGTTTGACTTTATTTTAAAAAAATACCTTTGGAAAAGTAATGAAAAAGCCTGCAGCCTAAGTAATTTTTCAAAAAAAAAAGAACCCCCAACTCAGATTTTTCAAGTTTTAAGTCGAGGTTTTTTTTATATTATTATTTCAACAACACACAACGAGGGCTCACAGCCTAAATACTATCGTACCGTGGGTGTCGACGAGGAGGAAAAAAACGACTAGTTAATTCTAGACTTGAAGGTTTGGAGGTTCGGAGGAGAAGGAAAAACATGTGCCGGCAAGGAATTCCACAACTTGGAAGTCCTCGGGACAAAAGAGCGGGCATAACAAGATGTTCTATGTCTAATGACCTGGACAGTAAAATGGTGCATTCGCTCTGTTCCCCTGGTAGATCTGTTGGGGGCAGCAAGTGGAGGAACTATGGAAGAAAGCTTCTCTGAGCAGTGCCCGTGCAGATATCTATAAAAGACGAAGAGGTCACCAACTACACGTCGGTGGGCAAGGGTTGACAGCCTTTGGGTGAGGGTAGGGTCACCGATGAGACGTATAGCTCTCTTGGGGTCCAGGAGGGCGAGTGTGGAAGCGGCAGCGGCACCCCAGATATGGGAGCAGTATTCGAGGTTTGGCCTTATTTGTGAAGTATATAAGGTATAGAAATTAGCTGGTGAGAAGTATTTGTGAGTCCGGAAGAGGAAACCTAATTGATGTGACATGTTGGTGCCAATTGAGATTTCGATGCACAGAAATGCCAACAAGTGAAAAGGACTCATTACTTTGAATAACTTGGTTGTTCATTGTGATGGGTCTAGGGCTGGTGTATCTCTTATGAGATAGAAAGCAAAACTGAGATTTGGTGGGGTTAAATTGTATAAGATTTCTACTTCCCCAATCTTATATTTTTTGGAGATCCACGGAGACAGAACCTCCTCCTAATTGAGGTAAAGAGACAGGCTTAGGATAGTGTATATTTGAGTGGAGTGGGCTGTCATCCGCGTAACTGTGAACTGGGTTGGATGTGCTAGAGAGGAGGTCATTGATGTTGAGGAGAAACAAAGTAGGGGCTAAAGCTGAACCTTGAGGGACTCCTGCATTAATTGGATACAGCTTAGAGAAATGGCCATCCTCGACAACAGAAATGCTCCGGTTGGAGACGAAATTTGCTGTCCAGGTACAGAGTTTTGGTGGTAGGCCATAGACCGGAAATTTATTAGGCAGCGTTGAGTCACAGACCTGGTCAAATGCTTTGGATATGTCTAAAGCGACAACTTGGGATTCACCGTGTAGTTCCATAGACGGGTTCCAAGAATGGGTGACAAAGGAAAGTAGGTCGGCAGTTGATCTGCGCTGAAGGTATCCATACTGTCTGTCGTGGATTAGACTGTATTGTTCAAGAAATTTTAGTCATTCGGTGTTTATATACTTTTACTTGTGGCATTGTGGCTGAGCAAAGTTGAGTGTGTGCACGTTCCGCCCTTCGGAGGAGCGTAATTTCTTCGATGCCGTGCGCGATGCAATGTTGGACACGTTAAGGCTCCCAATTATTATGAAGACAGATGGATGGGCTTAACCACCGTTATCTTTTCGCTAAGAAATATCTTGTGGGGCGCTGTCTCGACCTACCAGGACATCTGTATTTAAATTTCTTTTCTTTTCATTTGAGAGGATTGGAACCTGTGACGAGCACTGATAAGTACAATTTGGAGAACCCAATTCATCACAATACCGTTGTTTGACCCGGCGATCGTTTAGCTAACAAAGTTAGCGTCATCAAGGGGATGAGTAAAGGTAAAGATTCATTTTCGTTGACCCAGTAGTCATGATTCAATGAGTGAAGATTGGAACCTGTGATTAGCACTGATAGGTGCAATTTGGAGAACCCAATCCATCACAATACAGTTTTTTACCCGACGATCGTTATAAGTGCTCATCACAGGTTCCAATCTTGACTCATTGAATTATGCCAGCGGGTCACCGGAACTGAATCTTTACCTTTACTCATCCCCTTAATGACGCTAACTTTGTTAGCGAAACGATCGTCGTATCAAAAAACTGTATTGTGATTAATTGGGTTCTCCAAATTGTATTTATCAGTGCTCAACACAGGTTCCAATCTTCACTCATTGAATTATGACTACCAGGTCAACGGAACTGAATCTTTACCTTTACTCATCCCCTTGATGACGCTAACTTCGTTGGCGAAACGATCGTCGGGTCAAAAAACGGTATTGTGATGAATTGGGTTCTCCAAATTGTACTTATCAGTGCTCGTCACAGGTTCCAATCTTCACTCATTAAAAGAAAAGACATTTAAATACAGATGTCCTGGTATGTCGAGACAGCGCCCCACAAGATGTTTCTTAGCGAAAAGATAACGGTAGTTAACCCCAACCATCTGTCTTCATGATAATTGGGAAATTTAAAGTGTCCAACATTGCATCGCGCACGGCATCGAAGAAATTACGCTAGCTCTGTTAGCGAAACGATCGTCGGGTCAGAAAACTGTGATGAATTGGATGATCCAAATTGTAGTTCTATTCTTTTGCTACATAAAAATATTTTGGTGATTTATTTACGGAAAAGTTTTTTCTTGCCTACAGTGTGTTAATAATAGAAACGAAAACTTATTTGCCTAACATTGTGTTGTGTTTGATATATTGTACTTATTTCATTACTGTGTCCCTGTTTTATCGATCACGCTGTATACTAGTCGAGAGAACATATTCAGATGGTGCATGGGGAAACTAAAGAATTGAAAAATTTTCCTCTGGAGCAATTGTCACATAACTTTTATCTAGTAGTTTAGTGCGCTGACGTGCTAGTCGCATGCGGGGTCTACCATCTTTCCTATCTAGTGTGCCCTGGAGAAGACGTGACCGTTATGGAAATTGCCTTTATGCTGTTTACTACCCTACACTTGATACAATCATATATGTACATATACGCATATGTGATGATTTCTGATACTTAGAATGGTAACAAGATAACGCAGAACCCGAATCACCACAAGACATCTTTTCAAAGACCTGAGGATCGTTTCACTAACAAAGTTAGCGTCATCAGAGGATAAAAAACTCTAACTACTTACTTCTAACATCACCTTTGATACTGAATCTTAGGTAAAGAACGATACCGAAAGGTAGACTAAATCGCAGGCATATTTTCTCTGTATTGTATTTTAATTGCCGGACGAGGTTTTTGACCTTCCTTTATCACTTTACCTGACAGGTTTCGGAATCTTTATCTGCATCAAAGAGAGAGAGTGCGCAAACAGATGACTACAAACCAGTGGCGTGGCTCGGTTTAAGGAACTTTTGTTTTTATTGCCCTAGAAATATAAATACTTTGATAACTTTCAGATTTTCTTTATCAATGTGGTTGTTATTATCCCAAACATGTTGTGCCACGCATGACTTGTCTTCACTACAGTATCTCAGCTGTGCCAGATGTTCACGAAATCTAGTTTCAATGGTTCTCTTAGTCTGCTCAACGTATTTAGGACTACAATCTTTAGAACCTATCTCATGGATTCCGGACATTTCAGTGGCTTTAGCTTTATCTTTCGTTCTACCTAACAAATTTATTAAATTATTTTTTGTCAAAAAAGTTATCTGCAAACTGGCTTTTTAAAAATGCTCTCGAGACCCCTTGTGATACGTGGTTCAAAAGATAGGCAAACAATTTTTTTCTCTATTAGTGAATTTTCTTCAAATGAGCGCGAATTGGGGCCTCTGGAACCCATTTTCACGGTCAGCTAAAATGTATATATATATATATATATATATATATATATATATATATATATATATATATATATATATATATATATATATATATATATATATATATATATATATATATATATATATATATATCAAAAAATTGTGGGAAAGCCGTCAGTTGCAAAATAAAACTCTTTATTATATACCGAGCTTTCGGAAAAAAATTATTTCATTCTCAAGGAAATAACGTGAATTTTACTAAACTAATTATTCTATAACAAAAATTCTGGACGCAGCAAGTGCGTTATGGTAGTGAATTTTCATAAAAATCTTTTTAATAACAAATATGTGTGTTTTTTTTAAGAAAGCAGGCATCAAATTTGGTTACCAATATAACCTATATAGTAAAAACAATGTGCCATGTTCCATTAAAATAACTTTATTGTGTGAAAACGTACAAAAATTTCCAAAAGTTAACTTTATATGTTCCCGAAAAAACACGTTTCTTGGTCAACCTTATAGGTTAATAGCAAATTGAGCTGTTCAAATATGAAACATTTGATCAAAATTCGCTACCATAACGCACTTGCTGCGTCCAGAATTTCTTTTCTTACAAACATGCATTATATTTCGATGAAAAATGCAAAAATGCAATAACATAAGGCGTGTTTGATTTAAAAAAAAAGAAATTTGTATCACCAACGACTTATGGGCCACCCTGTGATTGTAGAAATATTATTTTAAGATGTAGCTGAAGACACCTTATAATTAATATATACAAATTTTCTTCATATCTTATATAATAACGGATATATTGAGCTTTATTGATTTTTTACGAAAACGACAAAAATTATATACCATTAAACGATAAACTCTATAGCTAAGGCTACTGCATAGCATCAGAGAAACGGTCTATTTGAAACGAATTTTCTGCAAATATTTTAGTAAAATGAAGGACAATGACGGTTGAAACTAAGACTTTAGGGTTTGTAAAACATCCTTCTTGAGACATTTTATTTCTATAGCCCGTATTAGATTTAAGTTATTTGCCTAAATGTTGCCAATTTTGACATTTTAAATCGCCACTTTGACGTTTTGAGGAAAACCGCAATTTATTTTTCTTTAAATGCCTATAACTTTTTTGTCTTTTGACCTACATAGCTAAATTTTGGTAGATAACTTACCTATAAGGATATAAACCCGCGTAACAAATTTGGTTGCCCTTACTTTGTTAATTCCGGAGATAAAAATTTTTTCAAAAGAAAACACAAAATTTTCCGGGAAGACCTGGGCAGATCTTCCTGGCTAACGAACTCATCCAAGCCATTTGCAAAAGGAATTTTTTCACCAAATTTGATCAAAATAGGCCCATTATTTTTTGAGTTATCGGTGTGATACTTATATATATATATATATATATATATATATATATATATATATATATATATATATATATATATATATATATATATATAGCTAAATAGCTACATAGCTAAATTTTGGTAGATAACTTACCTATAAGGATATAAACCCGCGTAACAAATTTGGTTGCCCTTACTTTGTTAATTCCGGAGATAAAATTTTTTTCAAAAGAAAACACAAAATTTTCCGGGAAGACCTGGGCAGATTTTCCTGGCTAACGAACTCATCCAAGCCATTTGCAAAAGGAATTTTTTCAACAAATTTGATCAAAATAGGCCCATTATTTTTTGAGTTATCGGTGTGATACATATATATATATATATATATATATATATATATATATATATATATATATATATATATATATATATATATATATATATATATATATATATATATATATATATATATATATATATATATATATAAACATATAAAAATTGAAACTGACCCCGGATATGTTTTCTGGGGGGCCTAATTAGCGCTCATTTGAAGAAATTTTTTC
Source organism: Tillus elongatus (assembly GCA_964006375.1). Taxonomy (NCBI): domain Eukaryota; kingdom Metazoa; phylum Arthropoda; class Insecta; order Coleoptera; family Cleridae; genus Tillus; species Tillus elongatus. The sequence goes on along the minus strand of OZ023267.1, from coordinate 138,205,234 downwards.
AAAATTCAAAAGTCGGGATCTCCTCATTAGTGAATTTTTTTTAAGAAAATTCACTAAAATGAAAAAAACCTTCACTCAAATTTATAAAAAGGTTTTTTTCATTTTTGTTATTGAATAATTAGTTTAGTAAAACTCACGTTATTTCCTTCAGAATGAATTTTTTTTTCCGAAAGCTCGGCATATAATAAAAAGTTTTATTTTGCAACTGACGGCTTTCCCACAATTTTTTGTTAAATAACAATATTACCGTCACAGAAACTTAATACTCTATATAAAATTAATAGTTTTGGCAAAAATATGGTATGTGGAGTTGGAGTGATCGTTAAGATGGTGTATTAAAGTGGTTTAGATCCAGCATAAGTGAAGGCAATGGGTGAAGCATTAGATTGGAGAAATAAAAGTGAAGAAATTTTTTTACCTGGTTTGTCAAAATTTGAAGTTTGCTGAATTTGATATACACCACAAGTCACAGACTTATTGTATAGGCATACTGTATAATTTTTATCAATGAATAAATAATAATAATAATAATAATAATATATATATATATATATATATATATATATATATATATATATATATATATAACTCAAAAAATACTTCACTGATTTGCACCAAATTTGGGAATTACCATTATTTTGTTAATGACTTAGATGAGTTCGTTAGACAGTTTTGACACTCACATACTTTCAGAAAAAATGCAAAAAACTGTTTAAAAACGCAATATCTTTTAAATGACTAGAACTATGAAACTAAAACTTTACGCGCACGTAGATATCGTATCAGTTGTCCTCTCTACCAAATTTGAACTTAATCGGTTTAGTAAATTCTTAGTTATAACCAAATAAATAATAAATAGTTTACGATATAACCTGAAATTACCTATGAATGGGTGCCTATAGTGTTAGACAAGGTCGGACAGATATATTAGGGTTACGCTGCTATTAGAAACGAATGCTCCAAATTAAACTTCAAACAAACAGGCTACTTATGTTACAATAAATAATCAGCGGGGTTGCCATTTGCCAAAAGTGTCATCTGCATTTTAAGATATCAGAAAAATATATAGTAATAAATGAAAATTAACAAAAAAGTGATTCAACTTGTTTAAAGGCAATCTAGAACTACGTTTGATTATGTATAAATATTAGGCTTCCCATTCTTCAAGGTATTTAAAACCCATCGCCTTTTTCTAGTTAAATCTAACAACGCCAGTTAGCTATTTGCCATTGTCATTTGTTATTTTGCAAACTGTCAGTGGGAGGAGTCGAATTCGCGGTTATCTTCTTCTTATTCTTTGTTTACATACGTCATAAACAAATAATATGACTCAGCTAATTCCTTAGAATCTGATAATAAGGTACTTATTGTTTACTTTTAGTTTTTAGTGAATTTTCATTATTACTTACTCTTCATGTCGTATATGGAAAATTTTAGGTAAATAAAACTACATAATATACCTATAAACATATGTTCAGTGTAAATTATTAAAATTTTAATTGCAAAATATTTTTTAGGGTTTATATTTATTTGTTTCATTTTCAAAGAGTATGGATACAGCAATAGTAAATAAGTGTTGGAAAGGGTCTGGGTGCAGCAAATGCGTTATGGTAGAGAATTTTCGTTAAAATGTTCCAAATGGTGATAATTCAATTTCCCATTAAACTAGAAAGCAGCGTGGGTACTAAATTTAAAAATAACACAATGAGCTTCACAGGCAACGATAAATTTGTTGTTTTTTTTTTGCAGAAACTATTTCAATTGAGTGGACTAAAAACTAAGTGTTGAAAAAGGTCTGTGTGCAGCAAACACATTATTGTGGACTACTACTCATTAGTTTTGGTCTCTTTAGGTGCATTGTATTCACCGATAGCTAGGTTCTCTGATGGTCACAGTGTTCGAGTTTTGTTTATTGATGTATTTTGAGTATTACATGTGTAATACTACCACTGTTCCCTTATAAAACGTCTCTATATATATATATATATATATATATATATATATATATATATATATATATATATATATATATATATATATATATATATATATATATATATATAGTATATATATATATATATATATATATATATATATATATATATATATATATATATATATATATATATACTTAAGGATATCTGTATTAGCCTATGGACTAAAACTGTATGTCCAGCCTTGATGGTTCGCAGCAGAACTCCAAATTATTTTGCATCAGTGCAGAGCTACTGAGGATTAACATTAATCAGGGTTGTGGCATTGCGTTTGATCCCTATCCTCCTTGCGGAAAGGACGGGGGTTAGGTAACATTTGCAGGACAGTGAACTAAAACTGCTCCCTAGCGTCGGTGATTGGCCGTAGTCGCGGAAATAAGACGTCCTTAAAGAAAAAAGTCTAACACTGTGGAAATAAAATTTTCAATTATAGCTGATTGCGAATGGAAAGCTGTTCTCTTAAATTTGTTGATAAATATTCTGACTACTTAAAGTATGCCAACTCCTTATATGATAAAAGCCTCAGTGGTTCAATGGTAAGAACGTGTACCTCTGAACCGAAGGATACTGGGTGTGTTTCCCAGGATTCCCCTTTCACATTTTCAGTACATTTTTTCCCTTAGGTCTCGTCCGCGTCTTTGCCGCCCCGATAGCTCCGCAGCCTTTGCCTTATTGTACATGCCATTTGTATTTCCTACTCCACCCATTCCAACATCACTGTGCCTTGAACTAGTCTGCACAGCGATTGGTAGGATGAAGTTTTATATTGCTCTGTCTCCGGTCTAGACTGTCTGTAGATCAGTTGTCTTTTGCGGCCCAGAGCTTTACACTCATACAAGATGTCCCTCTCGCCGCAGAGTCTGCATGCCAGGTCACCCTCGAACCGCCCCATTTTATGCAGGTGTTTCTTGACAGCCATGTGTCCCGTCAAGAGTCCTGTTATGTTCCTGAGCTGTCCTCTGCTAAGATTTATCAGCTCCACAGCTCTCTTTGGACTGGTTTGTCCAATTAATGACTTCCCGTGTTTGAGCCCTGGACAATCTGCCTTATGCTGTTCCCTGACCCAGGACTTGATGGTTCCCCTAGCCGTGCCTTTCGATACGCCCAAGACCGGGTCTGGTCCCATAAATGGTTCTGCTGATCCTCGCGAGACAGTCAGCTTCTCCATTACCTTTGACCCCCGAATGACCCGGCACCCAGATGAGGGTGACCTGATTCTGCCCAGCCAGGTCGCTCGTCTCGTCTCGGCCTTCACTTACCAGCCTGGAATTTTCCCGTGGGCTACTTATGGCTTTAAGGGCTGCCTAGCTATCTGTGGCTATGAGGATTCGCTTGTTGGTGTAGCCGCTCCTCTTATTCTCTCGCACGCAATGCAAGATGGCGTACATATTTGCAGTACATGCTGTATATGACATCAAGCGTGGTTGTGGCATTGTATTTGAGCAAGTCTGCACGTTTAGTCTTTCGGAGAAGGCGTAAAGCCGTCAGTCATATGTCCATGCGATATTGAGCACGTTAAAGATCTTTATCCTCCTTACGAAAAGTAGGGTTGCGGCAAAATTTACATGATAAAGAAGTGAAACTGCTCCCAGGCATCGGTAATTGGCCATAGACGCGGAAATAGACCGAGGTTTAAAAAAATTCTGATAAGATGTATACATTTTGTGTTTAACAAAATATCTTGTGTTGTGCGGAAATAGGTTCGCTTACTTTTAATTTAAACAAAACATCCTCACGACTGACTTCTGGAAGTAATAACTGTGTGCTTTGTAAAACTGTAAAAAGTGGTCTAAATTATAAAATATATAGGTGCTAAACTTATGCTGGAAAAAGATTTAAGACTACAATTAAAAAAGGCGTGCTATATTTAAAAGAACAAATTATGCACACCCACATAACACACACGAGGAAGATGAGAACAACCATTAAATTTTATTATCAGAATTTGTCACTTCATTATTTTAATTGGATGGAAATATGCTGTAAATGTGCTTCTGGAAATTTAACTGGTTATGCTATGAATATATTACTCTATATGCATTAATAATAAAGTTCTGACGCGACAAGTGTGCTATGGTAGTGAATTTACTTGACGTTATTTCTTTGCTTCAAAAATATACGGGGTATGTTCAATTAAAAACCATATTTGATTCGTAAAAAAATTATTCAGGAATATAATTACAAATAATTACCCGCATAATTGGAGCACCCATGCCATTCTTATACCAACTGATGTACGAGGTAAGCGCTGAAATTTCCCGACCCGACATAGATTCATGGTATCGCAGTGTGCCAAACCTTTTTTTCTTTTCTTAGGGCTCGTCCGCGTCTTTGCCGCCCCGATAGCACCACAGCCTTTGGCTTATTGGGCATGTGCTTAGTATTTTCAACTCCACCCATTCCAAAATCACTGTGCCTTGAACTAGTCTGCCCAGCAATTGGTAGGGTGAAGTTTTATATTGCTCTGTCTCCGATCTAGGCTCTCCGTAGATCAGTGGTCTTTTGCGGTCCAGAGCATTATATTCGCACAAGATATGCTGGGCTGATTCCTCCCCCTCGCCGCATCCAGGTCCCCCTCGAACCGTCCCATTTTATGCAGGTGTTTCTCGACGGCCATGTGTCCCGTCAAGAGTCCTGTTAAGGTCTTGAGCTGTCCTCTGCTAAGATTTAGCAGCTCCACAGCTCTCTTTAAACTAGGTTCCTCAATTACTGACTTCCCATGTCTGAGCCCTGGACACCTTATGTTCGTTTCTGACCCAAGACTTAATGGATCCACTGGCAGTACTCTTCGTCACGCCCAAGACCGGCTCTGGTCCCATAAATAGTACTGCTGACCCTCTCTTCGCGAGACTGTGAGCTTCTTCATTGCCTTTGAACCCCAACTGATCCGGCACCCAGAGGAGGGTGACCTCATTCTGTCCAGCGACGTCGCTCGTCTCGGCATTTACTTACCAGCCTGGAATTAACCCGTGGGCTACTTATGGCCTTAAGGGCTGCCTGGCTGTCTGTGGCTATGAGTATCAGCTTGCTGGTGTAGCCCCTTCTCTTGTTCTTTCGCACGAAGTACAAAATAGCGTACATTTCGGCGTGAAAGGCCGTTGCATGAGCTCAGAGGGAAATACTATGACTTACCGTCGGTCCTTCCGAATAAACTCCTGCCCCCGTCCCACTGAATTTTGCAGTAGCCACTGAAGCCTGGGTTGATCTTCAGTCTACCATTGCAGGCTAGTCGGTATAGTCCTAGTCTGGCCTCCCCCATAATAACTAAATCCAAGGGGGGCAGATCCAGCAACACGTCCATGACGGCTGTTGGGGTTGAAGACATGGCCCCTGTGATGCCTAGGCAAGCCATCTTTTGGATCTTGCCTAATTTTTGTTTGGCACTGGATTGTGTCAACTTAGGCCACCAGACCAGTGCCGCGTATGTTAACGATGGTCTGACCATCCTTGTTTACAGCCAGTGGGCCATACCAGGTCTTAGTCCCCACATTTTTCCATATAGCCGCCTAGTGACTAGTGGCTAAGGTCATGACTGCCTTACGCAGTATTTTTTCAACGTGATCATTCCAGGTTAGCTTAGAGTCCAAACGCCCCAAGATATTTCACCTCCCTGGCCATTGGAATGTTCCTACCGTATAGAGTGAGAGTTCTGTGGCTCTCCCACTTCCTCCTCCTCGTAAACGATATGACGGTTGCTTTCTCACCCCGAGCCCTTGACCAACCGTCCACGCTTCCACCACTTTCAGTGCTGTCTGCATGCGCCCCCACACTGACTGCGTAACCTTTCCTAGGACTATGACAATGTCGTCCGTGTAGCTCTGTACCTCATACCTTTTCCCGAGAAGCTCCCAGCAGGCAGTCCACGACTAGGCACCAGAGCAAGGGAGGCAGAACGCTCCCCTGCGGACACACCGCCGCGACCCCCGCCAACAGAGTCCCTCCCACGAGTGAGGTGAAAATCGCCCTGTCCCTGAGTATGGAACTGATCCACCTGCAGCCGGTCTCCTTTATTCCATGCTCCCTGACAGCTGCCAGAACCGATCCGAATGAGATGTTGTTGAAAGCCCCCTCTATGTCTAGGAAGGCCCCCAGCGACACCTCCCTGTTTTTCAGGGTATTCTCCAGTTTCAGCACCAGTTACTGCAGTGCTGTTTCTGTTTAGACTCTTGCTCTATATGCATAATGTCCGCAGTGTAGGGGATATGCTTCCAGTACACCGCCCCTAATGCGCCGGTCGAGCAGTTTTTCCACTGTTTTAGCAAGAAGGACATGAGACTTATTGGCCTCAGGGCCTTTTCCTGGTGTGTTGGATGCCCAGGTTTAGGAATGAATACGACCCTGGCCGGTCTCCATGCCCTCGGAATGTACCCCAGAGCCAGGCTGGATCTCATAATGAGGGTAAGCGCCGGCGCCAGTATCCCCTGTTGGAGCATGATAAGAGATACACCAGCCCTAGACCCATCACAATGAACAACCAAGTTATTCAAAGTAATGAGTCATTTTCACTTGTTGGCATTTCTATGGATCGAAATCTCAATTGGCACCAACATGTCACATCAATTGCAGAAGCGGCTGCTTATAAATTAGGTTTCCTCTTCCGGGCTCGCAAATACTTTTCACCAGCTAATCTCTATAAGTTATATACTTCACAAATAAGGCCAAACCTCGAATACTGCTCCCACATCTGGGCTGCCGCTGCCGCTTCTACTCTCGCTATCCTGGACTCAATTCAGAAGAGAGCTTTACGTCTCATCGGTGACCGTACCCTCACCCAAAGGCTGTCATCCCTTGCCCACCGACGTGCCGTTGGTGCCCTCTCTCTCTTTTACAGATATCTGCACGGGCACTGCTGAGAGGAGCTTTCTTCCATAGTTCCTACACCTGCTGCCCCCAACAGATCTACCAGGGGAACAAAGCGAATGCACCCTTTTACTGTCCAGGTCACCAGACATAGAATATCTTGTTATGCCCGCTCTTCTGTCCCGAGGACTTTCAAGTTGTGGAATTCCTTGCCGGCACATGTTTTTCCTTCTCCTCCGAACCTCCAAACCTTCAAGTCCAGAATGAACAAGTTGCCTCTTTTTTCCTTGTCGACACCCACGGTACGATAGTATTTAGGCTGTGAGCCCTCGTGGTGTGTTGTTGAAATTTAAAAAAAAAGCAGCGCCACCTGTCTTCAAACACAGGTACTGATTGATCGACTCTCGTACACCCCGTGTGTTTGATAAGCAGAGTATATCTTGCCATATATTAGCCATAAGAGATGATTTTTGTCCAAATACTCTATTAAGCCAATCTTGAAACGGCAACTACTGGTATAAAATATAACATAACAAACCACGGCATAAATTATAATATTATTGAAGATAATATACCCATAGGTACCATAAATTGTCATTATCTATTACGCTAAGATTGTAATAACATTCTAAATGATCAGTAGTTGATCCAAAGCGAGTTCTCTCAATAAGAAATCGGATTCTACAGATTAAGTAACTTGTTTGAAGGTTCAATTCGTCGAATAAAAATCTAGTTCATGTTCATGTGTGTTACGTGTTAAGCCGTTGTTCGACTCTACTTGAAATGTTTCTCCACTTTCTTCAATGTGTGTATGTGCGCGTTAATTAAAACCCGTTCACAGATAGATTTGTTTTTAGACGTTATTAGGTGGTGAGCGCATTAAATTGTTTGTCTTATTTAATGCCTAAACAACTTCCAAAATTGCTTCTATGGGTTTTAACGTGCGTCATGCCCTAGACCGGGGGAAATGGTGGCGTCCTAAGCTTTATTTAATTTTAGTAAATTTTCTTTTTTTTTTTAAATTCACTAATGAGGAGATCCCGACTTTAAAATTTTGAAAAAATTTCTTCATATGAGCGCTAATGCATCATATTTCGATAAAAAATGCAAAAATTCAATAACATAAGGGTGTTTGAAAAAAACAATTTTAGGCATCACCAACGGCTTACGGGCCAGCCTGTGGTTGATAAAATACTTTTATAAGATGCAGCTTAAGACAGCCTATAATTAACGTATACAATTTTTCTCGTATCTTGTATAATAACAATTATATTACGCTTTACCGTAGAAATGCGTCAGCTTGTATATACGCAACAGATAAAAAGCCTGGACGCAGCAAATGCGTTATGGTAGTGAATTTTCATAGAAATGATCTGGCACAAAATATTTTATTATTACTTTTTTTTCTTGTAACATAGGAATCTAAATTTTGGTGTATAGTTAACTTTTTATATCCTAAACCTACCTACCAAATTTGGTTATCATAGATTTTTTTTTAAGATAAAATTTTTTTTTTTCAAATAAAAACCCAAAATTTTTCCGGAAAACCTCGTCAGATTTTTTCGATTAACGAAGTTATCAAAGCGATTTACAAAGGGAAGGTACATGCCAAATTTTATCAAAATCGGCCCATTCTTTGAGATAAATTTTTTTTTCGAATAAAACTTCAATTTTTTTCCGGAGAACCTCCTCCTATTTTCCTGACTAACAAACTTGTCAAAGCCATTTACAAAGGGAAGGTACATGCCAAATTTTATTAAAATCGGCCCATTATTTTTTGAGATAAGAGTTTTTTTCGAATGAAAACTCAAAATTTTCCCGGAAAACCTCGTCCGATTTTCCTGACTAACGAACTTATCCAACCATTGACAAAAGAAAAGTACACGCCATATTTTATCAAAATCGGCCCATTATTTTTTGAGTTATCGGTGTGATATATATATATTATATATATATATATATATATATATATATATATATATATATATATATATATATATATATATATATATATATATATATATATATATATATATATATATACATATAAAATTGAAACTGACCTCGGATATGGGTTCTAGGGGTCCTAGTTCGCGCTCATTTGCAAAATTTTTTTCAAAATTCAAAAGTCGGGATCTCCCCATTAGTGAATTTTTTCTACGAAAATTCACTAAAACTGAAAGTAAACCCGTATAACGTTTCTACGGAGTCTAGTTTGCGCTCATTTGAAGAAATCTTTTTAAAATTGAAGTCTCGCTCTCCTCATTAACGACGTTTTCTACGAAAATTAGCTAAAAATTATAGATTGTTAAACCATAAACCTAACTAAAACTATCGCCAAAGCATCAGAGGAAAGGTATATTTGAATGTTCTGTAAACATTTTAGTAAAATGAAGGAAACTGGTGGTTGAAGCTTTAACTTAAGGGTTTGCATAACACTCTTCTTGCGACATTTGCTTTATATAATCCGTATTTGTTTCAGGTTCTTTGCCTGAATCTTGCGAATTTTGACGTTTCAAATCGCACTTTGACGTTTTGAGGACACCCCTTTTTTTTCATTTAAATGCCTATAACTTTTTTTTCTTTCAAATTACAGACCTAAGGTTTGGTACGTGGGTTGCTATTTATAATAAAAACACGCCTACCAAATTTGGTTGCCCTTACTTTGTTATCAATTTTTTCCGAAAGAAAACACTACATTTTCCGGGAAAACCTAGGCCGATTTTCCTGGCTAATGAACTTGTCAAGCCACTTGCAAAAGGAAGGTACTCACCAAATTTGTTCAAAATCGGCCTATTACCCATTATTTTTTGAGTTATTGGTGTGATATATATATATATATATATATATATATATATATATATATATATATATATATATATATATATATATATATATATATATATATAGTATTCAGTTTTTGTGGCGGTAATAGTGTTATTTACTCAAAAAATTGTGGGAAAGCCGTCAGTTGCAAAATAAAACTCTATTAAATGCCGAGCTTTCGGAAAAGTTTATTCCATTCTCAAGGCTACAACATGGAAAGAAAAAAGTTTACGATTTACATAGGAAAAACATAAAAGTTTAAAATACTTACATACAACGTAAGTTTCACTATAACTAATTATACAATAACAAACATGCAAAAAACCTGTTTGTAAATTTGAGTGAAGTCGAAAAGTGCCAAACTGACATATGAAGCTAACTATTGTGATTTGAATTTGTTTTTTGTTTTTGTCTAGGAAATATAAATAGTGATTTCTAAAATTATTATCTTCCTTTAAATTTATTAAATTGTCGTTAAAAGTAATTTCAAGTAATAAAAGAATGTGTTTAGAAGAATTTGAAATTACTTTTTACCACAATTTAATAGACTTAAAGAAATTCTTTTCTCTTTAAGAATACAAATTAGCGATTAATTTAATTTATCCAAATATTAGAGACAAAGAAGACAACAGATACGTTTCGATGACTTATTTTGGAACCATTTCAGAAAACATTTCAAAAATTTTAAACACCTGTACAAATACAAAGGTAGCTTTTAAATCTTACAACACGACGCGTGATTTGTTATTTAACGCGAAAGAAAAATCTTGTTTCCTGACAAAAGCTGGAGTTTATAAATTGGCTTGTACACATTGTAATGCAATCTACATAGGTCAAACTTCTAGAAATTTTAACACCCGATACAAAGAACATATTTCTGCATTTAGAAATAACCACGCTGACAAATCGACATTTGCAAAACATATTATTGATACCGAACATAGACCTACAATAAATAACCGCATACAACCACAACATTTTTATAATGACAAACGTAAACTAGACTTTTTTGAAGCTTTAGAAGTCAAAAGGCACACACACGACAATAACTACCTTGTTTTAAACGAGCAAACTGATTTAATGAATTCCCCTCTCTTGGATATTCTTCTTTCTAATTAAATATGTCAAAGAAAATAAATTTAACTATTATTTCAAAAGAGTTGTAATAAAATAATGAGTTGATGTATGTCGATATTTTCGTTGTATAGAGACTACTTTTATACTGCTATTGTTTAGTTATTTTATTGTTGTAACTGTTATCATAGTTATTATAGGCTAATTCTAGTTTTTTATGTTAAATATTGACATACATCACATAGACATTTTGAAAACCTCATCTGTCATCTGGGTTTCATTTTATTTTCAATTTGATAAAATTTTTTGATCAAAACATCATATCATAACATAGCAACAGATATTTATTTGTAGTTGTCATGATTTCGTACTAATTCAATTTTAATCTGTCTGAGAATGCTGTCAAGCAGCGAAACTATAGTCACAGAAGCATTGAAGAACATCCTAGAACTTCCTGAATTCGAAGGGCCACTTGCTCCAGTTAGCTCACGCGCTGGCTACGTCCTTCACCTACAAAAACCAACAGTAAAGCCAGAGAAGTAGTCTCAAAGTCTGTATGTAGTATGGACAAGTTTCACCAAGTAAGGGCAACAACAATCAATGAAATGAATTTATTCGTTACTTTTCGAAAGCACTGTAGGCTGTAGGCTCAAATTCGAGCCTCATCATTGGGATCTCAGAAACCGTAAGAGATACAACATCGGTTAAATTATCGCAAAGTTGTGTAATTTGATGTTTACAGTTTAGAAAATTAGAAAATTCCCAATACTTTCGGTGAAAATTGGAAAAAACCGAAAACTCATAAAATCTGTTTTATTTTTTTCTGGCGTTATTTGAAAAGATATAACAAAATGAATCACACTTCATTAAGGTTACTTTTTCTCTCCTATAAGATGGCATTTTCAAATTTGAAATCTGATGTTTCATCTTTCAGAAACCATCAACTCCATTTTTTTCAAATACGGCCCTGTTTCCCTTGGACTACGTAAAAACAATGCCTTATCACAACTTTTGAATTTCAAACGTTTTGATAACAAAAAATGACATTTTCTGTCTTTCTTGTAAATATTTAATACGACTCTGCTTTTGAAAGAAAATATTTCTTCAATAATATAATTTGATTAGGTAGTTAAAGATGAACCCGAATTTATGATTATGAGTCAAATATTTTAAGTTCAATCCAATACAATGCAATGACATGTCTGTTCGTTCATCTCGGCGGCTTTGATATTTAGAAATATCAAGTCCTCGCTTGTCATAATATGACAATAGAACTTTTGACAATTTAACGTTCAAAATAAACATTAAGAGAGCAAAAATGGTGTTTTCCAATTTCGAGAAACGTGATATGCTTCGGATTTATTATAGTAATAACATAAACTCGTACATTTCATGTGAACGGTATTTAGAGCAATGCCCCAAGCGTCCACAACCCCATTATTCATATTTTAACAACTTGGACAGAAATTTAGGTCTTTTTTGTAGTTTTGGTAAACCTAGAAATTCGTACGGCCAACGAATGGAAGCTGAAGATGAAAAAGCTGTTTTAAATGCTGTAAGTATCGTTATAAATTGATAGTATGCAATCTTTTATTACTATAATATTTTGCGATAACATGTCAAAGATATTTCACCAAAACGTTTTGTTTAAGGTTGCGGAAAATCCTTGTGGTTCAATATGGCAATTTGCTTCGGAACTGAATATGCTTAGAAGCCGAATTCAGAGGGTTTTCAAAAAACATAGGTATCATCCCTATAAATTTCATGTTTGCCAAGAACTAAGACCAGGAGACAGGAACAGAAGGCTTGAATTCTGCAATTGGCTTGATGGAAAAATGCAACAAGATGATGATTTCTTAAATAAAATCATCTGGACAGATGAATGTAATTTTTCCACAAGCGGCCTTTTTAACAGAAACAATGAGCATTATTAGGCAGTAGAAAATCCGTACCAAAATCGGCAAGTTCGAAGACATGGACGAAAATCATTCAATGTTTAGGTTGGAATGTATCGAACCAAAATCTTAGGGCCAATTATTTATGATGGAAACTTAAATACTGAACGGTATCTTAATTTAATCCATAATTATATATTCGATGCGCTTGAAGATGAACCGTTGAATATGCTGCAGCAGCTGTAGTGGCAACAGGATGGTGCACCACCCCATAATGGAAGGGCGGTAACCGAGTTTCTTAATGAAACATTTCCCAATCAATGGATGGAAACCAAGGAGTGGTGCGCTGGCCTGCCAGAAGTGCTGATTTGTCCCCGCTGAATTATTTTGTATGGTGATTCTTTACAAATCGCTTATTCAATGATACTTTTCCGAATGATATAAAGATTTTGCCCAAAAGTTAGTGTTACAATTCACAACTGTACGAGCAAGAGGAAGAATAATCCACCGGGCTGTTACGAACAATCTGCGAAGACGTATGCGAAAATGCATAGAAGTCCAAGGGGGCTTATTCGAGCATTTACTTTAGGTTTTTTAATTTGTCCATTTTAAAAGTTAAATAAGCATTAAATATTTTCAAAAAATTTTGAAAATGTCATTTTTTGTTATCAAAACGTTTAAAAACCAAAAAGTGACGAGGCATTGTTTTTAGGTAGTCCAAGGGAAACAAAATATGAAATGAAAAATCCAGGGCCGTATTTGAAAAAATGGAGTTGATGATGGTTTCTGAAAGACGAAACATCGGATTTCAAATTTAAAAATGCCATCTTGTAGGAGAGAAAAAGTGACCTTGATGAAGTGTGATTCATTTAGTTATATCTTTTCAAATAACGCCATAAAAAAATAAAACAGATTTTATGAGTTTTCGGTTTTTTCCGATTATCACCGGAAGTATTCGGAATTTTTTAATTTTCTAAACTGCATTTTGCTGAGCATCAAATGACGCAACTTTGCCATGATTTAACCGACGTTGTATCTCTTGCGGTTTCTGAGATCCCTAAATAAGGCTCGAATTTGAGCCACCTGTGTATTACTTTTCATCAAATCCTTTTTTCTAAGAAAAAATCCACTAATCTTTTATAGGGTGCCTTCACACCCCAGGATACCAGTAGAGTGAGTATAAATCCACGATCCCACTACAGGGTTAAACACAATTTAGTGTTATTGCTAACCAGATTGCATTTTTAACATTTCTTTACTAAAAATACCACAGGCAATAATTATTTAACGAGAACAAGAACTCACTTACAGTTTCGTAATTGTGTAGGGCAACGTGGTCGGCATCTGCGTGAACCCCGCGGCCTTGCACACGAACTCCTGCAGATCAGGGGTGCACTTGCATGTCTCCTCCATGATGGGGCATGGCGGTGAAGTGGCGGACTCCTGGTGAAGAGACGAGGACGAAGAACTCGACGAAGAAGAGAACAGACCGTCAACTGGTGTTGGCGGCATTAAACTCACCACAAATAACACGTAACACACGACAAGGGGTGGATTAGCGTTATAGGGTGAAAACAAGGGGTTGCGGTTGGGAGTTAAAGACAGCAGCAGGTCCAGCAGGAGGATGGAACGCATGCTGCGACGCGCGGACGACGCGCTACTGCTGCTGATAGACGTCACTATGCACTCTCGAGTGTGTCTTACTCGCACCGCGATTGCAGGATTACTGAAAGTTTGATCAAGTTGGACTTGGAGGCGAGTTGCGGTTCTTGCGAATCTTGCGTGGCCTGCTGCTGGTGGATGGTGGTGAGGGTTGACTTTTAAGGACGCTCCTGATACTGTTCCTGCAAACACTGCCCTCTTGATGATCTATTTTAGTGACTAGGTCTAAGTTATTCCCAAATTGTACTTAATTTCTCAAGCTAATGCTTTCTTGCTTTATATTGTAAAATAAGATTCATTAAAGAAAAAAAGAAAAAGTTCGGGACGCAGCAAGTGCGTTATGGTAGTGAATTTTTATTAAATGCTTCAACTTTGAATCACTCAATTTTCTATAAACTTAGAAAGTTTAATTTTGGATGTTGTAAGGTATTTCCTAAGGCAATATATCCACCAAATTTCATCAAAATGACTTTGTAATATTCGGAAAAAAAATTTTCGAAAGAAAATTTAAAATTTGAATAACTCAATTTTCTATAAATTTAGAAAGTTGAGTTTTGGTACGTGGTAAGGTCTCTCCCAAGGCAGCCTATGTAGTAAATTTCATTAAAACAGCTTTGTAATTTTCGGAGAAAAAAAAATTGTTTGGAAAGAAAACTCAAAATGTTCTCGGAAAACCCTGTTTGATTTTCCTGGTTAACAAATTCATTCAAGCCATTAATAAAAAAACTGTGGACGCAGCAAGTGCGTTATGGTAGTGAATTTTCATTAAAATGTTTTTATTGCAAATATGTGTGTTTTCTTTTTAAGAAAGCAGGCATCAATTTTGGTTACCAGTATAACCTATATAGTAAAAACAATGTGCCATGTTTCATAAAATCAACTTTATTGTGTGAAAATGTACAAAAATTTCCAAAAGTAAACTTAAAGTGTTCCCGGAAAAACTCGTTTCTTGGTCAACCTTATAGATTAATAGCAAATTGGGCTATTCAAATATGAAGCATTTGATCAAAATTCGCTACCATAACGCACTTGCTGCATCCAGAATTTATTTTCTTACAAACATGCATTATATTTCGATGGAAAATGCAAAAATTCAATAACATAAGGCGTGTTTGATTAAAAAAAAATAATTGTATCACCAACGACTTATTGGCCACCCTGTGATTGTAGAAATGTTTTTTAAAATGTAGCTCAAGACTCCCTATAATTAATGTATAAAATTGTTTTGCATATATTGTATAATAACGGATATAATGAGCTTTATTGATTTTTTACGAAAATTCGAAAAAAATTATATACAATTACACGATAAACTCTATAGCTAAGACTACTGCCAAAGCATCAGAGAAAGGGTCTATTTGAAATACATTTTCTGGAAACATTTTAGTAAAATGAAGGACAATGACGGTTGAAACTAAGACATCAGGGTTTGTGAAACATCCTTCTTGAGACATTTGATTTCCATAGCCCGTATTAGATTCAAGTTATTTGCCTAAATGTTGCCGATTTTGACGTTTTAAATCGCAATTTTGACGTTTTGAGGAAAACCCCAATTTATTTTTCTTTAAATGCCTATAACTTTTTTGTCTTTTGACCTACATAGCTAAATTTTGGTACGTAGCTTACCCATAAGGATCTAAACCCGCGTACTAAATTTGGTTGCCCTTACTTTGTTAATTCCGGAGATATGAATTTTTTTCAAAAGAAAACACAAAATTTATATATTATATTATAATATATATATATATATATATATATATATATATATATATATATATATATATATATATATATCGGTGGTGAAACATTTACCTTGGAGGTGATCATGGAAGTGTTTGTGAGCAGAAACAGAAGAACAGTAAAAATTTTACAAAATTGACAAAGTGCAAGTGAATATTATTTGACATTTAACTATGTTTGGGCTTTATATCTATGCTATAAATTGTGTTTTATGCAAGTACAAGCTTCGCTTCTTTGTATCGCACAATGTATA
Source organism: Tillus elongatus (assembly GCA_964006375.1). Classification (NCBI taxonomy): domain Eukaryota; kingdom Metazoa; phylum Arthropoda; class Insecta; order Coleoptera; family Cleridae; genus Tillus; species Tillus elongatus. The sequence goes on along the minus strand of OZ023267.1, from coordinate 138,188,990 downwards.
ATAAATATATATATATATATATATATATATATATATATATATATATATATATATATATATATATATATATATATATATATTTATATCTAGAGAAGTAAGAACTGTAGCACTTGAAGAGACTGTCCTCAATTTAATTGAAGAATCTCCTGGTACAAGTACAAGAAGAATCGCTCAAATCTTAAATGTCAGCTATTCCACGGTATTTAGAATTTTAAAAGAACAACCACTGTATCCCTACCATATCCAACGAGTTCAAGCGCTCTTACCTCATTTAATTATTTGTCAATGGATGCTTCAAATGATCACGCAAATTCCACAGTTCTTATCTCGTATTTTATTTACTGATGAGGCCAACTTTTCACGAGAATCTATTAGAAATTTTCATAATAACCACATATGGTCTGAAGAAAACCCACACGAAATTACGGAATCCCATTTTCAACATCAGTTTTCATTAAATGTATGGCATGCTGTCATTGGTGATGACTTAATTGGACCATATTTTCCTCCGATAAGACTAAATGGAGAAGTGTACTATCATCTACTCGAAGAAGAGTTGCCCCTACTTCTTGAAAATATTCCTTTACAAATTAGACAACAAATGTGGTACATGCACGATGGGGCTCCGGCTCATTTTAGTATCAACGCTCGTAACTACTTGAACGAAGTTTACCCAAATCGTTGGATAGGTCGAGGAGGCCCACAGAATTGGCCTGCCCGATCTTTTGAATTGAATCCGTTGGATTTTTGCCTGTGGGGCTTTTTGAAAACCTTAGTTTATTCAAGTCTTGTTGAAAACATCGATGACCTCAGAAATCGTATTATCGTATCATGTGATGTTATAAGAAGCACACCCGGTATTTTTCATAGAATACGAAGTTCAATAAGAAACAGACTAGAGTCATGCGTTCTCTCCGAAGGGGGGGCATTTTCAACATTTATTTCGATGATACGTACTGACATTTTGTTAATATTTCTTTTCGTTTCTTAGTTTGTTAATTATTAATTATAAAATAGTAGTACAATAGTTGTTGTTTCTGATTATGAATTTTTGGAAATTAGTAAAAGCCAGAACAATACATAACATATTAGTGTAATTATGACGTTATTTGACAGCCTACCACGTACTTGTTTTTTCAGCAAATAACAACCACTCTGTAAATTCATGTGACATCGATCTGAGTAATATATTATTTTTTTGTGATGAAACTAACAATTTTATGAGAAAATGTCAAGACATAAAAAAGTTTATAAATGTATCTTTATTTCTAAATCATTTTTTTAAATAGAAAACGGTATGCACAATAAAAAGTACTGATAAAAAATAATGCAAGGGTAGGTTTTTTCACCCTCTTGTGATAACATTATAGGGTTACAAATCCATTTAAAACTGTCATTTTGTTAGCCTTATACATCTGAAAAATTTCGTTTCTTTAAATTATTCCATAAGGGAGAAATATAATGGAAACTTTTTTTTGCCAAAATTTCAAAGGGTTGTAACTTGGAGGAGAAGGGGTTTCAAGAAAAACTTTATAAAAAAGACACCCCTTATTTTTCGCCGAAGAATCGCCCTGTAAAAGTTTTCGCATCAATTTAGAAACACCCTGTGTATATACATATAAACATATAAAAATTCAAACTGACTTCGTTTCGGGTGCTAGGGGCCCAAAGCCGCGCTCATTTAGAAATTTTTTTGCAAAGTTTCACCATCGATACCTCTCTGTTAGCGAATTTTTTCTAGTAAAAATTGTCTAAAAAAAGGTGAGATGGATTTTTAATGGTGATACCTAATAATTCGAAAGTATTTTTAAGCTGAAATTAATATATGAGAAATTTTAATTTGGAAATTCAGACCAATTACCTGATTTATTAATCAGATTATGTAAATGGGGAGCATTTCCGTTTTTCACTGTATTTGTACAGGGTGATTCTTTATAATGTCGCCCCCCTTTAACTTTGTTATTTAAAGTGTCCCAAAAAAATTGAAAGTATGGTTATGTAGGTGCTAAAAAATACTTTTTTCTATGTATAAAAAAATTGAAAAATGATCAGTATACAGGGAAAACCAAAAAGTTCATTTTTTTCAATGGATCACCCTATATATGTATTTTTTATAGATTTCTCGTAAAATTCTAAGCATAATTTATATAACATACCGTGTACTTAAAATGAATAGTTTTTGAAATATTCGCGATTGAAGCGTTATCATCAAATATTTTATTAAACAACTGTTACAAATCAAGATCCCTAGGATACCACGCTTTTAATTGAAACCAAATAACTGACAGTGACATTCTGTCAATATTTTTGTTGTTGTATTTGTTAGTAAGTAAAAATGCCGTACTTAGACAGAGAAAGAAGAATTATTATATTAAAAATAATTTAAATTATCACGCTGCCATTAGACATATGATAGAAGATAATCCCGGTATGCATGTCCCAACTCGAAAAAGGTTCACATCTATATATACGAAGTTTCAAAAAACGTCAAATTTACAAAGGAGAAAAAGAACTGCTGTGAACGTAGATGAAAATGCAGAATTGAATATTTTACTTGCTATAGAATGGAATCCAAACAATTCCATAAAAAACATTTCAAAGACATTACGAGCAACACAAGAAAATATTCAGCGAACTTCATACAGTAAAGTCCAAAGAACGTTAAGAAAATGGAAGCTAAAGCCATATAAGATTAAACCCACTACAAAGCTTACCCAAACGCAAAAAGATGATCGGGTCGCATTTTGTCAACTGATTCTAGACAGAATAAATATAAATAACAATTTTTTGAAAACAGTTGTATGGACTGACGAGTCTACCTTTTCTACTAGTGGCCTGTTTAACCGAAAAAATACCAGACAATGGGCAAGAGAGAATCCACATTCTTTTAGGGAATTTAAGTTTCAAGGGCGACAATCCGTGAATGTGTGGTGTGGTACCCTGGGCGATCGAGTTATCGGTCTGTATTTTTTTGATACTGTTTTAAATAGAGGCCGCTATTTAGATTTCTTGGATATTTCAAGAATATTTAGACGATTTGCCTTTAAATATATTACAAAATATAATTTCTCAACAGGATGGAGCACCCCCTCACAACATTCGTGCTGTGCATAATTACCTAAGTGAAAGGTTTCCTGAATGGACCGGAAGAAATGCGCCAATTAAATGGCCTGCAAACAGCCCTGATTGGACACCTATAGATGCGTTTCTTTGGGGTTATATAAAAATCCGTGTATATGACCACCAAATTGAAAACCTCGATCATCTTAAAGATTTTATACGGAATGAAATTATTAGTTTAAATGAAAATAACCCAGCATTCATAACAGATTCATTAGAGAAAATGCGAAGAACCCTTATACAATGTGTTGAAGAAGATGTAGGCCCAGTAGACCATCTTTATATTTAATTAGAAACTGTTTTTCTTATATTATTTATTGTTAGATTTCTTGATTTGTAACAGTTGTTTTGGTTTAATAAAATTTGTGATGATAACCTTTCAAATGCGAATATTTCAAAAACTATTCCTTTTAAATATACGGTATGTTATATAAATTATGCTTAGAATTTTACGAGAAATCGAAAAATAAATTCATATATAGGGTGATCCATTGAAAAAAAAATGAACTTTTTGGTTTTCCCTGTATACTGATCATTTTTAAAAAAAAATTTATTCGTAGAAAAAAAGTATTTTTTAGCACCTACATAACCATACTTTCAATTTTTTTGGGACACTTCAGATAACAAAGATAAAGGGGGGCGACATTATAAAGAATCACCCTGTACAGTGCACCAGATTAACAGGTTCTCTTATCAAAGGCTACTCTATTACGTGACTTAAAAAATAACCAGAAATCCGAGGTCACTTTCTTTAATTATGCAAGAATATTAAAAGAAATTGAAAAAAAAGTGTATATATTGAAAATGTATTGAAAAAAATCAAACTTACGTCGTAAAGAATCCCATCACTTCAAGCGCCAACCGTTAAGGAACACCATACCCAGCGCCGCCATGCCGGATCCTGGAACCATAATAGTCCACTTACACAAAACCACTAATAAGTTAACGTAAGGAGTGATTGCTTTATTTAATTAACACTTCACTCTATTTTAAATACTAAAATGGTGGGCACGCAGCACAAAACACTCGGTATGCCGGTTGCTTTCAAATTTGCGGGCACGCAAGTTAAAAGAGAAAGTTCATTCCATTAGAATGGCCTGCAAACTTTTTGAAAATCAAACAGCCGCGCACACACGGAGAAAAAACACGCCCGGTCACGACTGGGAGCTGGGAAAATTACAAAGTTAAATAATAATTCAGACAAGAAATGAATTAAAATAAAATGAAAGTGGTACAAAACTCCCAGAGACGCTTCCACCTCGACCTGTGACGGAAAACTAAAAGTCAAATGTGTCATAGGTGACCAGATTGAGAGAAGAATTGAATGTGAATTGTTTTTTGTTTCCATTTACACAACAAAGATAACGTGTTTATCGGAAGTTGCATTTTTTGCTCATAACTTTATCTCGTTTCAGCTCTTCTGTTCTCTAAACAACGCATTAACAAGTTGTTATTTTACTGCAAAATTTAATTTAATTTCCTGTAGTTTCCATAAAGGACAATAAAATAGTGAATTTGTTAACTTAGAAGAGGAAGTGTATTGGATACTGGGTGAGTGTTTTTAATTAGCACGTTTTATTCTAGAAATAATTTAACTAATAATATCGTATGTAAAACAAATCAATGATAAAAATGTTTGATGCACATAATTTATTTTGTCATGGTAAAGTTAATTGAAACATTATACGATTATATTTTACTGAATTTTTTATTTAAAAAATTCACTAATAGAGAGGTATCGATGGTGAGACTTTGCAAAAATTTCTTCAAATGAGCGCGAACTAGGACCCCTAGAAGCCATATCCGGGGCCAGTTTCAATTTTTATATGTTTATATATATATATATATATATATATATATATATATATATATATATATATATATATATATATATATATATATATATACAGGAGTCCCAATAGTGTGTAATTCCTCTATATATCCCTTACCCTTAAAGCTAGCGGAAAAAACTTTTAACAAAATTTTCTTGTGATTATATGAGCTATATCGAGAAAATATATTCAGCTTTGTGGAACTTCCGATTGCACCGGAAGTAGCTATCAACTTTGTTATTTTAAATGGAATGCTATACTTTTTGTTATATTTTTGGATAGGGATTAAAAAATAAGTGTGACTTTGTGTAGCATTCCCTATAGCTATCTTTGATATTTGTGAAAATATTACGACTTTCTTTTTTTTAGCTCCCATTTATGTTACTTTAAACGTGTGCTGTGGGCTGAGCTTTGAGTTTCCCTGCCTTAAATTCGAAATATAAATAGGCGACATTCAATTCTTTGAAATAGTTAAAGAATAATTTATTATCATTGTACAGTTTGTATTTCTTTTGGGTTACAACATACCTAACTTTAAAGTGGCATAACTTGTTATTTTCAAATGAAATACCCTATATTTTATGGATTGGTCAGGTAGGTCATTCAATTCTGCATGGATCTAGTGTAAGTTTCCCTATATCTATAATTGATATTTTTCGAGTTATAGTGGTTTGTTTTACTTTCGCTTGTAAAAACTGTATTCTGTCAGATACAGGAGGCACAGAGAACGTAACAACTGTTTTTTATTGTGAGATGACAGATAAACGTCACTGAAATTTCGAATATTTCTAATGCATCGTCTTTTTTAGGTTATTTTTATGCTAATGACTGTAGTTTTTTATTATTATTATTATAGTTATGTAATATACAACAACAACAATAATAATAATAATAATAATAAACTACAGTCATTTTTTCTCCGAAAATAACAAAGCTGTTTTAATAAAATATACTATATATGTTGCCTTGGGATCTTACTACGTACCAAAATTCAACTTTCTAAGTTTATAGAAAATTGAGTTATTCAAATTTTAACTTTTCTTTCGAAAAAAAAATTTGTCCGAATATTACAAAGTTATTTTAATGAACTTTGGTAGATATCTTACCTTAGGAAAGACCTTAATACATATTAAAATTAAACTTTCTATGTTTATAGAAAATTGAGTTATTCAAGTTTGAAGCATTTAATAAAAATTCACCAACATAACGCACTTGCTGCGTCTCGAACTTTTTGCTTATCCTACAAATCATAATAACTATAATAGACGCATAATCAAACTCAGTTATTATTTTCAATGATAACAATGTTCATTGTCGGAATGGTAAATGTTAATCCCCTTTCCTGTTCAGTCCATAAGTTATTCCATATTTGTTTCAATGGAATTAATCATTAAGTGGCATGTAGAATTTTAAGAAAAATTAAAATACCAAGAACACCAACAATTTTCTATTTGTTGACCGTGTCCTCGCTGTCATATATTATGTATTTAGCTATTGGAAAGCAAAAAGGATGACTATGATTCGTTTCGTAGAAAAAAAATCGCTAATGAAATTGCGACTTTTAAATGTGGAAAAAAAATTCAATCAAGCACGAACTAGGCCCCCTTCAACCCATCTTCCGGGCAAGTTTCGAATTTTATGTTTAGATATCTATACACACACACAAATATATATATATATATATATATATATATATATATATATATATATATATATATATATATATATATATATATATATATATATGTATGTATATATATATATATATATATATATATATATATATATATATATATATATATATATATATATATATATATATATATATATATATATATAAGGTTCCCCGAATTTATACGTCAAGACTTCAGGAGGTGATTCCACGTAATAAATTAGGGCCAAAAAGTCGTATCACAATTTTACGAAAACTCAATACAGGTGTCAAAAAAAGCATTTTTTTTTCGTTTTTCTCAGAAGTCTTTTATTAGTGTTTTGTTTCTTTCAAATCTTTCACATGTATTACTAGTACCCTTGTAGATTTACGTTTCAAATAAGATGCAAAGATAACTCAAAAAGTAATGGTCTGATTTTGATTAAATTTATAAATTTTTCCAAGTGCATTGGACAAGGTCGTTAGTCAGGAAAATGGGCCCAGACTTTCCCGGAAGATTGTGTTTTCTTTCGAAAAAAATTATATCTCATGAAATAACAAAGTAAGGGCAACCAAATTTGGTACGCTGGTTTCTGTCATAAAGAGTATCCTATGCGCCAGAACTCAGATCTCCATTTTAAAAAACAAAAAAGTTTGAGGTAAATTAATTTTTAAGTAATTAAATCTGATTCAAGAAAGTTAAAACGTCAAAATTGATTGACTACGAATGTGAGTGAAAAATACTACCAGAAATGACTAACACTCCTAGATATGTGTCTAAGTCGTTATTTTTCTTGATTTCGTTAAAATATAAGCAAAAAATCCATTGTAAATCAAAATGGTTTCGTGTAAATTGTAAAACGTTGAACACTTAACATGTAATATGGGATATACCTGCTAGTAGATACATGTCAAGCTTACCTCAGTTGGCTAAGTCCCTGTACATCCTATAATCCTCCTACATGACGAGTTATAATCCTAGGTATGGACTTTCCTTTTTATCAATTTTTTTTTAGTCTCATTTCACTTTACCTTTATCTAATCAGATTGTTGTTATTCCGATGAATTTTGCAGCGAGCTTTTGTATAAAAAATAATCTGATAAAGAGGAGATGAAAGTTTTAAGACTCAATTCAATTTGAATACGATATCTGGTTGTTTGTTCTTGCCCTAACTTAATGAAACCGTTCCATATTTAATACAGTCGTAGACTTTTCCCGTTGCTTCCCAAGTGCTTGTTTTAGTGAATTTTCTTTTAAAAAAATCACTAACGAGGAGATCCGACTTTTGAATTTAGAAAAAATTTCTTCAAATGAACGCGGACTAGGCACTCTAAGACCCATATCCAGGGTCTGTTTTAATTATATATATATATATATATATATATATATATATATATATATATATATATATATATATATATATATATATATATATATATATATATATATATAGGGTAGCGCATTGAAAACGAAACAGACCGATTTGCGTCCAGAGAATTTTTTTTGAAGAAACGCTTAAACATGTCAATTTTAATATTGAGGGGGGCATGTTTTGACATAAAACTCAACTTAAGGGTGGTGATAACAACCCTTATATCGTAAATAGGGAACATGGGTCAAGTGTTACATCATTTGAAAGCTCTTTCTTTTCTGAATTCAGCACACAAATTTTTTTGGAAGTGTTATCAACTCGTTTAAAAATTATTCACAGTTGAAGATGCAAAAACGCATTTTACTCATTCCGATAAGAAATGTGCTGATAGTCAATATTTTGTTGGTTTGTAAACAAAAAATTGACTATCAGAACATTTATTATCGGAATGAGAGAAATGCGGTTTATTATTTCAGTTTATCGGTCGGTTTGATACTTGATAGTACTACCGAAAATTAATTTCACAATGGTGTATTCTGTGGAGGAAAGAGTTGAAATAATTACTCTTTTTTTCAAAAACGATGACTGTGCCAACTGTACCGCAAATTTGTTTAATGAACGAGATCTGAACAGACATGTTAACAGAATAGTATATTACGTACCATAAACTGTAAGTGACACTTTTCATGCAGAGAATGCAGTTTGGAAAATCGAGGCCCGTAGGGCCGAGGTTTTCTAAGCATTCGAGGCATGAAGAGTCACTTACAGTTTACGGTTTAGTAATAATTTTTTGCAATACCTGCTTTAACGGTTTTTTTTTTGAATTTGCATTCTTTTTTAATAATTACTGCGTGAATAGATGTCAGACTGACAGCACTGACAGTCGAATTAATTAGATGGATTCTAACATACTACTTAACAACAAGTAGCTTGTGACTTGGTTGTTGTGTTGGGTTACTAAGGACGCTACGGGTAAACAAACAAAACTAAACGCTGGCTGCAGTTCAGCACAGGTCCAGGTTAAACATTAATTTGTATTTTAATTGTGATTTTTGAATTAAAATTAGTGTTGAAGTGACTTTGAATATGGAAGAATCTGACATCGAAGAAGCGGCAGGTATTGCTTGTTTGTCACTTTTACCAGAAAAGTCTAAGCAAAGGTATGAAAGTTGCTATGAGGGTTTCAAAAAGTGGTGCCACACTAAAAAGGTTGTAATACATACCAGCGAGACAGTTTTACTAGCATATTTCTTGGAAAAATCAGGTAAATATTCTGCTCCATCAAGCTTATGGTCCGAATACTCTATGTTACGATCGACAATCTCTTTGAATGACAATGTTGATATTTCCAAATATGCAAAGTTAAAGGCATTTTTAAAGAAGAAAAATATTGGATATGTTTCAAAGAAAAGTGAAGTGTTTACGATCGAGGAAATTCAGACCTTTTTAAGTGAAGCACATGACCAAATATACCTGATGAAGAAGGTGGTTGTAGTTATGGGAATTGCAGGTGCCTGCCGTAAAGATAAATTATGTAAGCTAACAATCAATAATGTTATTGATAAAGGAGACGTTATTTTGGTCAGAATACTTGACGCTAAGAATCATCAATCCAGAAGTTTTACCATTGTCGACAATGAGAATGAGAAGTTTCACTTTGTGGCATTAGTGAGGAAGTATATGAACCTGCGACCAAAAAATTCAATACAGAGATTCTTCTTGAGGTATCAAAATGGGAAATGCTCTAACCAACCAGTTGGAAGAAATATTTTTGCCAAAATTCCTTCTGAAGTTGCGAAATTTCTACATTTGGAGAATGCGGAAAAATATACTGGGCATTCCTTTCGCCGAACTTCCGCTACTTTTTTGGCTAATAGCGGAGTTGACATTTTAGCACTGAAGAGGCATGGCGGGTGGAAATCCTCGGCAGTAGCTGAAAGCTATGTGGCGGATTCCTTGAATAATAAAGTACAAGTCGCTAAGAAGATATTTCATATTAGCAACCAAGAAGCCAGCTCCTCTCGCCAAATCCCTATTATTGAGGTCGGTGATTCTTCGAATACTCCGCAAGATAGTCTTGATAATTTAACATTGCTAGAAACTGAAGATAATAATATAAAGAAGAGCATGGCGTCAATCCTTACTGTTAATCATATGACTAATTGTACTTTCAATATTTCGATGAATTATAATAATTAATAAATCTTCTCAAACAATTTGTTCATTATTCAGATTTGCTATTTATAGGTTTGCAGTACTTACCGTACCTAGGTAAGGTAAGTCTTACCGTACCTAGGTATGAAAAATGTCCTGTTCTCATGGAAACTGACAAATGCTTTAAAAGTTCAACTTACATTGTCAAAAAACTGTCATTAAAAGTGAACTTACTTAACAGGTATTGCAAAATAGTATATTACGTACCATAAACTGTAAGTGACACTTTTCATGCAGAGAATGCAGTTTGGAAAATCGAGGCCCGTAGGGCCGAGGTTTTCTAAGCATTCGAGGCATGAAGAGTCACTTACAGTTTACGGTTTAGTAATAATTTTTTGCAATACCTGCTTTAACGGTTTTTTTTTTGAATTTGCATTCTTTTTTAATAATTACTGCGTGAATAGATGTCAGACTGACAGCACTGACAGTCGAATTAATTAGATGGATTCTAACATACTACTTAACAACAAGTAGCTTGTGACTTGGTTGTTGTGTTGGGTTACTAAGGACGCTACGGGTAAACAAACAAAACTAAACGCTGGCTGCAGTTCAGCACAGGTCCAGGTTAAACATTAATTTGTATTTTAATTGTGATTTTTGAATTAAAATTAGTGTTGAAGTGACTTTGAATATGGAAGAATCTGACATCGAAGAAGCGGCAGGTATTGCTTGTTTGTCACTTTTACCAGAAAAGTCTAAGCAAAGGTATGAAAGTTGCTATGAGGGTTTCAAAAAGTGGTGCCACACTAAAAAGGTTGTAATACATACCAGTGAGACAGTTTTACTAGCATATTTCTTGGAAAAATCAGGTAAATATTCTGCTCCATCAAGCTTATGGTCCGAATACTCTATGTTACGATCGACAATCTCTTTGAATGACAATGTTGATATTTCCAAATATGCAAAGTTAAAGGCATTTTTAAAGAAGAAAAATATTGGATATGTTTCAAAGAAAAGTGAAGTGTTTACGATCGAGGAAATTCAGACCTTTTTAAGTGAAGCACATGACCAAATATACCTGATGAAGAAGGTGGTTGTAGTTATGGGAATTGCAGGTGCCTGCCGTAAAGATGAATTATGTAAGCTAACAATCAATAATGTTATTGATAAAGGAGACGTAATTTTGGTCAGAATACTTGACGCTAAGAATCATCAATCCAGAAGTTTTACCATTGTCGACAATGAGAATGAGAAGTTTCACTTTGTGGCATTAGTGAGGAAGTATATGAACCTGCGACCAAAAAATTCAATACAGAGATTCTTCTTGAGGTATCAAAATGGGAAATGCTCTAACCAACCAGTTGGAAGAAATATTTTTGCCAAAATTCCTTCTGAAGTTGCGAAATTTCTACATTTGGAGAATGCGGAAAAATATACTGGGCATTCCTTTCGCCGAACTTCCGCTACTTTTTTGGCTAATAGCGGAGTTGACATTTTAGCACTGAAGAGGCATGGCGGGTGGAAATCCTCGGCAGTAGCTGAAAGCTATGTGGCGGATTCCTTGAATAATAAAGTACAAGTCGCTAAGAAGATATTTCATATTAGCAACCAAGAAGCCAGCTCCTCTCGCCAAATCCCTATTATTGAGGTCGGTGATTCTTCGAATACTCCGCAAGATAGTCTTGATAATTTAACATTGCTAGAAACTGAAGATAATAATATAAAGAAGAGCATGGCGTCAATCCTTACTGTTAATCATATGACTAATTGTACTTTCAATATTTCGATGAATTATAATAATTAATAAATCTTCTCAAACAATTTGTTCATTATTCAGATTTGCTATTTATAGGTTTGCAGTACTTACCGTACCTAGGTAAGGTAAGTCTTACCGTACCTAGGTATGAAAAATGTCCTGTTCTCATGGAAACTGACAAATGCTTTAAAAGTTCAACTTACATTGTCAAAAAACTGTCATTAAAAGTGAACTTACTTAACAGGTATTGCAAAAATATATTTTTTGCAATACCTGTTAAGTAAGTTCACTTTTAATGACAGTTTTTTGACAATGTAAGTTGAACTTTTAAAGCATTTGTCAGTTTCCAAAAATATATTTTTTGCAATACCTGTTAAGTAAGTTCACTTTTAATGACAGTTTTTTGACAATGTAAGTTGAACTTTTAAAGCATTTGTCAGTTTCCATGAGAACAGGACATTTTTCATACCTAGGTACGGTAAGACTTACCTTACCTAGGTACGGTAAGTACTGCAAACCTATAAATAGCAAATCTGAATAATGAACAAATTGTTTGAGAAGATTCTAGCAATGTTAAATTATCAAGACTATCTTGCGGAGTATTCGAAGAATCACCGACCTCAATAATAGGGATTTGGCGAGAGGAGCTGGCTTCTTGGTTGCTAATATGAAATATCTTCTTAGCGACTTGTACTTTATTATTCAAGGAATCCGCCACATAGCTTTCAGCTACTGCCGAGGATTTCCACCCGCCATGCCTCTTCAGTGCTAAAATGTCAACTCCGCTATTAGCCAAAAAAGTAGCGGAAGTTCGGCGAAAGGAATGCCCAGTATATTTTTCCGCATTCTCCAAATGTAGAAATTTCGCAACTTCAGAAGGAATTTTGACAAAAATATTTCTTCCAACTGGTTGGTTAGAGGATTTCCCATTTTGATACCTCAAGAAGAATCTCTGTATTGAATTTTTTGGTCGCAGGTTCATATACTTCCTCACTAATGCCACAAAGTGAAACTTCTCATTCTCATTGTCGACAATGGTAAAACTTCTGGATTGATGATTCTTAGCGTCAAGTATTCTGACCAAAATTATGTCTCCTTTATCAATAACATTATTGATTGTTAGCTTACATAATTCATCTTTACGGCAGGCACCTGCAATTCCCATAACTACAACCACCTTCTTCATCAGGTATATTTGGTCATGTGCTTCACTTAAAAAGGTCTGAATTTCCTCGATCGTAAACACTTCACTTTTCTTTGAAACATATCCAATATTTTTCTTCTTTAAAAATGCCTTTAACTTTGCATATTTGGAAATATCAACATTGTCATTCAAAGAGATTGTCGATCGTAACATAGAGTATTCGGACCATAAGCTTGATGGAGCAGAATATTTACCTGATTTTTCCAAGAAATATGCTAGTAAAACTGTCTCACTGGTATGTATTACAACCTTTTTAGTGTGGCACCACTTTTTGAAACCCTCATAGCAACTTTCATACCTTTGCTTAGACTTTTCTGGTAAAAGTGACAAACAAGCAATACCTGCCGCTTCTTCGATGTCAGATTCTTCCATATTCAAAGTCACTTCAACACTAATTTTAATTCAAAAATCACAATTAAAATACAAATTAATGTTTAACCTGGACCTGTGCTGAACTGCAGCCAGCGTTTAGTTTTGTTTGTTTACCCGTAGCGTCCTTAGTAACCCAACACAACAACCAAGTCACAAGCTACTTGTTGTTAAGTAGTATGTTAGAATCCATCTAATTAATTCGACTGTCAGTGCTGTCAGTCTGACATCTATTCACGCAGTAATTATTAAAAAAGAATGCAAATTCAAAAAAAAAACCGTTAAAGCAGGTATTGCAAAAAATTATTACTAAACCGTAAACTGTAAGTGACTCTTCATGCCTCGAATGCTTAGAAAACCTCGGCCCTACGGGCCTCGATTTTCCAAACTGCATTCTCTGCATGAAAAGTGTCACTTACAGTTTATGGTACGTAATATACTAATTTGGAGTTAGTTGCAAAGTTTCGCCAAAGTGGTTCAGTAGCCAACAAAAAACGGGATCCTGAACGTGAATTTCCTGGTTAGAAATGAGACTACTGAGGTTAAAGTTTTAGGACAAATTGCTGCAGACCCAACTTTGAGCACGAAAAAATTGGCCACTGTTTCAAACATCAAAAGAAGGACTATTCAGCGAATATTGAAGCATCATAAATTTCACCCGTATAAAATTCATCTTGTACAACAACCGAATAAAGATGATTTTGATCGGCGGCTGTAGATATTATGTCAGTGTGTGGTTGTTGTTAGCTAAAAAAGTAAACAGAAAACCTGCTTGATCCCAGTACCCCAAGATGGTCCTTTTCAGTGAATTTTTATTTTAAAACAATTCACTAATAGAAAGGTGTCGATGGTGAGACTTTGCAAAAAAAATTTTACATGAGCGCGAATTTGGTCCCCTAGAACCCATATCCGGGGTCAGTTTCAATATATATATATATATATATATATATATATATATATATATATATATATATATATATATATATATATATATATATATATATATATATATATATATATATATATATATATATATATATATATATATATATGGGTGTGTATATCCAACCGATCTCAAAAAGTATTTAACCGATTTTAATTAAACTCGTGCCTTTCTTTTATTAATTTCTTCGATGAGTTCGTTAGCCAGGAAAATCTGACAAGGTTTTCTGGGAAAATTTTGAGTTTTCTTTCAAAAAAAATTTTCTCCGAAAATTACAAAGCTATTTTGATGAAATTTGGTGGACATATTGCCTTGGAAAAGGCTTAACTATGTACTAAAATACAGATTTCTAGGTTTACAGAAAATTGAGCTATTCAAATTTGAAGCATTTATTTTTAAATCAGACAGCTTTTAATAATAATGATAAAAACTGGTTTATATATGAGATCTAGTATGTCTCAGTCGTTACCCTGGAAACGGAACATTTCATATTGTTACAAAGCACTTCAATAGACGTAGGTGCGGTGTTGCCACATCTCCAGAATTTCCCCCAACATCTGGGAATTTTTGCACAGTCTGGCAACACCGCCTCCCCACCCCCCTGGGGGTGCCTGGGGTGACCCCCCCTCAGGCGAAGTCTCAACCCTCTAGGACCAGAAATAACGAAGTTACCAACTTGTACCCCGTCGGAACGGATAACTGAGGTCTGCACATTCCGAACACCCTGTATATACACCCTGTATACGCAGAGAACCCTTACACCCTGTATACGCAGAGAGATCTTATAGTTCGAGAAACACCTCTTGTGTAACATAGGAGTGGTGACCACATTTGGATCATCCTGTATATACATCCCCCTGTATACACACGGGACCGCTCTGTATTCACAGAACCTTCTAGTGAAAGAAGGTCCTGGAACGTTCTGGAATGGAATGCTCTAGAAAGGAGGGGAAGGTACGGCGAGTATATAAAAGCGAAAGCAAGCCAGCACAGTTGAGTTCAGTAAGATAATGTGGTAGTGACTTGAAGAAGCAGTGTAAAGTGTTAAGAGAGTAGTGACTGTAGTACCAGATTAGTGACTTTTGTTGAGAGTAGTAATTGTAAGGCCAGTAAATGAAGTGTTTTGTGAGAGAGACATTCTAGAAATTTTATTGTATCCATATTTAGAGTGTAAATAAAGTTGTTTTGTTAAAATTAAAAGTCTCACTTATCCAGAACCCGAAGAAAACGCAACAATTTGGTGTCAGAAGTGTGGGATAAGTGAGTGAAGAAGTGGACAATTAAGCTAGTTGTAAATGGTAAACACCAGATCGACTGACTACGACAAGATGGCTGAAATCAAAGAGTTGATGGACTTACTGAAGAGGCAACGCGAAGAAGACGAACAACGGCGACAAGAAGATGAAAGAAGACGACGCAAAGAAGACGAACAACGACGACAAGAAGATGAAAGAAGACGGCGCGAAGAAGACGAGAGAAGACGACAAGAGGAAGAACAGAGGCGCCTTGAAGATAAAGAAGAACTCAAGAAGCAACGTGAAGAAGACGAAAAACGGCGACAAGAAGATAAAGAAGACCTCAAGAGGCAACGTGAAGAAGACGAACAACGGCGACAAGAAGATGAAAGAAGGCGGCGCGAAGAAGAAGAGAGAAGACGACAAGAGGAGGAACAGAGGCGTCTTGAAGACAAAGAAGACATCCGAAGTATGTTCCATGATATGAGAGTCGATGTAAAAGAAGAAATTGAACAGATCAACGAACAAATAGAAAATGTGGACAGGAAAGTAGATAATGTAACAGAGGATTTGAATAAACGATGGGAAGAAGTTGAAGGGTTGAAAGAACAAATAAAGATGATGATGAAAGGCACAGACATCAGACATAAAGAACTAACAGAACAGGTGATGGGTCAGACTGATAGAACTCAGCCAAGAGGAGTTACTGGAATGTCTCCAGTTCAAAATCGTCCGGAACAAGATATGCCAGCCGTGCAGCAGCTTCATGGAACCCTAAAGCCGCCGACTTTTGACGGAGAAACATCGTGGCCCATGTACAGGAGGCAGTTTGAGGCGGCAGCTCTTAGCAATGGGTGGAGCGAACAACAGGCAGCCACTGCTCTAATTCTCTCGCTTCGAGGTAAAGCCCTAGAAATCCTCCAGAACATCCCGGAGTCGAAACAGCAAAACTACTTAACAGTGATACAGGCCCTAGATTTGAGATATGGTAACAAGTACATGAGCCAGGTCTACCAGACACAACTAAAGACAAGGGTCCAGAAGCCAAATGAGACTCTGCAAGAATTTAGTGCCGAAGTGGAGAAACTTGTGCGACTGGCATATCCCCAAGCCCCAGAAGAATTTGTCAACCAGATCACCGTCCAGACCTTCATCGATGGGGTACTTGACAACGAGATGCAACAATCTTTGAGGCTCGGAAGGTTTAAAACACTTACAGACTGCGTCATTTATGGTTTGGAATTTGAAGCAGCCAAGAATGCATCTCAACCTCGCCGAAACAGGCTGCGCGAAGTGAAGGAGATAGAGGACCATGCAGACACGACAGAGGAACTAAGGCGAGAAATCAAGTTGATGAAGGAAGCCATAAGCAAGCTCACTGCAACGGTTGGAGCACGTAGGACGAAAGCAGATTGGTCAGACATAGAATGCTACAAGTGTGGTAGGAAAGGGCACATAAGTAGGCAGTGCTCACAAACCCAACAGGTGGCTCGCAGAAGACAAGAATATACCAACAGTGAGCGCCGTCAGGGAAACGACCTGACGCCAGTGTAAGGGGGCGGCAGCTGGCGTGCGAGTCCCAAGGCCCCAAAGTCAAGGTCTCCACTATCCGACGCTACCACGAGAGCCTCGTTATACCCGGCAGCATAGACGGAAGACAATGCAGTTTCACCATCGATACTGGTGCCACTAGATCCGTTGTACGTCCAGACATGTTGCCAAACAGGTCGGCACTCACGACCAACAAACAGCCTGTGTTGGAGACGGCTAAAGGAGATAGGATACCTGTGCATGGAGAGGCCACTGTTTACATTAGGCTGGGCAGTATTGAGCTACAGGTAAGGGCTGTTGTCGCAGAAATCGTCGACGAATTTATTCTGGGCCTGGATTTAATGGAAGAGTTCGATGTCCTTTCAGTAGACTTCCAGAATAAGATCTTGAAAATCGGTAACGAAGAATTGTATTTATCTCCAACAGCAGGCGAAGCTAATCTCAGGGTGAGACTTATCGTCGACGAGGATACACGGATTCCTGGTAACAGTGAGAAGATTGTCAGAGCCAGACTAGAGAAGAAACTTGATGGTATGTCTGCTCTCATAGCGGAGCCCCTAAAAGATAGACATGATGGTGCCCTTGCCGCGCGATGCTTAGTAGACCCGAAGAGGACAATACCCATAAGAGTGGCTAACGTGCAAACTAACAGGGTCACATTGAAGAAAGGTGAGGTTATCGCCACTTGCGAGCCCATTGACCGAGTGACGTTGTCAAGAAATGTGACACCCACTGCATTAGACAGAAGACTGCCAGTAGAAATGGTAGAGCGGTTCAAGAATTCTTGGGGCCAATTGAACGACATGGAGATGGAAATGGCTCTGAAGTTCGTATTGGAGGAAGCCGATATTTTCGCTCAAGATAAAATCACAGGTCGTACGAGTCTAGTGCAACACAGAATTAATACTGGCGACGCAAGACCAATTAGACAGCCGCCGAGAAGACTGCCTTTTGCCAAGCAATCAGAAATCAAGGCGATGGTTAACGAAATGCTGGAAGATGGTGTGATTGAGGAGTCTAATAGTCCTTGGTCGTCCCCAGTAGTTTTGGTCACCAAGAAAGACGGCACTATGAGATTTTGCGTGGACTATAGGAAGCTGAATGATGTCACCAAGAAAGACAGTTATCCCCTGCCCCGGATCGACGACACTTTGAACACTTTGGCCGGATCAAAGTGGTTCTCTACATTAGACCTGAAAAGTGGCTACTGGCAAGTAGAACTCCATAAAGACGATAAGGAGAAGACTGCTTTTTCCACCGGGAATGGGTTGTACCAATTCAAGGTCATGCCATTCGGCTTATGTAATGCTCCTGCCACCTTCGAGCGACTAATGGAGTTAGTGCTGAGAGGACTTACATGGGAAACATGCCTGGTGTATCTCGACGATGTCATGGTGATTGGAAGGACTTTCGATGAACACCTGTCGAATCTGAAGCAGGTTTTCTCCAGGCTGAGAGGTGCCAATCTGCAACTTAATCCCAAGAAATGCGTCCTCTTCCAGAAGAAAGTGAGTTTCCTCGGACATGTCGTTTCTGAGAAAGGGATAGAAACTGATCCAGAGAAAATAAAGGCAGTAAGAGACTGGCCTGTGCCGAGGAACAAACATGAGGTCAGAAGTTTTCTGGGACTTTGCAGCTACTACCGACGCTTTGTGAAGTACTTCAGCAGCATTGCGAAACCTCTGCATAGCCTGACTGAAAATAAGGTCGAGTTCATCTGGTCACCAGATTGCCAAGAATCTTTTAGAGAACTCAAACATCGTCTTCTCACTGCTCCTATACTGGCTTATCCCCAGGACGAAGGACTGTTCATACTGGACACCGATGCTTCCCAGTATGGCATTGGGGCAGTACTCTCGCAGCTCCAAGCCGGAGAAGAAGTTGTGATAGGCTACTTCAGCAAAACGTTCGGAAAAGCAGAAAGGAATTACTGTGTAACCCGGAAAGAACTGCTGGCAGTTGTAAGATCCATCGAACATTTCCACAGCTTCCTGTATGGAAGAACATTCCGCGTGAGGTCGGATCACTCTGCTCTGCAATGGCTTCTGAACTTTAGAAATCCCGAAGGACAGGTAGCCCGATGGATAGAGAAACTGCAGAGCTACGACTTCCGGATTGAACATCGAAAAGGAAGAAGTCACGTCAATGCAGACAGCCTGTCGAGAAGACCATGTTCAGTGCATGAATGTAAATTTTGCGAGCGACAAGAGAACAAAGAGATCGACAAAGTAACTCATCAGATCAAACAACTGGTGGCAGGACAGGAGAATAACACCGATCTAGACGTAAATCTTGAATACATCAAAGACGCACAGAAGACAGATCCAGACTTGAAAAATATTAGAGAATGGCTACAAAAGGGGAAAAGACCTGAGTGGCACGATGTGTCCCGGTTTGGGGCGGAGGTTAAAGGATACTGGCTACAATGGGACTCATTGTGTCTAAAGAATGACATGATCACTCGAAAATGGGAAACTGCCGATGGTAGAGACTGTATATACCAGACCGTTGTGCCAAGTGAGTGCATAGACAGTGTTCTTCAAGAGTTACACAATAGTAGAAGTGGAGGCCACTTTGGTGTCAACAGGACTCTTGCCAGAGTGAGAGACCGCTTCTATTTGATAAACTGCCGAAGGAGCGTGGAAGAATGGTGCAAAAGGTGTGACCAATGTGCTTCAAAGAAAGGACCAAAGACCCGATCCAGAGGAAAAATGATGCAGTACATCTCAGGTACACCGTGGGAGAGAGTTGCCGTAGACATCGCAGGACCTTTTCCCATCACAGAGTCTGGGAACAGATACATAATGGTGGCGATGAACTACTTCTCGAAATGGCCTGAAGTTGCGCCGATCCCCAACCAAGAGGCAACGACCGTAGCAGAAGCCCTGATGGAAAATGTCATATCACGGCATGGCGTACCCTTGGAGATTCACACCGACCAGGGCCGGAATTTCGAATCAGAGGTCTGGAAGAGCCTAATGGACTTGCTAGGCATAAAGAAAACGAGAACAACGCCACTCCACCCTCAATCAGACGGCATGGTAGAACGGCATAACAGGACCATCAATCAGTATCTTGCTATGTTTGTCGACGAGAATCAGAGAACCTGGGACAAGCTGATACCTCTGTTCCTCCTAGCTTACAGAAGCTCTCAGCATGAATCTACCGGCTACACTCCATCCATGATGTTGACCGGCAGAGAGATGCGGTTACCAATCGACATGACGAGACCACCACCGAACGAGGACATAGCGGACCTAGCTACGTTACCTGAGTATGTCGCCGACCTAGAAGGGAAACTGCGCACTATACACAGATGTGTCAGAGATAGGCTCCTCTTAAGCAGTGACCGGATGAAGATGCGCTTGGATCGCAGAGCAACACCCCATACATTCAAGGAAGGTGATGCAGTGTGGCTGTACCAACCAACAAGGAGAAAGGGTCTCAGTCCAAAACTTCAGAAACCATGGGAAGGGCCATACTTGGTGACTAAGAAAATTAATGACCTAGTCTACAGAATCCAGCTGTCTCCAAGAACTAAACCCAAAGTTGTTCACATAGAGAGGTTGAGTCCCTATCGGGGCAACGAACCCCCAAGTTGGCGGCCGGTAAATACTGTTCGGGACGAACAGTCTTAAGGAGGGGGGCAGTGTTACAAAGCACTTCAATAGACGTAGGTGCGGTGTTGCCACATCTCCAGAATTTCCCCAACATCTGGGAATTTTTGCACAGTCTGGCAACACCGCCTCCCCACCCCCCTGGGGGTGCCTGGGGTGACCCCCCTCAGGCGAAGTCTCAACCCTCTAGGACCAGAAATAACGAAGTTACCAACTTGTACCCCGTCGGAACGGATAACTGAGGTCTGCACATTCCGAACACCCTGTATATACACCCTGTATACGCAGAGAACCCTTACACCCTGTATACGCAGAGAGATCTTATAGTTCGAGAAACACCTCTTGTGTAACATAGGAGTGGTGACCACATTTGGATCATCCTGTATATACATCCCCCTGTATACACACGGGACCGCTCTGTATTCACAGAACCTTCTAGTGAAAGAAGGTCCTGGAACGTTCTGGAATGGAATGCTCTAGAAAGGAGGGGAAGGTACGGCGAGTATATAAAAGCGAAAGCAAGCCAGCACAGTTGAGTTCAGTAAGATAATGTGGTAGTGACTTGAAGAAGCAGTGTAAAGTGTTAAGAGAGTAGTGACTGTAGTACCAGATTAGTGACTTTTGTTGAGAGTAGTAATTGTAAGGCCAGTAAATGAAGTGTTTTGTGAGAGAGACATTCTAGAAATTTTATTGTATCCATATTTAGAGTGTAAATAAAGTTGTTTTGTTAAAATTAAAAGTCTCACTTATCCAGAACCCGGAGAAAACGCAACAATATCATTGCGCAGGTCAGTTTCACGCTGTAAAAATTTTATTAGTTGACGTGCATTATTGGATCGTTTATCTGTTTTCAATTTCATTTTACATATTATTTGTGCTGTTTGGGAATTTTAATATACAAGTGCAAATTATTCATTACGACTTTATTAGTGTTAGTGGGTGGACTAAACAGTGTTTGTGATGTTTTGTTAACAGCTAAAAAGGACCGCAGGTTTACAAAAAGGGCTGATATGCAACAGATTAGTTATTTTCTTTCTCTGATGCTTTAGCGGTCATTTTAGTTAAATTTATGGTTTAACGGTCTATAATTTTTAGCTAATTTTCGTGGAAAAAATTCGTCAATGAAGAAACCGCGACTTTAGAATTTTAAAAAGATTTCTTCAAATGAGCGCAAACTAGGTTCCCTAGAATCCATATCCGCGCTTGCAATCAGTTTTTATCTGTTTTCATATATACAGGGTGACGCATTTCTACGGTAAAGCTCAATATAATTATTATTATATGAGACGAGAAAAAATTGTATAAGTTAGTTACAGGGTGTCTCGTGCTGCATCTTATAAAATTATTTTGACAATCACAGGCTGGCCCATAAGTCGTTGGTGACCCCTACATTTTTTTTCGAACACCCTTATTTTATTGCATTTTTATCGAAATATGTTTGTAATAAAAAAAATTCTAGACACAGGAAGTGCGTTTTGGTATCAAATTTTCATTTAATGCTTCAAATATCAATAACTGAATTTGCTATTAACCTAAGGTTTGTTGGTTAGGATACCAACATTTTAAGTTTATTTTCGGAAAATACATTATTTTGATAAAATATAGCACATTGTTTCTACTATATAGATTATACCGGTAACCAAATTGATGACTGCTTGCATTCAAGAGACATATTTCCTATTAAAAACATTTTTATAAAAATTCACTTCTATAACGGACCTGCTGCGTCCAGACTTTCTTTTTTCAAATTTAATTGTCTTCTTTATTTATTTAGCAATCTGTCATGAAAATATTGTTAAACACTACCCTGCTCGAGTTCAGAATTGCTATATTATTCTCAAAAATTTATAATTTTAAAACTAATAATTATAATATTGATAACATTAATCAATAAGTTATGAGTATCAATATCAATAATTAATTTTTGGCCACTTTGCACTAGTACATACCGTTACTCCTACAATGTCAAAAAAAGCCTGGACGCAGCAAGTGCGTTATGGTAGTGAATTTTCATAGAAATGATCTGGCACAAAATATTTTATTATAACTTTTTTTTCTTGTAACATAGAAATCTAAATTTTGGCGTATAGTTTACTTTTTATATCTTTAACGTACCTACCAAATTTGGTTATCATAGATTTTTTATTTTTTAAGATAAAATTTTTTTTCAAATGAAAACTCAAAATGTTCCCGGAAAACCTCGTCCGATTTTTTTGATTAACGAACTTGTCAAAGACATTTACAAAAGGAAGGTACGTGCCAAATTTTATCAAAATCGGCTTATTATTCTTTGAGATAAAAAATTTTTTCGAATGAAAACTCAAAATTTTCCCGGAAAACCTCGTCAGATTTTTCTGATTAACGAACTTATCAAAGACATTTACAAAAGGAAGGTACATGCCAAATTTTATCAAAATCGGCCTATTATTCTTTGAGATAAAAATTTTTTTCGAATGAAAACTCAAAATTTTCCCGGAAAACTTCGTCCGATTTTCCTGGATAACAAACTTATCAAGGCCATTTATAAAAGGAAGGTACATGCCAAATTTTATTAAAATCGTCTTATTACTTTTTGAGATAAGAATTTTTTTCGAATAAAAACTCAAAATTTTCCCGGAAAACCTCGTCCGATTTTCCTGACTAACGAACTTATCCAAGCTATTTACAAAAGAAACGTACATGCCAAATTTTATCAAAATCGGCCCATTATTTTTTGAGATCGGTGTGATACATATATATATATATATATATATATATATATATATATATATATATATATATATATATATATATATATATATATACATATATATATATATATATATATATATATATATATATATATATATATATATATATAAACATATAAAAATTGAAACTAACTCCGGATATGGGTTCTAGGGGTCCTAGTTCGCATTCATTTGCAAAAATTTTTTCAAAATTCAAAAGTCGGGATCTCCCCATTAGTGAATTTTTTCTACGAAAATTCACTAATATCAGGATTTCGACATCCTTCAAACTGATGTGCGCACCACTTAAAACGTTGAACCTATAGATATCTATAACAAAGAATGTCAAAAGGAAATTCGATATCTTACTAAAGCATTGAGACGTACGTATATGTTCAAAATTAATGATAACCGTTTGTCTCTACTTACATATGTAATTCCGGTCTATTCTAATCTACGTTACAACCTTCGATAGCAAGCTTGGGGGTACACTTCCTGTTTAGTGTCATCGACTTAACCCTTGTTGTTTTTTCATTATCTATAATTTTTATTTTCACTTTTATCATACATATTTGAGTTAGCTAAAGAAGGGGAAAAAGTCTGAACGCAGCAAGTGCGTTATGGTAAGGCATTTTCATAAAATTGTTTTTAATACCAAATATGTGTTTTTTTTTTAAGAAAACAAGCAATCAAATTTGGTTACCAGTATAACCTATATAGTAAAAACAATGTGCCATGTTTCATCAAAATAACTTTATTCTTTGAAAATGTACACAAATTTACGAAAGTAAACTTAAAGTGTAACCGAAAAAATCCGTTTCTTGGTCAACCTCATAGGTTAATAGCAAATTGAGCTATTCAAATTTGTAGCATTTAATGAAACTTCGCTACCATAACGCACTTGCTGCGTCACAAATTTATTTTCTTACAAACATGCATTATATTTCGATGGAGAATGCAAAAATGCAATAACATAAGGCGTGTTCGATTAAAAAAAAAAGAAAATTTGTATCACCAACGAGTTATGGGCCAGCCTGTGATTGTAGAAATATTTTTTAAGATGTAGCTCAAGACACCGTGTAATTAATGTATACAATTTTTTTCTTATGTTGTTTAATAATGGATATATTGAACTTTACTGATTTTTTTACGAAAACTACAAAAATTATATACCATTAAACGATCAACTCTATAGGTAAGACTACTGCCAAATCATCAGAGAAAGGGTCACCTTGAAATGAATTTTCTGGAAATATTTTAGTAAAATGAAGGACAGTGACGGTTGAAGCTAATACTTCAGGGTTTGTAAAACATTCTTCTTGAGACATTGTCTTTCCATAGCCCGTATTAGTTCCAGGTTCTTTGCCTAAATGTTGCGGTTGACGTTTTAAATCGCGACTTTGACGTTTTGAGGAAAACCTCAATTTATTTGGCTTTAAATGCCTATAACTTTTTTGTCTTTTAACTTAGAGAGCTAAATTTTGGTACGCAACTTACCCGTAATATAAACTAGCGCACCAAATTTGGTTGACCTTAGTTTGTAATTTACGGATATATATTTTTTTACAAAGGAAACACAAAATTTTCCGAGAAAACCTGGACCGATTTTCCTGGATAACAAACTTTGTGAATCATTATATCCTGACAGTTGTAGTTCGTGTGTAAATTTTCTGAATAGGTTTGTTGGCCAGGGAAATTGGACCATTTTCTAAGTTTATTTACGAATTTTTTTTGTGCTTTTAGTTAATTTTTTTTTAAAAAATTCACTAATGAGGAGATCGCGACTTTTGAATTTTGAGAATATTTCTACAAATGAGTGCGACCTAGAACACATATCAAGGGGTCAGTTTCGATATATATATATATATATATATATATATATATATATATATATATATATATATATATATATATATATATATATATATATATATATGTATGTATGTATGTATACAGTGTGTCCCAAACTAGATGGAAATGTATTGCTATCTCCGTTATTATTAGAGATATGGAGGCGGTTAAATTAGCAATGTTTTGTATAATTTCATGCTCGTTCCAAATATGACTTGTATTTTTTCCTGCCTTTTTTCGTTTTCGATTTATTTTGAAAAAACAAAAATTTGTCGATTTCTTTTTTCTTCAATATCTAAGTAGGCGTTGATCTGACATGTCTAAGACTTGCACATTATCAGGACATTTTTACAGAGTAATCTTTTTGTGCTATTCTCAACTTTGGATTGTCATTTGTTTTTGAGCTACAGGTATCAACGTTTTTTTTATGACAGCCATATTGGATTTTTTGCTCATGTGATAGCCTGTCAAAAGCGCTTTCCTATGATGTACAACATGCTTGAGAAATCTTGTATTTGCACTGACAATTTTGAGAAAAACCGTTTCGAGGATAGTAGTCTTTCTGAGGAGTTGTTTTGATTTGAATTTGCAGCTGCCTCAGTATTTCGGTTAGAACGAATATAACATTCCAACATGTCAAAATATTCTTCATTACTGAACACATTGTTACATAATATTTAAAATAAACGGAGATAGCAATCCCATCCAGTTTGGGACACTATATATATATATATATATATATATATATATATATATATATATATATATATATATATATATATATATATATATATATATATATATATATATATATATATATATATATATATATATATATATATATATATATATATATATATATATATATATATACTTTCGAAAGCGTTTAGCTGTCCTGGTTATCTTCCATTTGTTATTAATTTTAGATTCTCCTTATTTCCCGGCGTTACTATACTTGTCTTTTTGGTTACCTACCATGTTTTTTAAAGTATTTTTTGTCAAAAATGTTAGTTGCAAATTGGCTTTTTTAAAAATTCTATCTAGACCTCTCGCGAATCGGGGTTCAAATGGTAAGCGAACAAGTTTTTTTCGGCTTTCTCTCTTCTAAAAGTCGTTGATTCTGATAACATTTTCTTTGTTTTCTGTTTTCTGTCTGTTAATTAATTTCTCCACAAGGCAAGCAGTGTATCCGTTATATTCGGGCACGTGCTTTATATACCTAATTCTTTGGTATATCTATTTTTACTTAAAGGAAAATTAATTAACCTGTTTACTAAAAAATTCAGACCGGCCATTTTTTCTGCGTACGTATAGTATGAGTCATTCGGAATCCAACTTAGAGTAGTGGTTTCCTTCCTACGGACATCGAATTCTAAAATGTGTTTACTTTTGATAACTAGTACATCTATAAAGGGTAGTTTATTATTAATTTCTAATTCGTGGGTTAATTTTATAGAACCCAAATTCTTGTTTAATTTGGCAATAAAATCTTTTTTATGCAAATGTTTGTATTAAACACTGCGAAAATATCATCCACATAACGAAACCACACTCTAGGAAAATACTCACTTTAACTTTCAAGATCTATTTTAAATCTACTCTTGAAAAGGTCTGCAATAAATGGCGATAAAATGGGGTTGCCCGGTGCCGTGCCTTGGATTTGTTCAAAAGACTCATTGTTGGAATGAAAAATATTTTGTTTAATACAAGGGTTTGCTAAATTTAAATATTCTGTGCAAACCTTTTCAGTTATGGTATTCTTTTGACACAACTCTTCTAAATAGTTAACGTTTGCTTCGTGGGGAACGCTAGGAAAGAACTAGGTTACATCAAATGATATCAAAACCTCGCCTTCAACCAATTTAACCTGTTTAATTTTAGGAATAAATTCAAGTGAATTTGTTACTGAACAACTTTTTTGTTTGACAGGCAAGTTTTTAAACTCATTTGTCAACCACATTGCTAAATTGTATGTCGGGGAATCTATAGCCGAAACAATAGGTCTCATTGATTTTCCCGGTTTATGGATTGTTGGGGGACGGTACTTCTTAGGGACTTCTGGATTTGCAGCTTGTAATATTCGAAAAGTTATTTTTAGAGTCTCTGAATAATTTGAAAGCACGGCAATGTCAGATTATTTCAATGCTATCCTCCAGAATTGTTAGTGGCATTCTTAGCGCCATCTATACACTAACAATTGGTAGTTACTACTATATTGCTTAGCAGAGAACGCTACCATCTATAACACTGGAAGGATTACATAGAACCACCATCGACTAGTTACATTTTACAAGGGCACGAGTATTGAATTCAATTATATCAAATAATATATAATGACAATACAGGGCACTCCGGCTGATTTCGTGTTTTAAGAATATCAGCGCCACTAGCGGATAGTACTGATGTTACGTCGTTCGAGAACATTTAACACGAGCAATTGCTGGTGTTTAACTGTGTATAATTAAGTTTGGGCTGTGTTTTTTACAATGAATGTTAGTGGTTGGGTGTGTGCAATCTATAATTGTTCCAATTATAACGTGCAAAATCTATCAAAGACATTTCATAGGTTTCCAAAGAATGGCGAAACGTGAATATGATTTGAAGCAGAAGACAAATTCAGAATCACTTTAATGCCAATATGTACAGTTTGCAGAAGATAATTTATTGTGTAATATTTACCATCAGGTACCTACTTATAGATAAACTTCGTAAACGGATGGTTGAAATGCTTCAATCATAACTTGTCTTCCAGTGCATGAAAAAAGAAGATATATGAAGGCAAAAAAAGTTTTGCATTAATAATAAATGATATAAGAAAACTATTTTTCCATCTTCTTCTGTGTCCTTTTTTATTTCAGTGTGGCATAAAGTGTCACATTTTTTCACGTTTCAAATTATTTTACTTGGTAAAGGCTTTTAATTATCTTCCCAAGACAAGTTTTTAAAGAGAGTAGAAATAGCAGATTCAGCCCTATAATAGATTTATTCACGGAAGTAAGAGTTAGTCTCACCTTTCATCTGTACAATTTCTTAATTATGTACTAAGTATATCAGTTACATATTTTAAAATATTAGATTAATAAGACAGTTTTCATGTAGAGATATAGCAAATTGAGTACTGTGCTACCATTTATACCTAGAACAATTATTTATAAGTAAGTACAGATTGTAACTTAATATCCTCAGAAACAGCTTTCAGTATATTCCTATATCTACCCTTGAAATAGTAGTTTAACGACGGTTTTAATGTAGTACATTAAATTATGATTATATAAGATTATGAGTAAGAGGAATTTGCAGAATTATTCATGCTGAATTCATTTAGGTTTCAAGCTGATTGTTGATACAAATTCTATTTATAACTATATAATCAGACAATTTTCACTGTTTTGTCATGTACAAGTTTTTATATTCACCTATAATAAACCAATTGTCTAAATTAAGAATATGCAGGTAAATATACAATTCAAATTACCCGCTCAGTTGTCAGTACTTCACGCGAGGTGGCGCTAGTGTGCTTGTCACAAATATCTACAATGCTAAAGCATAGGAGTGTCCCGTATTGTCATTATATAGTATTTGATAACACTTTTCAGCCAATTTTATAAATGAGCGTTACTTGTCCCCTCTCTAAATGTCATTGGCTAAAATAAAAAATTGAATGAATTAGGCTGTGGTCTCTAATATAACTTTGTATTGCTTCTGCACAACCGAAATCAAATTTTAAACCAATACAAGTACCAAATAACCTTATTAAAAACTACTTATAAAGGGTTCCCACTAAAAACAGCATATCAATTTCCCTGACATGCGAAGGGGCATTTCCCTGACTTTGATATTCACAATATACTCCAAAAATATGTAACACACTACTGTAGAATACAGTAGCTCTTCGCCTCATGGTGGAAAACACACTTCCCCAAAATTACATTTATAAAAGATACAATTAAACCTACAATTTTCCTTACAAATAAACAAAAACGGTACTTTATACAAATATGCACCTATCCTTCTGTTTTAATTATTTAGCACTAAACGGAAATAAATAATTTTTCCCTGACAAAAATTCCCCGACTCTTAGTCAATTT
Source organism: Tillus elongatus (assembly GCA_964006375.1). NCBI lineage: Eukaryota > Metazoa > Arthropoda > Insecta > Coleoptera > Cleridae > Tillus > Tillus elongatus. Next base: position 138,159,517 of record OZ023267.1, on the reverse strand, counting down.
TCACAATATTTCGCTGACTTTTCCCAAATTTCCCTGTTTTCCAGACGGGTCGGAACCTGTATAATGAATACACAAAACTGGTTATGCTTCCATTTAACTTCAACAAGGTTTTCGTTATATTTTTGTTTTGTTGTTTAGAGTTATACATTACCCCCCTGTGGGTCCGGGGACTAACTAAAAGAATTAGGCCCAAGATAACTCCTGCCTGTCGTAAAAGGTGACTAATTGGAATCAAACACCGGCGGGGGTCTTGTCCATGTGGGCCTGGAGGGAGGCGGATATCTCTGGGGAGTGATGTACACCCGGATTTTGAGGCCTCCACTATGGGCTTAGAAATGGATGGTTGCCCGCGCTTGGTTGTTACTCGGGAGCGGGGTTCCTGATGGGTGCCGCCTTGGGTTGAGTGCTGGCGGGTGTCGTGTGTCTAGACGACCCGGAGGGGGTTGACAACTCTGATGAGTGGTAAACCCCAGGAGTTTGGGGCCCCCACTGTGTGCTTCGGAACGGACGGACGGCCTCGCTTGTGCGATGCTCGGGAGCGGGGCTTGATGGGATGTCGCCTTGAGTCTAGCACTGGTGGGTGTCGGGTCTAGACGAACCCGGAGGAGAGCTGAGATCTTTAGGGGTGGAATAAAACTAAGGGTTGATGCCTCTTCTGTGAGCTTCGAAACGGACAAACGACCTCACTTGGATGCTGCTCGGATGCAGGACTTCATGATACTGCACCGAGTCACTGACGGATGTCTGGTCCAGACGAACTCGGAGAGAGGTTATCTCTCTTTGAGCTTTGAGACGGGCAAGCGACTTCGCTCAGATGGCAGTACATCTGTCAAACAAAGTTTCACCTCGCAGGTGTCGTCTCCTGTCGGAAGCTCTGGGTGAAATTTAAGCTAACGCTGGCAGGTGTTGGACCTGGACGAACCCGGAGGTGGCTGGGGTCTCTAGGGGTGGATTACACATGGAGGCTTGGGCCTACTCTGTGAGCATCGATACAGGCTAACGACCCTGCCTGGATGCTGCTCGAGGGCGGAACTTCATGATACCGCCTCGAGTCAATGAAACACTGGCGGGGGTCTGGTGCAGGTGAGGCTGGGGGGAGGCAGACATCTCTGGGGAGTGATATGCACCCGGAGTTTGGCGCCTCCACTGTGGCCTCAGAGACTGACAATTGGCCTCGCTTGGTTGTTACTCGGGAGCGGGGTTCCAGATGATACCGCCCTGGATTGAGCCCCGGCGTGTGTCGTGTATCCAGACGTCCCGGGGGGCTCTGATCTCTGATGAGTGGTAAACACCCGGAGTTTGGAGCCCATACTGTGTGCTACGAAACGGACGGACGGCCTCGCTGGGGTGACTCGGGAGCGGGACTCGATGGGATGTTGCCTTGAGTCTTAACACTGTTAGGTGTCAGGTTTGGAAGAGCCTGAGATCTCTAGGGGTGGATTACAACTGGATATTAGATGCTGCTCGAGAGCGGGAGTTCATGATACCGCCTCGAGGCAAACACTGACGGATGTCGGGTCCAGACGAACTCGGAGAGAGGTTATCTCTCTTTGAGATTCGAAACGGGCAAGCGACTTCACTCAGATGGCAGTACACCTGCCAAACAAACTCTCACCCTCAAGAAAAGATCGACTCCCTCAGGGAGCTGGAATTGATGGGTGAAATCTAAATAATTAGACGTGAGCCACAATAGACCTAAGGTCGCGGTGGAGGGACTGAAATAGCCCACTCACAATAAAATCTAATCTAATCTATACATTACCTAATTGTCGACCTATTTCGCATATTCTAGCATCTTCCGGCTGTATAGCCATTTTCAGTCAAATGAATAAGGCTGCTAAAAGCATTTTAGATAGAATAAAAATAAGGTTATTGTGGTGGTAAAGGAGTGGTAGATACATTATTAAAATATTTATTTTATAAAAACTAACAATAAAAAAGTTTACAAAAATAGTGATTTAAATATAAACACTTCATTTGATGTCACTGTACATTGCCAGTTTATTTTATATACAGAAAACCAGTACCTTGCAAAAATGTATCTTCTATTGCGTGTTGATAGACAAAAAGTTAGCATGCTCTTCAGTAAAAAAATTATTTTAAAAAATTGACATAAACAAAACAGTATAAATACCATACAAAATAGTCCTGCAAATTATATCATACCTTCCACATAGCTGTGATAATGTACTCTCATACCAAAGACATTTTTATGAAACGAATTTACAGTCCATGACTTTACCACAAAGAAACTATTCGTACTCCTGTACCCATAAACTTCTGAAACGTTATATTACCCGAGTTTTAACAAACAAATGTCAATTTTCACCACATCACCTCTCATTTAGCCCCTACCCCCTGAAGCGATCTTACCCAAAAACAGTTCGAAGAGTTCCATTGTCGGGTGCTAACTGGATACCAAATTTAAAGATGATATCTAGGGGCGGTGTACTGGAAGCATATGCCCGACACTGTGGACAATATGCATACAGAGCAGGAGTCTCAACAAAAACAGCATTGCATCAACTGGTGCTGAAACTGGAGAACAGGGAGGTGGCGCTGGGGGCCTTCCTAGACATAGAGGGGGCCTTCCTAGACATAGAGGGGGCCATCAGCAACACCTCATTCGGGTCGGTTCTGACAGCTGTCAGGGAGCAAGATCCAAAGGATGGCTTGCCTAGGCATCACAAGGGCCATGTCTTCAACCCCAACAGCCGCCATGGAGGTGTTGCTGGATCTGCCCCTCCTACACTTAGTTATTATGGGGGAGGCCAGACTAGGACTATACAGACTAGCCTGCAATGGTAAACTGAAGATCAACCCAGGCTTCAGGGGCCACTGCAAAATTCAGGAGATCGTGAAGGAGCTCATGCTTGAAATGAGGTCAGACGTCGCGAGGCCGCGAAGGGCTACACCAACAAGAGGATCCTCATAGCCAAACAGCCCTTAAGTCCCTAAGTAGCCCAAGCGTAAATTCCAAGCTGGTAAGTGAATGTGGAGACGAGACGAGCGACCTGGCTGGTCGGAATGAGGTTACCCTCATCTGGGTGCCGGGTCACTGGGGGGTCAAAGTCAACCAAGAAGCTGACAGTTTCGCGAAGAGAGGGTCAGCAGAACCATTTACGTGACCAGAACCAGTTCTGGGCGTGACAAAGAGCACTGCCAGGGGAGCCATAAATCCTGGATCAGAAACGAACACAAGGTGTACTGCGCAGACTGTCCAGGAGTCAGATATGGGAAGTCAGTAATTGAGAAACCAGTTCAAAAGAGCTGTGGAGCTGCTAAATCTTAGCAGAGGACAGCTCAGAAATATAACAGGATTCTTTACGGGACACATGGCAGTCAAGAAACACCTGCATAAAATGGGGCGGTTCGAAGGGGACCTCGCATGCAGACTCTGCGGCGAGGGGGAGGAATCAGCCCAGCACATCTTGTGCGAGTGTAAAGCTCTGGACTGCAAAAGACAACTGATCTACGGACAGCCTAGACCGGAGACAGAGCAATATAAAACTTCACCCTACCAATTGCTGTGCAGACTAGTTCAAGGTACAGTGATTTTGGAATGGGTGGAGTAGAAAAGACAAAGGGCATGCACAATAAGCCAAAGGCTGCGGTGCTATCGGGGCCGCAAAGACGCGGACGAGCCCTGAGCGAGAAAAAAAAAACACTAAAACGTTATATTAGTAGAGTTTTAACAACAAAATGTCAATTTTCACCGAATCCCCCCATTCATCCTCTCTCTTTTGGAGCGATTTTACCCAAAAAGAACTGAACCGTTCGTTTTTGGGTGCTAACGGTATACAAAATTTAAAAACGATATCTCAATTCGTTCTAAAGTAATCGTGGCTACAAAGACACACACAGACCAGAAAAAATTATTCCCAAATCATGTTTTGACAATTTTTACGACGTTTAAGCAAAAAAAAATGTTTTTATGCCAATGCGATACTTCCACACGTTGTGTCGATGTAGCGGTAATAAAATCATCAAGACCATTCAACCATGTAAAGGCACAAACTTAATTTAATGAAAAGATAAGTAAAAATAACATTCTTTTTCTTCTGTAACCTTCTACACTGTGGCTTAAAAGTCCTGTACCCAAAATAAAACCAAATGATGTGGTGCAAAAATGTAACTCGTGTGTACATGAAAAAATAAAATCAGCATGCTCTTTAGTAAAAAATTTTATTTCAAAAAATTATTCTAAACAAAACAGTAACAAAAATTTAAAAACAAAAATAAATAAATACAAATAGGTCAAGACCATTGTAACAGGGTTCCCACTAAAAACAGCATATCAATTTCCCCGACTTTTCCCCGATTTCCCTGACATGCCAGAATCTAAATCCCTGACTTTGATCTTCTACAATTTACCCCCAAATGCGTAACACACTACTACAGAATACAGTAAAAATAAATAAATACAAATAAATCATTAAGACCATTCAACAGGGTTCCCACTAAAAACAGCATATCAATTTCCCCGACTTTTCCCTGATTTCCCTGACATGCCAGAATCTAAATCCCTGACTTTGATCTTCTACAATTTACCCCCAAATGCGTAACACACTACTACAGAATACAGTAAAAATAAATAAATACAAATAAATCATTAAGACCATTCAACAGGGTTCCCACTAAAAACAGCATATCAATTTCCCCGACTTTTCCCTGATTTCCCTGACATGCCAGAATCTAAATCCCTGACTTTGATCTTCTACAATTTACCCGCAAATGCGTAACACACTACTACAGAATACAGTAAAAATAAATAAATACAAATAAATCATTAAGACCATTCAACAGGGTTCCCACTAAAAACATCATATCAATTTCCCCGACTTTTCCCTGATTTCCCTGACATGCCAGAATCTAAATCCCTGACCTTGATCTTCTACAATTTACCCCCAAATGCGTAACACACTACTACAGAATACAGTAGGTCTTAGTGTTATGGCGGAAAACACACATCCCCATTTCAAATACAAAGCGACCAATGAAAGCAAAAAAAAACAATTAGTGTGGATTTGTGGAACAAGAAATCATTAAATAAACGGTTCAGAGCTTCACAAAAAGCAAACATTGTTTCAATTGTTTATCATAAAAAGGAAACAAATCATTTTCCCCTAGCATGGACAAGAATTCCCCGACTCTTAGTCAATTTTCACAATTTTTCCCTAATTTCTCTGACAAAATTTTTCCTTCTTCAAATTCTCTGACTTTTCCCGGTTTTCCAGACGAGAGGGAACCCTGTTCAACCATATAAAGGAACAAACATAACAATTTAATGAAAAAACTCAGTAAAAAATGAAAATATTTTTATTCTGTAACCTTCTACACTGCGGCTTGAGATCCCATACTAAAAATAATACCAAATAATTTGATGCAAAAATGTATCTCGTATTGTATGTTGATAAAAAATTTACATGCTCTTCAGTCTAAATTAGAAAATTATTCTAAACAAAACAGTAACCAAGGACGGATTTAAGGGAGGTTAATAAATTGATGGTTAAAAGTAGGCAAAAAGCAAGGAGCTTAATACGGCCCTGTTACAATTCTAATTTTGTTTTTGTGTGCTGTGCAGTCTCCATCAGAGTACATAGTGATTATAGGCAAATCAAATTATCGGAAGTTGTTAAAATAGATGACTAAAATAATAGCAAGAATGTGGATGAAACCCATTGTCAGTCTTTGGCTGGCATTGTAAAATTTGTTCGTTGCATCTCTCTCACACGCTTGCAAATGAAATAGATGATCATAGTCGTCGGCGTGTATGCACGGTGACAGTATAAGGGCACGTGTTGGGGCGGGGCGAGGGCGCCGGTCATCCGTCCATCAGTCAGTAGTCATATCACGACAGGTTGGCCAGCCGAGTTGGTTTTCATGCGCTTGTTATGATTACGTTAAATTATGCAAACTAAAATAAACTCTCTTTTCGTAAATTTTTATTTTAAAAAACTCACTGATAGAGAGGTATCGATGGTGAGATTTTGCAATTTTTTTTTAAAATGAGCGCGAACTAGGACCCCCATAACCCATATCAGGGGGCAGTTGAAATTTATATATAAATATATATATATAAATATATATATATATATATATATATATATATATATATATATATATATATATATATATATATATATATATATATATATATATATATATATATATGACATACTTGGTTCACGGATTGAACTGCGTCCAGAATTTATGTAAACTCGACGTTTCGGCTCCTGTTTTGGAGCCATTTTCAAGGGGTAAAGGAAATATGTAAGGACACTCTAAGGCCTTAATCTGCCTACTTCTTAGGTTAGGTTTGATTGGGAGTGGGCCATACCGGTCCCTTCACTGCGACCATAAGGTCTATTGTGACTCCTTAGAGCGGTGGACAAAGGTGGGTTGGCTTGTTGTAGGTCGATTATGGGGCCTCAATCTGCCTACGCCCCAAATTTCGCCGGAGATCGTCTGTGAGGCCGCAGTGTGTTCAACCCTAGGCCTCACAGACGATCTCTGGCGAGATTTGGGGAGTAGGCAGATTGAGGCCTTAGAGTGTCCTTACATATTTCCTTTACCTCTTCAAAATGGTTCCAAAATAGGACCCGAAATGTCGAGTTTTCATAAATTCTGGACGCGGTTCAAGCTGAGAACCAAGTATGTCTCACATTAAAGACCGCGGAAATCTTCCTGAATACATACATACATACATATATACACATATATATATATATATATATATATATATATATATATATATATATATATATATATATATATATATATATATATATATATATATATATATATATATATATATATATATATATATATATATATATATATATATATATATATATATATATATATATATATATATATATATATATATATATATATATATATATATATATATATATATATATATATATATATATATATATATATATATATATATATATATATATATACATATATATATATATATATCCAATATATATATATATATATATATATATATATGAAACTCGGCAAGTACCTTTCTTTTAATAATGGTTTGGATGAGTTCGTTAGCCAGGAAAATCGGACAAGGTTTTTCGGGAAAATTTTGAGTTTTTTTTTCGAAAAAAAAAATTTTCTCCGAAACTTACAAAGCTATTTTAATGAAATTTAATGGATATGTTGCCTTGGGAAAGACCTTACTACATACCAAAATTAAACTTTCTAAGTTTATAGAAACTTGAGTTATTCAAATTTGAAGCACTTACTAAAAATTTACTACCATAACGCACTTGCTGCTTCCCGAACTTTTTTTGTACTTAGTTTATTGTAGCGTTAGCGTGTAATAAGTGACATAAATGCGTTTTTCTTTACAAAAAAACTGATGATGTAGTTGCAAACCTCCATGTTAATATTACAGGTTTATTTCTTACCGTTATTGTTATATGTTACTTGATAATCGCAAAAATGTCTGCCCCTTGTACCCCTTCCAGAAAAAAATCCTGTATCCGCCCTTGACAGTAACCCTACAAAAATTTTTAAAAGTCTGGACGCAGCAAGTGCGTTATGGTAGTGAATTTTCATTTAAATGTTTTTAATAGCAAATATGTGTTTTTTAAAGAAAGCAGGCATCAAATTTGGTTATCAGTATAACCTATATAGTAGAAACAATGTACCATATATCATCAAAATAACTTTATATTTGAAGATGTACAAAAATGTTTCAAAAATAAACTTAAAATGTTCCAGAAAAAACTAGTTTCCTAGCCAACGAACCTTATAGGTTAGTAGCAAATTGAGCGATTTAAATTTGAAGCATGTAATAAAAATTCGCTACCATAACGCATTTGCTGCATCCCGAATTTATTTTCTTACAAACATGCATTATATTTATGTGGTCGAAATTCGATACATTAAAGGACAGTAAAACAAAGCAATGTTTAATCTATTTGGACTGGGCAGATTTTCCTGGCTAATGAACTTATCCAAGCCACTTGCAAAAGGAAGGTATTCAGCAAATTTAATCAAAATCGGCCCATTATTTTTTGAGTTATCGGTGTGATGTATATATATATATATATATATATATATATATATATATATATATATATATATATATATATATATATATATATATATATATATATATATATATATATATATATATATATATATAAATTGATACTGACCCTGGATATGTATTCTAGGGGGCATAATTAGCGCTAATTAGAAGAAATTTTTTCAAAATTAATAAGTCGGGATCCCACAATAGTGACATTAGACAGCTGTCAGTCCTGGTAGACAGCTTGTTAGACAGCTGTTAGATAGCTGTCTGTCCTGTTAGAGGTGGGTTGTGGAACGGTCGGGTCAGCTAGGTGGCAGGTCTGTTTGGGTCAGCCACTCGGGGTGGCTGACCCGAACAGACCCGCCACCTAGCGGACCCGACCGTTCCACAACCTGCCTCCGAGCTGACCCGACAGGGCTGTTAGACAGCTGCCTACCCTGGTAGACAGCTTGTTAGACAGCTGTTAGATAGCTGTCTGTCCTGTTAGACAGCTGTCTGTCCTGTTAGACAGCCCTACATCGTCAGCTTTTTAGTAAAGAAAATTCATTAAAAAATAAATACAAACAAATTAGCAGACCATTCAACCATATAAAGGAACAAACTTAACAATTTAATGAGAGTATAACTAAAAATAAATATAATTTCTTCTGTAACCTTCTACACTGGTTTAAAAGTGCTGTACTCAAAATAAAACCAATATTTTCTTTTTCATATCATAATATAACATTCAATTTGTTTTAGCATCCTAGTCAGAGTCTGTTAGTCATAATGATAATTTTTTTATAGAGCCTTGCTAATTTGCCTTGTGACTAATAAACTGCAACTAGAATGCTAAAATAAATTTGACATCTTGGCATTCATCATTAAAAGTCTAATAGGTTTAGATCAATACAAAAAAATCTCGGGACGCAGCAAGTGCGTTATGGTAGTGAATTTTCATAAAAATTATTTTATTGCAAATATGTGTGTTTTCTTTTTAAGAAAGCAGACATCAATTTTGGTTACCAGTATAACCTATATAGAAAAAGCAGGCATCAAATTTGATTACCAGTATAACATATATAGTAAAAACAATGTGCCATGTTTCATCAAAATAACTTGATTGTTTGAAAACGTACAGAAATTTCCAAAAGTAAACCAAAAGTGTTACTGAAAAAATCCGTTTCTTGGTCAACCTTATAGGTTAATAGCAAATTGAGCTTTTCAAATATGAAGCATTTAATCAAAATTCGCAACCACAACGCACTTGCTGCCTCCAGAATTTCTTAACTTACAAACATGCATTATATTTCGATGGAAAATGCAAGAAAATAAGGCGTTTTCGACAAAAAAATTATTTGTATCATCAACGACTTATGGGCCAGCCTGTGATTGTCGCAATAATTTTTTAAGATGTAGCTCAAAACACCCTATAATTAATGTATACAATATTTTTTCATATCTTGTATAATAACGAATATATTGAGCTTTATTGATTTTTTACAAAAATTCGACAAAAATTATATACCATTAAACGATAAACTCTATAGCTAAGGCTACTGCCAAGCATCAGAGAAAGGGTCTATTAGAAATGAATTTTCTGGAAATATTTTAGCAAAATGAAGGACAATGACGGTTGAAACTAAGAGTTCGGTGTATGTAAAACATTCTTTTTGAGACATTTTCTTTCCATAGCCCGTATTAGATTCAAGTTATTTGCCTAAATGTTGCGAATTTTGACGTTTTCAATTGTCACTTTGACGTTTTGAGGAAACCCCCAATTTATTTTTCTTTAAATGCCCATAACTTTTTTGTCTTTTGACCTACAGAGCTAAATTTTAGTAGGTGGCACACCTATAATGATATAAACCAGCTTACCAAATTTGGTTGCCCTTACTTTGTTAATTTTGGAGATATAAATATTTTGCGAAAGAAAACACAAATTTTTCCGGGAAAACCTCGGCGGATTTTCCTGGCTAACAAAATTATCCAAGCGACTTGCGAAAGGAATGTACTCACCAATTTTGACGTTTAAAATCGCAATTTTGACGTTTTGAGGAAAATCCAAATTTATTTTTCTTTGAATGCCTGTAACTTTTTTATCCTTTAACCTACGGAGCTAAGTTTTGGTAGGTAACTTGCCTATAATGATATAAATCCGCATATGAAATTTGGTTGCCCTTACTTTGTTAATTCCGGAGATATAATTTTTTTTTGAAAGAAAACACAAAATTTTCCGGGAAAACCTGGACCGATTTTCCTGGCTAACGAACTTATCCAAGCCATTTGCAAAAGGAATTTATTCACCAAATTTAATCAAAATCGGCCCATTATTTTTTGAGTTATCGGTGTGATACATACATATATATATATATATATATATATATATATATATATATATATATATATATATATATATATATATATATATATATATATATATAAACATATAAAAATTTAAACTGACCCCGGATATGTGTTCTGGGGGGCCTAATTAGCGCTCATTTGAAGAAAATTTTTTCAAAATTCAAAAGTCGGGATCTCCTCATTAGTGAATTTTTTTTAAGAAAATTCACTAATATTGATATGAGAAAATTTTGAACATAACTAACTTCATATTATGTACGTTGAAAAATTCACTGCAGTTATAAATTATATCTTAACTTAAGTGTGAGGACCGTCCAATTGAAGACTGTCATGGCCTTCATCTCGAGGTCGAGACGGTTTGGCGACGCAACTGAGGAAGAGTAGAACATGGTTGCTGGGGTTGGCAAAAAGGGCCCATTGTGGCCTACTTGCTTGGTGTTAGCCTCCCCACCACCGCTACTACTACTACTAAGTTTGAGGACAAAAATGGAACATTTTATTTGCATAAAAAAATCCTGGAAAATTTTCCTGCAGGATCAACTACTCCGTAGGACAAATTATAGTTCTTTTTCTGGAATACTTTTAACTTTGATGTCGTCTGGAAAGATCAAAGTATTCAAATAATGTTTTATGGACCTGAAACAAATAATAAGTACTTAGAATTCTCAATGGCTGACAGGATAAACATGGTAAAAAATAATTTGTTAACCCTGCATTAAAATTTCGGGACGCAGCAAGTGCGTTATGGTAGTGAATTTTCATAAGAATAATATACAGGGTGATTGATTAGTATGATAAAGTCCAGTATATTCTGTCTTTTGATGTGCCAAATTAAAAAAATTGGGGAGATCGTAGCAATCATTAAGCTTCATATTTGAAATTAAGGTACATATTTAAGGATCACATAGAATACATAGTATCTAAAGCATATAAATTGTTAGGATTTATTCATAGATCAACTCTGGATTTTTCATGCAATAGCTTGAGAAGGCTGTATTGTGGTCTGGTTCGCTCTTTGTTGGAATGCTCTTCTGTAGTCTGGAGTACGAATTGCAATCAGATTGAGGCCATACAAAATGGATTCTTAAGAATTTGTGCTTACAGAATGAGCTTGCAGAGACATGATCTTAACTTTTCTTATTTGTGGAATCGGCTGCACTTGCAGTCACTCAGTGGTAGAAGGATTGTCGGTGATGTTTGTTTTTTGCATAAATTATTAGTGAATAAAATTGATAGTCCTTCTTTGCTTGAGTTAGTCTCTCTAAGGATTCCGGACCGCACGAGAGCAAGGGAGGTTTTCGTGGTTCCCTTCCATTGAACCAATTATGGCTTTTTCAGTCCGATGTCGAGAGTGGCGAGAACTGCAAATGAGTATTCGGAGCTCTTGGATATGTTTGATGATTCTGACCGTTCAATTAGAGGCATTTTGAGAGGTGTTATTGATTGAATTGTCATACATACAGTGTACTGGTTATGTTTTGCTTTTTTCTTATGTTCTCATATTGAGATAGGTTATTTAAGACTAATGTAGTTTTAGATGTTCTTATTATTGTTGTAAATGGTTGATCTGTTGAATAAATAAATAAATGCTACAGGGTGTTCCGTAACGCCATGCCAGTACAAAGTTATATATTTTTAAATGAAACACCCTGTATTTTAATTTAAATTTGAAATACGCTTCACTTCCTCATTATAAGAATATAGGGTTGTAATATGTTATACAGGGTGTTTAAAGAGTTATAACCAATTTTCATCATTATACTTTTTATTGTTTTTTGTTAAGCATTCCCTATACCCAAAATGATTAGTTTTTATTTTCATTTTTCTATGCAAAGTAACGAGGGCCATGATTTATTTGTCAAAAACTTACAGTTTAGCATTATTGTCTGTGAATTCCGTGGTCAAATAACAAGGACAGAAAGAAAGCAAGTTTATTACAAATAAATATTACAAAATTCTGCAAAGTAAACATAAAAGAAACATTTATTTTTACTAAAATACAATAAATCTTAATTGCAAAAGGTATATATATATATATATATATATATATATATATATATATATATATATATATATATATATATATATATATATATATATATACCCATACAGCACAAGATATTCTCAGAATGTTCTCACGATGTGAGAACATTCTTTTTTCAGAATATTAGTTTCGGAATGTTCTAATAACATTTATGGAATTACAAACTTCAATCTTGAATATTCTGAGTATATTCATTCAATCACATCCTAAGAAAATTCTTCATCAATATACTGAGAATATTTGAATAGATTATTATACCGAATATTCGCTCAGAATGTGCTTGAGATGTACTTATAATATCATATAACTTTAAAATTTAATGAAAAAGATAAATGATAATTACGGTATAGTGGTGAGAATTATAATTGTAACTATTTTGCATGTTTGATTCTGTTACCTGTCTATGGTAAACACATCCGAAATTGTATATTTAGACAATCAATTCTTTAGGCACAGAGCGCATGTCCTTGCCGCCGGGAAGGGAAGATGGCAAGATGGCCGCTATGCGTAAATAAAAAGTAATGTCAAAAGAATGGTCTGTAGTTACAACGTTTTATAAGGTTATATTCTAACATAATTAATTAAAAATAATAATGTGATGTGAACACGGAGAACTATGCAATTGCAAACAACATAGATCCAGAGTACAGAAGCAACTAAAACATGGTATGAGGTTATCAAGAACTAAGACATACCTAGAAAAGAAAGAAGTTTTAAAGCATCTCCTGTAGTTTACACTCATGATGGGTTCGTCAATTTTGCTTGAGACTGAATCATCTTACTAATTAGGTACACCTACATTGTATAATATATATTGTGTTATGTTCAATAGTACCTAAGTAATGCAATATAAACCACCACAGTTTGATGTGGATGGACTGGAAAAGTCCAAAAATACACCAAATCTATAGAATTGTCTAAGCCAACATCTCAGGCTTTTTACTCCTGTGAAAGAAGTTAATGCTGTAAGAAGTATCACTATACAGTGCAGAAAATGTAGGCCTGGACATATGGTAGGAAGATGAATGTACAATAAAACTTGCAATTTATCAGATACGGAATCACTTTGCCAAAGTATGCCTTCACAACCAGAATATCCATGCTGTTGGTGACAAACATTGGGCATTAGGATATTGAAATAGCTTTAGATGTCAAAATCAAGTCCGCAGAAGCAGAGCAGAAAGCAACCATACAAGGGAATGGTCAAAAGGTCTGATCGATGACAGTTGTAGTTTTGTTTCAGTGCAAGTTAGTGTGATTTTGTGGCATGTTCTGTCCAATTTAGTGATATTCTATAAAGGTGTAAGTACTATTGTGTAACACAATTATTTTAATGCCATACTGAAAGCCTGTAGGATCAATAGTCAAGCCAAATTTCAAGTTACTTCAGTGGGGGTAACCATCATTATTCATCTCGGAAACTTTGTATGTGGCTATTACATTTTTTGTCAACTCCAAGAACTGTATCTTTATTTATTTGATTTTTATGTTATTGAAATTTTAATTGTTTTATTAATATTTTATTCAGACATTTCTTTGTATTTGTTATAAATACATTCGTAATCTGAATAAACGTGCAATACTCGAATTGTTGACTTATTACATATCTGAACTTAAGTTTACAGGTGTGTGTAGCCACTGGAACAATATGGCAACCTAAACAAGGGAGAGTGATTGAAGTTGAAATTCTAGCCTCTCGGACTTGTTTATACGAAAATATATAAAAGGCCAGTTAAATCGTGGAAAATTGGTAAACTTTGAAGAGAAATCCAATATTTCATATCTTTGCATTTTCTTAATTTCTGTATCATTCAAAACATGTATACAGTGTGTTTCTCATAAGAACCGACACAGGGCAGGGGCATATAGGTAAACGTAAAATATGCTGATTTAACGCAACTTACCCCTATATTAAGTTGCGCCCCTGAGAAGTTATAGGCCTTCAGTGGGTTTTCAAATTTTAAAAAAAATCAATATCTCTAATACTATAACTTGGAAAAACCAAGTTTAGTACCCGTTTTGAGTGTACCAAGAGCATTAATCAATGGTAAGTAGAGTTCAATTAAGGCATTTGAAAGGGTTTATTAGGGGTAATGCACCCTTAAAATGTCATAATTTTTTAACAGAGTGGTGGATTTAAGAACATATTTCATTTTATGAGGAATTTTACTCTAAAACTTTGTTACTACTGTTAATTTCAAGAAAAACATGAATAAGTAAAGAAACATTTTATAAATCTTACCAAAAATCATCGAAAATTAAATATTTTCCAATAAACTTATGTGTAGGTCAAATTTGACAATCAGGAAAAAAGTGTGAATAAGTATAATTTATTAGAAAACACACAACTCGAATAACAGAAATAAAAAAATTGCTATCGATAAGTTATAGAAATTCTTCAAAATGATAATTTCACAGGCATCTATTGAATTTTTGATGATTTTAAGTAACATTAATAATATATGTGTCTTTAGTTATTCGGATTTTTCTTGAAAACGACAAACGTTTTTTGAAAAATAACATGAGTAAAAAAGTTTTATAATTTACTTCCCCATAAAATGAAATAATAATTTTTTAGATCCAACCCTTTTAAATGCTTCAATTGAACTCTACCCACCAAAGAATAATGCTCTTGGTACACCCAAAATGTGTACCAAATTTGGTTTTTCTAAGTTGAAGTATTACTGAGATATTGATTTTTTTTTCAAAATTTAAAACCCCACTTTGAAGGCCTATAACTTCTTAGGGATGCACCCTAGTATAGGACTAAGTTGCGGTAAATCACCATATTTTAGGTTACCCTACATGACCCTCCTCTCTGTCGTTTCTTATGCGAAACACCCTGTATATCTTTTTTAAAAACACAATGTTCCCATGAGTATATGTATGAACATTTTGAGACGATTCATTGAATCTTCGTGGAACATTCTCAGAAGATACTGGGAGCTCATAAGAATATTATAAATAACATTCTAAGAACCTTATTAGTATGACAGAATCTGTCCAATTCTCATGTTCATAGAATGTTCTATGAATATATATTGTACCTTGTGAGAATGTTCTGGGGATGTTTGAATATTCTTTCCAAACATTCCTGGTATATTCTCAGAACGTGTCTGTGCTGTCTGGGTATATATATATATATATATATATATATATATATATATATATATATATATATATATATATATATATATATATATATATATATATCTGTCTTGAAAACAATAAGCTATATGTTTTAATGGTTTGAATAATAATTAATAATATGAATAAGTATGACTTTAATGTTGAATATTGGATTAAAGTTATATGTAACTAACTGACTACTTGAATAGGAAGGATGTAACTAATTATGACTAGGGAGGCCCGGCCTCCTCTGCCTCCTTAAAGAAACCGCCACTGGTTCTAGGAACCCAATGCACTCATCTGAAGAAATGTTTTCAAACGCTTTTCATCGTCACCTCTCTATTAGCGAATTTTTCTTCATGAAAATTTGCTGAAAAGACCAGTCACCTGCAAAGCTAACCATGTAGCCACACGTGGTAAAAAAGTAAAATAAACAAAATACATTAATTTTTCCAATATATTAACATGGTCAGCAAGCCGGTCGGATACTTAAGGTTTTTTTTTTAAATATTTTGCTGATATTATGTACTGGTTCAATTATACCTGCAAATGTATAATTTTTTTTGACAATCTGATTTCCAACACTTTTAGTAATCAGTTTAAGACCAAATAAATGTAATTTTGCTAACATTTTTGAATAGTTAAGTTAGTTATTACCTTGTATACTAACTTATTAATCAGCTAAACTTACATAACATCTAAGAAACATATTTTTATAAATATTTTGCCTGAGACTTCATATGATTAAATTTGACTACCTTACCTAATATACTCTATGTCTTTGGTTTTTCTTAACAATCGCTCTTCAGCACCATTCCTAAATAACAATTTTAAACCTTCAAAAGACACTTTTTCCATAGATTTTTCAACAGTAGGTGCTTTCTCGAAACATATCTGAAAGAGAGAAAGTGGTAGTAATAAAATTATTAAACACTTCCTGCCATACTAACTACAGATGGAGACTTCTTATCTGACTTCACAGGTGTTTGTTTTCTTTTCTGCAACCAGTTTCACTTTTTACAGCATCCTCAGGCAGAAGTTTGTTTTCCTCCTGCCTAACAATGCCATAAAAGGCAAAACTAGTTTCAGAAAAGAAAACAAGCACTTATGAAGCCAGATAACAAGCCTCTACATTATAGGTGTGCGAAGCTTCAAAATTTCGAACCAAACCCGAACTAGAACCGAACACCAACTCGAACTGAACCTTCGGTTTGAGAAATTGTACGTGCCAACTGCCTTAAAGTAGTTCGAAGTTTGGAATACATAACATTCCAAAATAATGCGAAGTTCATTGTTCAAAAACACTTCAATATTAAACATTACAGGCATTGAAAGCTGCCAAAGATAGCGAAGTTGTAACCCAGTACCGGCACAGTTAAGTCAGTAGCAGTGCTTGTGCTTTTAACCCTGCATCAGCATTGAGTCGGTAGCGTAATTTGAAGAGATTTCACTAATGCATATTTTTCAGAGCCATTTAACAATCACAGATATATATATATATATATATATATATATATATATATATATATATATATATATATATATATATATATATATATATATCCTAGGATCCCCACGCCTTCTGTGATTACAGCATTATGATGGCAATGTTCAAAAGCAATCGGTAATGTACTTTTTCAGAATGTATGTGGATAATTGCAGATTGCATTCCAGGAATACGAGGTTGCACATGCTTTATTTCCCAATGAGCCAAAACAAAATTAAATATTCTCAATCAATACACAGTTAAAATTTCAAGTGGTTGTTATTATATAACTATCATGCTCAACTTTAACCCCTTTAACTGCCTAGATAATACCAAATGACAAAAAGTATATATAATTGAGCTTAGCTATATATGTAGAAATCTAAAAAAGTTTTCAATATACCTTTTTGTGTTTTTGATTCAATATTGGACCCATCTTCACAACTAACATCAGCACCGGAAGGCATTTTCACCCAATCAACCTGCAAATTTTGTTGAACCTTTGCTTTTTGCAAAAAGAATAGATATCTTCTAGCTACCAAATATTGCATGGTACAATATACCTAAATTTTGTATTTAAGGAAATGATATATTATGCACATTGAAGAATTTTGGTTAGTTCGAAGTTCGATTTTGAATTTTTAAGAAGTTTGAAGTACAAGTGTGAGCCTTAGACATACTATTTCAGAGGTTCAAAGTTCGAAGCAACATATTTGCTTGGGTTCGTGCATAGTTCAATTTGAGAAAAACATGGATTCGCCTACCTCTACTCTACATGTAATTACTATGGAAATGTTTCGCCTACTAAGAGCAAGAATAATTAATGACTTCCTGTCATTTTAGCTAACACAATATTTACAATTTCTATAAAAAAATTAGCTATTAACAAGTTTAGTTCAGAAGGTGTTAATAGAGTGACCCAAATTTCTGAAAAAGAAGTCAAGGATTGGAGCATTCCATGAAATAAATAGATGCGAAAAGAAATTTAGTTAGTCAACATCTGATTGAATTATGTTATTTTACACACAAGTCCCAGTCTTATTGTATTGACACCTATGATTTATGCTAATAATAAATGATAAAAAGCCTGAGTTCAGCCTGACACTATTAACAGAGACAAGTCCAATGTGGTCAAATATCATCCCATTTTTATTATATCAGTTGTGCCCAAAGATCTGAAAAGATTTAATATAAAGCAGCAGTTGCTAACTCATTTTCAGTCACGATCCCTTTTAGGTTCTCTCCAAATGTTTGCGATCCCCAGATATATTTAGAAATGTTGAATTCAATGAAACAAGACAAATTAGTTTGTTAGAACTTATTTTAATTGGAGATTTATTAATTTCACACGTAAATGTTAGGTCATTGCGTAACAACATTTTGCGTTTCTTGTCAACAAAGAGTATGATGTGGTTTGTTTAACGGAACATTGGATGTCGGAGACAGAAATAAAATCAACTAAGATTGAAGGTTATGAACTGATTATCTATTCTGCTAGATGTGAATTCTCTGGGGGGAGGAACAGCAATATTTATTTTACCCAGATTATTGCCGACCGCAAAAGATATTCCCAATTTGCCGAATGTGGAAAAATGTGTTCAGTGTTCATGTGTTTACATTACCGATTTGGATTTAGTTGTTTTGCATGTGTATAGGTCGCCCGCGGGTCATTTTGACGTCTTTTTGGATGCTATTGAGGATGCTTTGCGGACCTTGTGTATTTGTGACAAGAATACCATCTTAACTGGTGACTTTAATGTGTGTTTTGATACCGCAGAGCCAAACACTATTGCACTGTGTGATGTCTTGTCGAGTTTTGGTTTGCAGCAGATAATACATGAGACAACCAGGCTAAGCTCTTGCCTTGATAACATTTTTACTAGAGGTGTGCGAAGCTTCGCAATTTCGAACCGAACCCGAACTCGAACCGAACCTTCGGTTCGAAAATATGTTCGCACTAGTGATGTTGAAGTTGTTCGAAGTTCGAAATATGTAATTCTCCAAAATAGTTCGAAGTTCGTTGCTCAAAAATACTTCGAAATTTAACTTTACAGGCATTGAATGCTGCCAAAGATGGCGCAGTTGCGGCCCAATTAACTCGGTAGCGGCGCTTTAAACTCGTTATCGGTCTCATTGAGTGGATAGCATAATTTTAGGAGATTTCACTCCTGCATATTTTTGACAGTTGGTGGGCACATTGAGACATGACGGAGCCATTTAACAATAACAGAAGTATTTTTCTTATATATCCTAGCCTCCCAACACCTTTTTCAGTAACAACATTATGGTGGCGGTGTTCGAAAGCAATCGGTAACGTGAATTTTCAGAATTTATGAGGATAATTGCAGATTGACGTTGGAAAACATTGGTTTCAACATGATTTATTTTACCATGAGCCCAAACGAGCAGCACCAGAAGGCATTTTCACCCAATCAACCTGCAAATTTACCGAACTCTTCCTATTTGTTAAAAAAATGGGAATCTTTCACATATCAAATATTGTATGGTACAATATTCCTAAATTTTGTGTTTAAGGAAATGATATATGAACACTGAAGAATTTTGGGTAGTTCGATGTTCGATTTTAAATTTCTAAGAATGTTGATGCAAGTTTGTATATATTTTTGAATTTGAAATTGCCGCCAGACATTTAGGGATTGCTGCTCGCCGTGGTTGGCACCACTGAGAGGAGGAGAGGGGGCAGATTTTGTGACAGCCTCTCTCTCTCTCTCTCTCGCGACGTAAACCAGCGTCACTGCGTTAGAATCAGTCGTCCTGAAAACTGCTAGTACTCCAGACTAGGGATGTGCTCCATATTTTCTGGTCTAATTTTCTTGTTACATAATTTTTTGCCTCATTTGGGGTGAAGATAGTCGCCCGACCTCCAAAGAAGACCCTAAAACCCACGTGAAGATACAGTCCATTACACAGGTGAGTGCATCTCTTATTTGTCTGGTATAATTTAAAATCTAACTTTATTGTAAACAATTCCTCTTTATTATTTCGTAATATCTTGCAACAACATTTTGGTCCTTCGAGCCGGATGCTTGTTTGATTAGAATTGACACTTGTGGGTGTTCATATCGTGAATTTATGCACACGTGTTTGGCGGTTTTGTTGTTAAAAATCGTAATTTATAGCCTCCAGGGTTTGGTTAGAACACGTGTTCGGGTCGGCAAATCCGTGTTAGTGTAATTGTTTTGCTTGTTTAATTTGTTTTACGGCCTTTTAGCGTCAAAATTGTTTTGTTTTTCAGTGTCTCGCAATCGGCGATTTTCGAGCTCTGTTACTTGTTTGAAACGTGTTTTTTTCGACGTGAAACACGTGGTTATCATCCGATTGGGTTCAGGTTATATCAGTCTTTTCTAGTTTGCCTTTTCGTTTTTTGTCATTTTTGAAATGGAGGTGGAAAAGTTGATAAATAAACGTAACTCTGTTATGAATCGAGTGCAACACCTATCAAGGTTTGCATTAGACGCCAAGGCTGAACCCACAAAAAGGAATGAATTTAGAATCAGATACCAAGGTCTTAACGATTCTGTAAATTTGTTTGATTCTTTACATCTGGACATCGTGTCTTTAATGAAGGATAAGGATAATTTGGCTTTACAATCGGAGATTCAGACAGACTTCGACAACATACAGTACAGCATCAAGTCAATCTATTTTGAAATTTGTGGTAAGGTTACTGCTGATGCTGCCGATGTAGCTAAGTCGCTCGATAATGAGGCTCACTCTGATAGTGGAACGGGTGGCAGACGTAATGTTCGATTGCCTAAGATCGATATTCCGAAATTTGACGGGGCGATTGGTCAGTGGCCACGTTTTTTCGATTTGTTTAGGACTCTGATTCATGAAAATGACACTTTGTCAGATATTGAGCGTTTCCAGTATCTTCTTGCTTCCTTGACAAAAGAACCAGCTTCAATAGTTCAAAACCTACCCCTCATTTCGGATAATTACCAAGTGGCATATAATTCGCTAGTTTCAAGGTATGAAAATAAACGTGTGTTGCTTACGAATTACTGGTTAGCTCTTCTTAATGCTCCGAAGGTGTCAGGCGATTCATCTCGAGATTTAAGGAATTTGTTGACAACATTTACTGAAAACGTATGTGCGTTAGATTTATATCAAGAGCAGCAGTATGATTTGTGGGACTTTACGAAATTCAATTTCCTTTTGCAAAAGTTAGATTCCTCTATCCGAAAGCAATTTGAAATACAGTTTGGTGACTGTGAGGTCCCCACGTACTCGCACCTTAGTGATTTTTTAGAAAAACAGTGCAAGGCTCTTGAAACATCTGCGCTAACCGTAGCACCGGTCTCAGTGAAGAAGGGTCCTCAAATGTTGAAAGGGAAACAGTTCGTGCAGCCGAAACCAACCACTTCTTTGGTGACTAGTGTTAGTAAGTCAGATTCATCAATTTCTTGTGTGTGTTGCCAGGGGGAACACTCATTGACGAAATGTGACAAGTTCTTAGAAATGTCTCCTAAGGATCGTCATACCTTAGTGAAGAGGAAAAGTCTGTGCTATAATTGTCTGGCTGGGTCTCACAAACTCGCAGGGTGTACCTCGAAATTTAATTGTCGTGTTTGTACTAGGAAACATCACACATATTTGCATTTTACATCAAGCTCTGGTCAGACTGATACACAAACATGTGAGCAAGGTGATAACAGACCCGACCAAGTAACCGGTCAAGTCGTATTGACAAGCACGCTTCCCAGCTTCCCTGTTGTATTATTTGCCACATGTAAAGTGGATGTGTGTGATGCTTATGGGGTGTATCATAGATGTCGTGTGCAGCTCGATTGTGCAAGTCAGGCAAATTTCATTACGCAGCGCCTTGTAAGCAAACTTTCTCTGTCGAAGTCACATGCTTCTGTTCCAATTCAGGGGATAAATCAGATGGCCACCGTTACTGATTTGGGGGTTACTTCATTTAGGTTGAGACCTCGGGACAAACCTAATCCTAGTTTCGATATCGATGCTATTGTGGTTCCCAGAATCTGCGACAAGGCACCTTCAACGGACGTACAATCATATGTCTGGAATCATATCAAAGACCTTGCTTTAGCGGATGATACTTTTGGTCAGCCAGGGGACATTGATATTTTATTGGGTGCTGATATATATGCAATGGCATTGTTACCGGGACTTAGAAACGGTAAGGATCAGGAACCTACTGCTATCAATACAGTGTTTGGTTGGGTAATCTTGGGTAGTGTACCAGCCCAATCGAATTTAGTGGTTGATTCCTTTTGTACGTCGGTCGATGTTTCTCTGGACAAAACTCTCAGACAATTTTGGGAATTGGAGCAAGTGCCTCAGTGCACATTAGCGAGTCCGGAAGATGCCCTGTGTGAGAAGATCTTCCAGGACACTCATTCACGTGACTCTAATGGTAGATATGTCGTGGGCCTGCCATTTCGTGATGGGATGCCAGATCTGGGTGAGTCACATTCCATGGCATTGAGACGGCTTCATGCTCTAGAGAGACGATTGTCCAAAGAGTCAGATATCCGTAGAAAGTATGTGGCTTTCATGCGTGAGTATCTGAGCGATGGGCACATGTCTCCTGTGTCGTGTAAGGTATCACATCCTAGTGCCGTCTACTACATCCCTCATCATTGTATCTTGAAACCCGAAAGTACCACTACAAAGTTACGGGTGGTGTTCGACGCCAGTGCTAAGACCTCAAATGGCGTCTCGCTCAACAACACCCTATTGGTTGGACCCAAGTTGCAGCAGGATATTGTGACAGTCCTGTTGAATTTTCGGGCTCATCGAGTCGCCTTTACTGCAGACATTAAGCAAATGTTTCTGCAAGTATTGGTGGCAGAGGAGCATAGGGACTTCCAGCGCATTCTGCGGCGGTTTTCCAATTCTGAGCCAGTGCAAGAGTTCAGACTCAATACAGTGTCCTTTGGTGTTGCTTCTAGCCCCTATCTTGCCATTAGGACCCTCTTACAGGTGGCAACAGATTTAGGTGGTAAATATCCTCTTGCAGCAGACGTCATAAGGTCTGACACGTACGTGGATGACATAGTAACTAGTGTGCCAGATTCCAATTCTGCAATTGAAGTGAAATCTCAACTGATAGGAATGCTCGGAGAGGCTGGATTTGAGTTGCGAAAATGGGCAAGCAATGATCCCGAATTTCTTGCGTCTCTCCCCAGTAGTCATCAGCAATCTCTGTGTTTCGACTCTGATGACTTAGTGTCTGTCAAGATTTTAGGACTACAGTGGTGTCCAATGACTGACTGCTTCTCGTACAAGGTACATCCAATTGAACGCAAATGCACCAAGCGTAACATACTGTCAGAGCTTGCTAGAATCTTTGATCCTTTGGGTTTCTTGTCTCCCCTCACCCTCTCTGCGAAGCAGCTGATGCAGTTCCTGTGGCAGCTAGGCATTTCGTGGGATGAAAAACCACCACTAGAAGTCGAATCCAGGTGGGACACATACAAATCGCAACTTTCTTGTTTGTCATCGTTGTCAATTCCGCGGTATGTGTCTGCTGAAGGTACTACTTCTTCTACATTGCATGGATTCTCGGATGCGTCTGAGCTTGGTTATGGGGCCGTAATTTATCTTCGTGTTGTATCCGCCAGCGGAGCCATAAAGATATCTCTCTTGTGTGCTAAGTCTCGTGTCTCCCCACTAAAAAAAGTATCAGTACCCCGATTGGAGCTTTGTGCAGCAGCCTTGTTAGCAGAGTTGATGGAGTTCGTTCAGGTTACATACCGAAAGACTATTTCTATTGATAATATATTTTGCTGGTCTGATTCCACAGTTGCCATTCAGTGGATTAAGTCATCTCCCCATCGATGGAAAACGTTTGTGGCCAATAGAGTGGCGCTCATACAAGAAAAGGTACCCCCTGGTTGCTGGTCACATATTTCGGGGTTAATCAACCCTGCAGATTCTGCATCGCGCGGACTTACTCCTAATGAGCTTCTCAATCACCCGCTATGGTGGACGGGTCCGGCTTTCTTGTCCGAACCATCCGATACATGGATTAGCGCAGAATCTTTAGGTGAAGAGTCCGATGTCATGATGTCGGAGCAAAGGCAAGTTGTGTGCATGACAAAGGTTGTTTCGTGTGATTGGCCGCTGAATTTGTTAGAAGGGTATTCTTCGCTGAGGAAAATTCAAGGTATCATTGCTTACAGTATGAGGTTTGTCAAAAATCTGAAATTACCCCGGAAGGACAGAATTTCGGGCGCATTAAGTGAGGCGGAGCTTTACACTGCACTGACTTTTCTTGTTAAAGCAGTACAAAGGTTGGCGTTTGAGAGGGAAATGCGTGACATTGAGCATGGTCGACCTTGTGTAAAGTCTATCCGTAGGCTGGCCCCATTTGTGGATAGGGATGGTGTTCTCAGGGTGGGCGGTAGACTTAGATGCTCGGACTTGTCGTTTGATGCAAAGCATCCCATGCTTCTGCCACGTTCACACTTGCTCACTGACTTGGTGATTCGTAGTGTCCATCAGAAACACTTACATCCTGGACCTCGTACCTTGCAGTATTTGTTGTCACAAAATTTTTGGATTCTTTCGGCCCGCCGGGCAATTAATAGTGTGCTTGGGCAATGTTATCGTTGTTTCCGTGTTCGCCCGGTAACTTTGACACCTGTAATGGGGGATCTTCCTCCAGTAAGAGTTTCTCAGCTGAAACTCTATCCGGGTCGTGATGGCGTTGCCCGTGTCGCTCAAGTACGAACAGGCACAAGTATTTTAGATCGTCCTATGACCAAGCTGTGCCCTTTACCTTCGCAGTAAACGGCCAGTACGCATCTCCCATTTGTATAGTTAGTTATAGTGTGTATCTACCAATTTAATTTAATCTTTGCATTTTTTAATCGGAAATAAGTAGTCCTTATTTGGTGGGCGGAATGTTGATGCAAGTTTGTATATATTTTTGAATTTGAAATTGCCGCCAGACATTTAGGGATTGCTGCTCGCCGTGGTTGGCACCACTGAGAGGAGGAGAGGGGGCAGATTTTGTGACAGCCTCTCTCTCTCTCTCTCGCGACGTAAACCAGCGTCACTGCGTTAGAATCAGTCGTCCTGAAAACTGCTAGTACTCCAGACTAGGGATGTGCTCCATATTTTCTGGTCTAATTTTCTTGTTACATAATTTTTTGCCTCATTTGGGGTGAAGATAGTCGCCCGACCTCCAAAGAAGACCCTAAAACCCACGTGAAGATACAGTCCATTACACAGGTGAGTGCATCTCTTATTTGTCTGGTATAATTTAAAATCTAACTTTATTGTAAACAATTCCTCTTTATTATTTCGTAATATCTTGCAACAACAAAGAAGTTCGAAGTTCGACTGTGAACCTTAGACATACTATTTCAGAGGTTCGAAGTTCGAGGCAACATATTTGCTTGGGTTCGTTCATAGTTCGGTTCGAACAAAACATGGGTTCGCACACCTCTAATTTTTACTAGCTTACATGCGGGAGTGATTTTTTCTGGTACTGTTGACCTTAATATATCGGACCATCTTGGCCAGACCATCGAGCTCTCAGTACAGAATAACTCGCAAAAGGGATTATCTTGCTCAAGTAGAGCATGCTGTGCAATAGCAGAGGGGACCATGTGAATTTTTTGCACTAATATCTGAGTGTTCGTGTTATTTTTTACAGGATGAAAGTGCTAACATTAACAGCAAGGTTGACTAGTTTATGCACGTTTTGTGGCAAGCATACTTAACTGCATTTCCAAAGAAAAAAATATATAGTTCGCTCCGATCAATTTAACAATATTGATTCGTTAATAGTAAATTAAGTGCTATGAGAGAACACCTAAGGTTCCTTGGTGATGCTTGTAGACAGCTTCCTGACCCTAAAAATGAAGCAGTATACAGAGAATACAGGAAAATATACCAGAAGGCTATCTGTGAGGCAAAAATGAACGCAAATGATGTAGTGATAAGTTCTTCTGGAAACTCTGTCAAAACAATGTGGCAGGTTATCAACAAACATAAAATTAATTGTAGAAGGAGTGACTGCGAGGCTAAATTTTCATCTGAACAGTTGAATGAATATTTCCTGAATGTTGCTAATAATATAAGAAGCAAAATTTCAGAGTCAAATATTGATCCTTTGATATACCTACAATGGAATATCAATCATCCCACGAGAGCTTCACATTTATGGAGGTAATGGTAAATACTATTCGTGATCTTATAGATGAACTGAAAAGCAAGAGAAGAAGGGACATTTTTGGCTTGAGGGTGAACATTATTCAGAAAGCTAAGAACGTATTGATAGTACCGCTTACGAAACTAATAAACTAGTGTTTCATACCTTTCCAGACATTCTAAAAAATGCTGTGGTAGTACCACTCTTCAAAAAAGGTGATCCCGATGACATAGAAAACTATCGGCCTATATCTTTATTACCAGTTGACAAAAAAAAAAAAAAAATTCGGGACGCAGCAAGTGCATTATAGTTTATTTATTTATTTATTTATTTATTTATTTATTTACGGGCCAGGAGCCCATTTTAGATAAGTACAAAAAGAAAAAATATATACAATAAAAGCAGTTAATAAAGCATACAAAATGGTTACAAGTTAGACAAAATGAAAAAATAAAAATAAAAATAGGCATTATAGGCAAAATATAGGCAATAAATATTAAGTACCGATTAACTAAACTTACAAAGTGACAGTTGTTTTAAGAAAACTGATTTTCTTGTGAAAAAGTCAAGTTCATCAGCCAATTTGTTGGCCAACACTGAGCATCTAATTAAATAAGAGTTGTGACTGTAGTTGGTACGATGAAAAGTGACAAGAAATGAACTCTTTGAACGAGTTACTCTTGGTGGAACAAAGAAGTTGATCATAGAAAGTAAGTGAGGACAAGATACCTCAAAGTTAATTATATTATAAAAAAGTTTTAAATCTTTTTGTTTACGTCGAACATCAAGAGGCATGATATTAAAATATGTTAGTAAATCATCGATACCACTACAGTCATGGTGGTTTTTGAAAGCAAGAAACTTTAAAAATTTGCACTGTACTTGTTCAAGACTGACTGAATGACATGCATAGTAGGGAGACCATACAGAAGAGGCATATTCAAGATGAGGACGTACAAGAGAAAAATAAAGAATTTTAACAGATCTGATGTTGGTGAAATCAGAGGTACATCTTTTAACAAAGCCAAGCAACTTCAGAGTCTTAGAAATCACATTAGAAACATGAGGAATAAATGAAAAAGATGAATCAAATGTAACACCCAAATCTCTAACTAATTCAACAGACTTCAATGGTACACCGTTGATGTAATAGGTATGTTCAAGTCTGTTCCTTCCTCTATAAAAAGAAATTGATTGGCATTTAGATGGATTGAGTTCCATCCCATTGTTAAGACACCAGCTTATTAAGTTGTCAATGTCGTACTGAATCTTAAAAAAGTCTGAGGGATCTGTAATCCCGGAGAATAATTTCAGATCGTCAGCAAACAACAAAAATCTACAATGAGAAAAACACTCATGAATATCATTAATGAAGATATTAAATAGCAAGGGCCCCAAATGAGAACCTTGTGGCACACCAGACAAAACCTTTATCCCATTGGACATAAAATTCCCTATCCGCACCACCTGATATCTGTCAGAAAGGTAACTACCTATCCAGCTGAGAAGAGGGTCGCCAACACCAAACTTATGTAGCTTATGGATTAAGAGGTTATGGTTCACTCTGTCAAAGGCCTTGGAAAAGTCGGTATAAACAGAGTCAACCTGAATACCCGCCGCCAAGGACTCTGACAAGTAGGCACTGTACACCAACAGGTTTAGGTCAGCAGAACGACCTGATATAAATCCATATTGCTGGTCAATGATTGAACCTCTAAGGAGAGAAGTAAGAGTCTCACACAGAAGATTCTCAAAAATTTTAGGAATAACGCTAAGAATACTTATCGGTCGGTAGTTCTCAACAAGACCTCTGTCACCAGATTTAAAAATTGGAAGAATGAAACTAAGTTTCCAGCATGTAGGGAAAACACCCATTTCCAGAGATAAATTAAAGATGAACCATAAAGGTCTAGACAAATTAAAACTACAGCACCTAAGAAGAGATGGGGGAATACCGTCTGGCCCAGGACTTTTACTGACATCTAGGGCTGCAAGTTTAGTATAAATGTCTGATATTTTAATGTGGTGCGCTGACAGATTCAGCTCAGCATAAGAAAATTCATGGGTAGGGGGAGAACACTTATCGCCGCTGTAAACCGACGAAAAATACTCAGCGAACATGTCAACAATGTCTAATCCCGATGAACTTATTTGATCATTATATTTTAAAGTACTTGGAAAATCAGCATTCTTATACTTGGAGTTAACAAATTTCCAGAAAGGTTTGGTATTATTAGATAGTGATGACTCAGTTTCGGAAACATAGTTAATGTAAGCTTCACGAGATTTTATCTTACATAGAGATCTTAATTTAGAAAACTTAACATACTCTTCAGCAGACTTGGATACCTTATATTTGAGATGTGCTTGCTTTTTAAGATATATTAAGTTTTTGAGTTCAGGTGTAAACCATCGTGGAAACTTTTTAGAAGAAAACTTCTTTAAAGGAACATATAAATCAATAGCAATGTACAAAATATCATAAAGCATTTTCACCATCAATTCAAGGGATTTATTTTCGAACAAAGTATCCCAACTAACTGAGTCTAAAAATCCCGAAATTGAGACGAAGTCAGCAGACTTGAAATCTCTGTAATAACCATCTGGAACAAATCCAACGTTGTTGGTGCACCAGTCGTGTTGCAGCTGAAACTGAAACGGTGGATGGTGCGAATCTTCAGGAATTAGAACTATATCTGGAGGCTGAGGAACAATATCACTGCTAGAGTATAAAACAAGATCCAACAGTGAACCGTTGATGGAGAGGAGACTATTCAGCTGGAACAAATTGAGGTATGAACACATATTTGAAACCACCTCAGCTGCCAGAATTTCACTTGGTGGGGAGCCTGGCTGAACTGAAACACTGGAGCCAAGGCTGTCTTGAGACCATATGCCATGGGGAAGATTGAAATCCCCACAGACCAAAACTTTTGCACTAGGATGAGTGATAGATAATCTCTCGAGTTCTTCAGAAAAGCCAATGTATGCTTCAGACGAGGATCTGGGTGGTATATACGTTGCAGCAACTATCATTTGGTTGTTTCCTGATCCAATTAACACAAAAACATGCTCAAACTCATCTGATACCATTAACCTTTGGCTTACAAGCTCCTCTCTGACAGCAATCAAGACACCGCCTCCTCGAGAACAATCACTGGTACTACTAGATCTGTCTTTACGATAAATAATAAAGCCATGAAGGCCCAGTTCAGCATCATATATGTCGCTGTTCAACCAAGTCTCAGTAAAGACCAATATATCATACGAGCAAAGTTGAACATTAGTAGTTAAAAGGTTATAGTAGTGAATTTTCTTCAGAATTGTACACTATTAGTAAAGTATATTATTAAAACTAATGCTTTAAAATTAAATGGACCTGGGAGACCGGTTTTAGAGGTCCCAGTTAGCGATTATTTGAAGAAGTTTCTATTTTCTATGGAACTAGAAAATTATAATTTGGTAGATTTATATGTAAGTCCTGCAAGTCTCTTTAAAAAAAATTGTGTTACAAATTTCATTAAAGTCCCAAAAGTTTTGTAGAAAAAAATTAATTATTTACAAAGGGAATGTACCTGCCAAATCATAAATATGGCAGGTCTTTTTCCTTTTAATTGCTTGGATGGTTTTATTTTAGTCAACCCAATCAAACTAGTTTTTGCAAACAAAACAACAACAAAATATTTTTTTAAACCAACTTGTAGTTATCTGTGAAGCTCATTATGTTATTTTTCTTTAATTTAGTACCCACGCTGAATTTACATAGGTGTTACTATGGTTCAAGATTGAAGATTCTAGCTTAATAGGAAATTGAGTTATCAGATTTCAAACATTTTTACAAAAATTCTCTACCATAATGTATGTACTGCACCCAGACCTTTTTCAACACTTATTTAATGTTGCTGTATCCACACTTTTTGAAATGATTAAATATTGTAGCTCTCTATGTAAGAGACAAACAAGGCAACATAAATTTCATTTTTGGAAAAGTATTTTAAACAAATGAAATGGGGTAACAATTTAAAGATAAATTGAAAATCTTGGTTCGCTGCTTTGTCGCATGGGTTCCCCTTCCCCTTCTGCATGTCCACAACCTCCCTCAATGCATAAACAAGAACAATGTAAACAGGATAAGTTTCTTGGGAACAACTCGCAAGAAAGTTACGGGACCTGCGGTTAATATAGGGGTCCTGGGCGCAATAAACAGAATTTTAAGGATGTATAGCTGCAAAATGGGATAAAGGCAGCTTATAGAAGTCCAATTAAACTTGTTTTTCTGCATTTTCCTCGAACTTGTCCCTTTTATCTTCATCCCCGCCTAACACCCCTATTCACTCCTGGTCCCCTAACTTTCTTGGGGGTTGTTTGCAAGAAATATTTCTTGTGGTTTGTGTATCTAGAAGGAGATCTAAGCATGTTTCTGATTTTTTTATTTTAAAAAGCCCCCATGTGTTCTTCTGCAAATTTACCGCACTTGCTGCACCTAAACTATTTTCAACACTTACTTACTATTGCTGTATCCATACTTATTGAAAATAAAATAAATAAATATAAACAATACAAAATTTAAAAATTAAAATTTTAATAAGTTGCGCTGAACATCTGTTTATAGGTATACTCAAGATCAAGAGTAAATAAAACTAAAAGTAAACAATAAGAACCTTATTCTAAAATTATAAGGTATTAGCGGCAGCGGAGTCATTTTGAGGTTATCTTCTTCTTTGTTTATGACGCCTCTGAACAATGAAGAAGATAACCTCGAATTCGAATCCCTCCTGCTAGCAGGCAAAATAATAAAGGACAAATAAGTAATTGGTGTTGTCAGATTTAACTAGGAGGGCGAGATGGCTTTTAAATACCCTGAAGTATAGGAAGGTTAATATTTATACATAATAAAACGTAGTTCTAGATAGCCTTTAAACAAATTGAATCACTTTCATTGAAAATTTTATTTATCACTATATATTTTTCTCATATCTTGGGTTGTCTATCTTGAGAGTTTTAGCAAATGGCAACCGCGCTAATTGTTTATTGTGACATATTTTTATAGCCTGTTTGTTTGAAGTTTGATTTCTCACACAAATAAATAGAAGAAAGATCAGTAATGAAAAGTAAATAGCGAATACTCACGTAAGGCGGATTAACACCCAAAGATAAAAGTGTATGAAATCTGTCTTGTTTCTGCCCGAGATCATTAAAATTCACTTCAATCTGAAGAGCATTTGCAACATTTAACAGTGTATCTTTAGCACTATCTTCTGATGAAATGTAAGTCTTTTTATTCTTTGAATAGGGTTTATCTGAACCTGCAGATCGGTCATCTGTTGAATGTCCTCTTGAATCATCTAGATTATCCTAGAAAAAAAGCAAACAAAAACGATAAGAAGTGATGATACATGAATTTAAATAAATTTTATAACTTAAAATTAGCACCTGCTCATTAATACCAAAGACACCAGATATCTTGAAAAAAAATCCCTAGTAACTGGTAAACTGCTCGAGTATAACCCATCCCCAAGAAAGGATCCAAAGCGCTTCCTAGCAACTACAGGCCTATTTCTCTCCTTTCAGTCGTCTCTAAAGTGATGGAAATTTATATAAACACCGAATTACTAAAATTTCTTAAAAAACAACGTCTAATCAACGACAGGCAGTATGGATTCCGTCAGTGCAGATCAATTGCCAACCTTCTTTCCTTTGTCACCCACTCTTGGAACAAGTCTATGGAACTACACGGTGAATCCCAGATTGTCGCTCTAGACATATCCAAAGCATTCAACCAGGTCTGGTATGCAGCGCTGCATAATAAACTTCCGGCCTATAGCCTACCACTCTGTACCTGGACAGCAAATTTCCTCTCCAACCCGAGCATTTCCGATGTCGTGGATGGCCATTCCTCTAAACTGTATTCAATTAATGCAGGAGTCCCTCAAGGTTCAGCTTTAGCCCCTACTTTGTTTCTTCTTTACATCAATGACCTCCTCTCTAGCACATCCAACCCAGTTCACATATGCGGTCGACAGAACCCTCCACTCAAATATACAATATTCTAAGCCTGTCTCTTTAGCCCAATTAGATGAGGATCACAGACTCATAGAGGGTTCTGTCTCTGTGGATCTCTAAAAAATATTAGACTGGGGAAGTAGAAATCTTGTATAATTCAACTCCACCAAATCTCAGTCTTGCTTTCTATCTCATAAGAGATACACCAGCCCTATACCCATGACAATGAACAACCAAGTTATTCAAAGTAGTAAGTCCTTTTCACTTGTTGGCATTTCTGTGGATCGAAATCTCAATTGGCCCCAACATGTCACACCAATTGCAGAAGCGGCTGCTAAAAAATTAGGTTTCCTCTTCCGGGCTCGCAAATACTTTTCACCAGCTAATCTCTATACCTTATATACTTCACAAATAAGACCAAACCTCTAATACTGCTCCCACATCTGGGGTGCCGCTGCCGCTTCTACACTCGCTATCCTGAACTCCATTCAGAAGAGAGCTATACGTCTCATCAGTGACCCTACCCTCACCCAAAGGCTGTCATCCCTTGCACACCGACGTGCCGTTGGTGACCTCTCTCTCTTTTATAGATATCTGTACGGGTACTGCTTAGAGGAGCTTTCTTACATAGTTCATCCACCTGCTGCGCCCAACAGATCTACCAGGGGAATAGAGCGAATGCACCCTTTTACTGTCCAGGTCACCAGACATAGAACATCTTGTTATTCCCGCTCTTTCGTCCCGAGGACTTTCAAGTTGTAAAATTTCTTGCCGGCACATGTTTTTCCTTCTCCTCCGAACCTTCAAGTCCAGAATTAACAAGTTGCCTCTTTCCTCCTTGTCAACATCCACGCTACGATAGTATTTAGACTGTAAGCCCTCGTGGTGTGTTGTTGAAATATAAATAAAAGTATTTAGATTTGAAAAGTTTAAGATACAGTTCCAGTTAACAGAGAGTAAATAATTGTTGGATAAGACAACCAACTTTTAAAAAATTATATTTAGAATATATAGGATCAGCTAAAAATTTACAATGTTTTTGTTATTTAAAGAAGATGCTTGACAAAAATGAGATTCATTATTTTATTTAAAAAAAAAAAGATAAAGGTACGCCAAAAAAATAACTTACATTGGTTTCATATGACTCTGGACTACCACCAAACATACTAATCACAGAACCCATGATACCTCCACCAGACTCACCATCTTCTTTATCTTCAAACTCTGACAATATCTTCTTTTTCTTTTTCTTCTTCCTTTTCCTCAAGGAATTCACAATTTCGTTACTATCATCGATGTGAGGCAAAAACTGCACATTTTCCAGCATTTTTTCAGCAGCCAGTTGTTTAGATTCTTTCTTAGAACGGCCTTCACCTTCTGTAGTGAAATCCCCAAGGATACATCTTGTTACAAAGACTTTGTTATGAGCAGGTCCGCTTTCACTTACTATAACGAAATCTGTATTGATTTTATGTTTCTGGCCTGTTTCGTATATCTTACTGACAGGTGATTTTATGGCTTCTTTCACTTTAAGGCAATCTTCTTCAGTTCCTAAAAATAAATACAATCTGTAGAGATAGATAACATTTCTGGACGCAGCAAGTCCGTTATAATAGTGAATCCTCTACGGGGAGGAACTTTTATCTTATACCAAAACTTTCAGCAAACTTCTTATCCACAAATCCCGTCTCCTTTGTGACCTCACCTTTCTAAAAACCTGCCGTGATCATCACGTGGTCCCAAAATCTTTTCAACTTAAACACCACACCAAATCACATAACATCTCCAACAATTTAAAACGAACAGGCTTTGCTCTCCTTAGAAATTCTGTCCACGAGACAAGACGACACCTTAACACTACCAACACACTGCTTTACGACATGTACATAAAAATACACACATTCAAAATACACCCTACACCTTGGGACACTCTAGACAGAATCTCACATAGTAAAGCAGAACATGTTACACAGCAAAAGACGGACGTACAAAAAAGAAAATTACAGCATATTCTAGACAACAAAAATCTCACACAACACTCACATAATGCCAATCCTACTATAGTAGTTCACAACCTTTCAAATTCCAACATAAGTGACGTCGCCATCAAAGTCCTATCTAAAGGTTTTAATTTTGCACCAACCCCTAAATTCATCCCAATAGAAAAGATAATTTCTCAATCAGAAGATGCGATAACACACTTACCGACTGACGAAGCTGAAATTACGAGACAGGACATTGCCAGGATATTACGTTCTGCTAAACCTCCACCTTTCCAACCTTTCTTCTCACGAACAACAGTCAATCAGGCCCCTAAACCGAAACAGAGAAATTATAATCCTACCAGCAGACAAGGGCAACGCTACAGTCATACTCGACAAAACAGACTATATACAAAAGATGGACAATATACTAAACAACACAGCTACAAACAAATCCCTAACGACCCTACAACTTATCTTGAAAAGAAAACCAAAACTATCATCAACAACTCCCAACTCAGTCCTGACCTCAAAAAAGAACTAATCCCCCGCGAAAAATCATCTCGCATCCCTAGAAAATACGGTCTCCCAAAAATCCATAAGCCTGATTCCCCTTCGCCCTATTGTAAGTGCCCACCATTCACCCACACAAAAACTTGCAAAACATCTAGCCAAAACTCTCCAACCATTAGTAGAAAACGCTACATCCTATGTCAAAAACTCCACCCATTTCATTGACCTTCTTCAAAACAACACCATTTCTCAAAACGACATCCTAGTTAGCTTTGATATAGTTTCCTTATTCACCAATATACCTCTATCTGAGACCCTTGACATTCTCAAAAATAAACACAAAATTTCCTACGATACCTTAGCTCTTGTAGAACACTGCACATCTAACACTTATTTCCTTTTTCAAAACAAATTTTACAAACAAGTTCGAGGTGCCCCAATGGGTTTACCACTCTCTCCTGCATTGGCTAACATTTTCATGGAAAACTTCGAGATACAAGCCCTCAATTCATCCCAACTTAAACCAACCTGTTGGTTAAGATACGTTGACGCCATTTTCGCTGTCTGGCCACACGGTAAAGAATCTCTAAATGAATTCCTTTTTTACCTAAATAACATCAACCCCCAAATCGAGTTCACCATGGAAATAGAAAATAATTTTTCTTTGCCTTTCTTAGATGTACGCATCATTAAAAACCTATTCAGAGGATTTTCTTACACTGTTTACCGAAAACCAACCCACACTAATCATTATCTCAACGCCCAATCACACCATCACCCATCGCAACTAAATTCCGTGGTTCGAACACTAGTAACACAATCCCTTAGACTAACGGACAACAACAACAAACAGACAGAATTAAACTTTTTAAGACAGACATTGCTAGAAAACGGATACGGCAACAATCACATACTACGAAACATTAGAAACACACAACAACAAACCACTACACCACAACAAGAACAAACAGAGTCCACACAACAACACACAGCATTTTTACCATACATTAAAGGTGTCACCGACAAAATCAGCCGAATTTTCAGAACCCATAATATCAAAACAGTATTCACAACAGACCAAAAACTGTCAAATCTAATAAAAACTCCCAAGGATACGATTCCAAACGAATCCCACGGAGTTTACGAAATTCCTTGTTCCAACTGTTCCCGAATTTACGTAGGACAAACAAATAGACGCATCCACAATAGAATATATGAGCACACCCTCGCAGTTAGAAAATCTGACCCCTCGTCGGTGCTGGCCATGCATCATATTCATACAGGACACAAAATAGACTTCGATAATGCCAAAACAATAGCACCGGTTTTCAACTTCAAAACAAGAATTATCCGCGAAGCAATCGAGATTGAAAAACGTCCGAATTGTTTAACTAAGAGAGATGATGGTCTCCGCCTTCTGACCACTTGGAAACCTATTATATCTTCATTACATACACACAAACAGAAAACAAGTTCCACAGACAATTTTATTTCCCCATTATCTGTCTCAACAAATGCCGGTGACCCTCTTAATCCTCCTCATCCTCTAAGTACCGTGACCAAAGCCCCCCACTTAATTGACCTTGACCCCACTACTTTCACTGACAACGAAGCAGGTAGACGAACGACATATATAAGACGAGACCCGCAATGAACTGCCAGATCTCTCTGAGGTCTCGGGTTGAACACACTGAGACCTCACAGATGATCTCCGGCGAGATTTGGGGAGTAGGCAGATTGAGGCCCCGTAATCGAGCTACCACAACCCAACCCACCTTTGTCCACCGCTCTAAGGAGTAGGCAGATTGAGGCCTTAGAGTGTCCTTACATATTTCCTTTACCTCTAGAAAATGGCTCCATAGCAGCAGCCGAAACGTCGAGTTTTCATAAATTCTGAACGCGGTTCACCCAAGAACCAAATATGTCTCATAATATATATATATATATATATATATATATATATATATATATATATATATATATATATATATATATATATATATATATATATATATATATATATATATATATATATATACTTTATATGTCTAACACCGATACCTCAAAAAATAATGGGCCGATTTTGATTAAATTTGATATGTACCTTCCTTTTGCAAGTGGCTCGGATAAGTTCGTTAGCCAGGAAAATCGGCCCAGGTTTTCAAGGAAAATTTTGTTCTTTCTTTCTGAAAAAAATGGATATCTCCACAAATAACAAAGTAAGGACAACCAAATTTGGTACGCGTGTTTGTATTATAAAGAGTGAACCATGTACCACAACTTAGATCTGTAAGTCTAAAGGCAAAAAAGTTATAGGCATTTCAAGAGAAAAACTTTGGGGTTTTACTCAGAATGTCAAAGTCGCGATTTGAAACGTCAAAATTGGCATTAGGCAGAAAACCTGAACCAATAATGGGTAATGTAAAGAAAATGTCGCAAGAAGAGTGTTCTGCAAACCCTTAAAAGTTTCAGCTTCAACCGTCATTGGTCTTCAGTTTGCTAAAATGTTTCCAGAAAATTCATTTCAAA
Organism: Tillus elongatus; assembly: GCA_964006375.1. Lineage (NCBI taxonomy): Eukaryota > Metazoa > Arthropoda > Insecta > Coleoptera > Cleridae > Tillus > Tillus elongatus. The sequence goes on along the minus strand of OZ023267.1, from coordinate 138,122,269 downwards.
TAGACCCTTTCTCTGATGCTTTGGCTGTAGGTAAGTTTATGTTTTAACGATCTATAATTTTTATCTAATTTGCATAGAAAAAAATCGTTAATGAGGAGACTGCGACTTTTAAATTTTAAAAAGATTTCTTCAAATAAATGCAAACTTGGCCCCCTAGAATCCATATCCGGGTTTAGTTTCAGTTTTTATCTGTTTACATTAATACAGGGTGACGCATTTCTACGGAAAGCTCAATAAAATTGTTATTATACAAGATACGAGAAAAAGTTGTATACGTTAATTATAGGGTGTCTTGAGCTACATCTTACAAAATTATTTTGACAATCACAGGGTGGCCCATAAGTCGTCGGTGATACCTAAATAATTTTTTTCCGAACAGCCCTTATATTATTGCATTTTTGCATTTTTTATCGAAATATGATGTATATTTGTAAGAAAAAATCGGGACGCAGTAAGTGCGTTTTGGTAGCGAATTTTCATTAAATGCTTCAAATTTCAATTCCACTCAATGTGCGATTAACCTAAGGTTCGTTGGCTAGGAAACCAGTTTTCTCGAAAATATTTTAAGTTTATTTTTGGAAAATTTTTGTACATTTTCAAACATTCAGTTATTTTGATAAAATATGGTACATTCTTTCTACTATATATGTTATACCGGTAACCAAATTGGTGCCTGCTTGCATTAAAGAGACATATTTGCTATTGAAAACATTTTAATGAAAATTCACTTCCAGAACGCACTTGCTGTGTCCAGGCTTTTCTTATATCTTAATGCTGAAATATTGCGTGATCTCAAGCAGTTGACAGTTCCTGCGAAAATTATACAGGTGCTCTTAAAAGATTATTATTTTTTAGAAATTTAAAAAAGCCGTAATGTGAATTTTTCAATTGAAACACATTGTATATTATTGCATATTTAAATTCTGCGTTCAATTCTCGACAGATATATTTTATATTGTTTTATATTATTTTAGTGTCGTAAGCAAAATATTTTATTATTTTGTGAATTTGAGTCACTTTTCAAGTACCAACATCTTGTTTCTGGAAATATAGGTCCCGACATCAAACACTAGTTCGATGTCGATGTGTACCTGCGACACGTCATTTAGATATCGCCCATAGAGAGGCTACCGCGGCTAGGATTCGACGTTACGTTTTATTAATACTTTTTTTTAAATTTATTTATTCAACAGATCAATCATTTACAATAATAATAAGAACATCTAAAACTACATTAGTCTTAAATAACCTATCTCAATATGAGAACATAACAAAAAAGCAAAACATAACCCGTACACCGTATGTATGACAATTCAATCATTTTGTATATTAACGACATAGGGGATAATCTAGATGACGAAACAATAATAAGTTTGTTTGCGGATGATACGGTAATATCTGTATGGGCAGATAGCATAGAGGAAGTCATGGAAAAGATGAAAGGTGAACTGAATAAATTAGAAGAATGGTTAAGATGGAATAGTTTGTTTGTAAACGTAGAAAAAACTAACGTCATGCTGCTGGGAAGTAATGGGGAAAATCAAAAAATACAGCTATTTAATCAGGACTTAGAATATGTAAATGAAACCAAATATTTAGGCATAATTATTGATAAGAAGTTAGAATTTAAGAGCCATGTTGAATACTTGACGAATAAATTAGATAAAAAATAATCTATTTCAAAAGAATTGGAAATTATCTATATCCCATGACTTGTTTAACAGTGTATAAGACTATGATAACCCCACACTTTGAATATTGTCCGACAATATTAATGTATGTTAATGAGACCGATAAAGAAAAACTTCAGGTACTACAAAATAGGGCCATGAGAATTATTTTAGGTGTTAACAGATATGCTAGAATTAAAGATATGTGGGACACATTGGGATTTATAAGTATTAATCAGAGACTTGTGTTGTTGAATTTGATTTTTATTTAGAAGATAGTGAATAAATTGTTACCGCAATATTTGTGCAATAAAATAAAAAGTGTAAATGATGTACATAGTTATAATACAATAAATGCTGAGAACATTGATGTAAATAAGGCTAGGAAACAAAGAACAGAAAATTCATTGTTTTATAGGGGCTTAAATATTTATAAGTTACCAATAAATGTAAAGAAAAGTAGAAATTTGCAGGTATTTAGAAGAGAAATAGTAGTTTATATTAAAGACATTTTTTATTAAGGCAAAGAGTATGTAAAGTATATTTTAAAATTGAAAATGGTTTTAGGTTTGACATAGTGATAAGAATATTTGTATAGCTTGGTTGCTAATAAAGATTATTATTATTACACCTCTCAAAATGCCTCTAATTGAACGGTCACAATCATTGAACATATCCAAGAGCTCCGAGTACTCATTGGCAGTTCTCGCCACTCTCAACATTGGACTGAAAAAGCCATAATTGGTTCGATGGAAGGGAACCACAAAAACCTCCCTTGCTCTTGTGCGGTCCGGAATCCTTAGAGAGACTAACTCAAGCAAAGAAGGACTATCAATTTTATTCGCTAATAATTTATGCAAAAAAACAAACATCACTGGTAATCTTTCTACCACTGAGTGACAGCAAGTGCAGCCGATTCCGCAAATAAGAAAAGTTAAGATAATTTCTCTGCAAGCCCATTCTGTAAGTACAGATTCTTAAGAATCTATTTTGTATAGCCTCAATCTGAATGATATAAATATTGTAATTCGGACTCCAGACTACAGAAGAGCATTCCAACAAAGAGCGAATCAGACCACAATACAGCCTTCTCAAGCTATTGCATGAAAAATCCAGAGTTGATCTATGAATAAATCCTAAGATTTTATATGCTTTAGATACTATGTATTCTATGTGATCCTTAAAAGATAATTCCCTATCCAATACAATGCCCAAGTCTTTAATCATTTCCTTCCTCTGTAAAGCACTAGAGCCCATGAAGTACACAAAGTCAATGGGAAACTTAGCTCTAGTGAATGTAATGCAGAAACACTTATCAACATTCAGAGTCAGAAGATTGTCACCACACCACCCAGCAAAACGATTTAAGTCTTCCTGTAAAAGTAAAGCGTCCTGTCTAGAACGAACAATCCTGAAAATTTTGCAATCATCAGCAAACATCAAAATCTGAGGACTGGTCCACAATGTGAACCCTGAGGAACTCCTGAAGAAACAGTAATACTATCAGAAATGAAGTTTCTGATCTTTACACTCTGGGACCTACCCGTAAGGAAGCTGCGCACCCAAGATAACAAATTGGCATTAAAACCCAACAAAGCAAGTTTTGACAATAATAAGGCGTGATTAACCTTATCAAACGCTTTGGAGAAATCTGTATTATTATATTATTATAACTTTTATAAAATCAAACCCAACATACTAACCTTCCTTCGTGCAGGAACTGCGTTTATGTAAAGATTGCCTCTTCAAATGCTCCACAGCCTTCATAGCAGCATCATGACGAGCATCTTGTATATTACTGGCAAAACCCAAAAATTCCATAGTATCTACCTCTAATTTGACTGTGAACGGTCCCTTGGTTCTTTCCCTTTCTTCAGGAACCATTTTAATAGTCGAATTCATTGATGCATTCAGTTTCTTTAGGTAAGTCTTGCCAGTTTTCACATCAATATTATCATATGTAAATTGCTAAAAATATAAATTTATCACAAAAAGTAAAAAGAATACATGGATACATAATTAGACAGTTAAGCTGACGGCCAAAGCTTACAATGCATTGAATAATGCAGGTGTTTGGTTTATGTATGAGAGAGAGGGTAGACTGGCAGACCAGCGTGCTTAGCTTAGTGTGACAGAGATATGCAATTAGATGCTATTGCACCACGAATAAACAATTTTATTACAAGCAGCCCACGAAAACACCACAACAGGCCACAAATGAATACATATTTAACAAAACAATCCAATCATAAAATATTAAAATCTAAACTTTAAGCGATAAAAAGTCACAAAACATCTAAAAACTACAAAAACTATCATATACATAATATACTCTTAAATAAAAAAATAAGGTGTATATAACCATATTGTAATATGTTACACATGTTACAACCCTTTCCAAACTATAAGGTTTCTGAATACGTCTTAAAATATTTATTCATTAAGAAACAGTTGCCAACATAATGACGTCATAGCCATTGACGCGGCCCACCAGAATCGTAGTCAATTACTCTACCGTATTATGAGTCAATGGGAATGGCTCCGCAGACGTGAGAGTTCGTTGGTTGGATGTATTTCAAGATAAGGAACCTGTAACCACGGGAGATGTTCTCTTCTTACTTAAAAGTCAACATTAAAACATGCCATTATTTAGATAAGTAATCAAAGAAGGCAGCATGGCTAATGAGGTAAGGGGAAAGATATATTGCTCGCTGATTTTATAATTGCTTTTGTCAATTTCCTTAATTATGATTTACATATGATTGCTTGCTTGTTTTATAGTGGTGAATTTACTTTTAACAATTGCTTTGTCTATTATATGATGCCTATATTGTTTTCATGGTGGCTTGTGGTAGCGTTCGTAATATTCAATATTAAAAGTCAATTAATTTTTATTATTTATTAACATGCAGATAAGTTTTGTACTTAAACTGAACACACTGCAGGCTACCTTATGTAAATGATAGAGAACTCAACCGACACTGATACACCTAAATTGTTACAATCACCCCGTTGTTTTATATCATCATGAAGCTGCTCCTGTAGGAAGAAGAAATAACCATTGTTTTATATCATCATGAAGCTGATCCTGTAGGAAGAAGAAATAACTGTTGTTTTATATCATCGTGAAGCTGCTCCTGTAGGAAGAAGAAATAACCGTTATTTTATATCATCATGAAGCTGCTCCTGTAGGAAGAAGATGTATAATGTATGTTGTCGTTTGTATCTATGCTTGACTCCATTCTGGACTCCAGCCCTAGAGGCAGTCTATTTTAAATCATGAAGCTGTCCTTTGCTCTGCTCCGGTAGGCATAAGAAGTGTGTACTTGACAGAGGAGCCCTGCACCAGACAACCAGGGGCCCCCGCGGCATTTCGTCAACGGTATAGGCAGCCTTGAGTCGCCTCCTCGACGGCAGAAGAAGTTTGGATGACGCCGAGCAGTCAGTTCTGAGCTAAGTACTCCATTTTATGGGAGCAAAATTTAAATTTATTGCAATGAAACGGGAGTTTCATTACATGGATAATCGACGGTCTACTGTACATCCTAACAATTTACGCAATGTAAATAAAAATATACGTTACCTTTGGTGAAATATTGGTCACTATGCTATATTTTACTGCCATACCAAGTTTAGCAGCAATGTTATTAAGTTTAACAGTTGGTGTTAATGAAACAATACTGGCTGCTGTCTTTTCACTAATTATGTCAGTCTTTGATTCGAATTTGGTATTTTGGAGTGCGATACTGGCAGCATTCTGTTTAGCCTTCTTAATTGTCTTAGCTTCACCAATGAAAGTTTCATCTCCTAAATTTAACCGAACCTTGAACAGCCTGCTATGAGGGGGTCCCTAGAACACGAAAGTCATGATCAACTGATAAAACAGCCTTAAAGTCTGCCCTACATTAATATATATATATATATATATATATATATATATATATATATATATATATATATATATATATATATATATATATATATATATATATATATATATATATATATTAATGTATATATATATATATATATATATATATATATATATATATATATATATATATATATATATATATATATATATAAATTAATCTTAAAAGTACTACTAGTTACCAAGCAGCGATGCAACGTATCTCAGCTCAGACTCACCACAACACAATATGTCTATTGACTGATGCACGCTGTTATAAATGGAGCACGATCTGTAAATCGGTAAGTTAAGCCTAACATTGGTCCTAGGTGACGGTAGATAAAAGAAGTCATGTCTTCTAGAGTTGACTCTAGGGGTGTGAAAAAGCAGAGTGCCCAACAGTTCAGAACAGACGATCCTACTGTGCAGTAAATTATATATCAGGAAGAGAGCAGAATAAATACGCCTAGCCTGCAGAGATTCCAATGAGAACCTCGACAGTTAATCAGCCTGTGGTGTACTAGTAGTGGGATACACCCGATCCGCTCTGTATGCAAGGAACTTTACAAATCTCCGTTGGACACCCTTAAGAGCCCCTATATGGACATCATACAGAGGAGACCACACAGGCATATTCCAGATGCGGCCGCACATAGGCACCGAACAGGAGCCTCAAAGTATCCGCATAATGAAAGGAACCGGAATTGCGAATAAGAAATCCAAGTGTCTTCGATGCCCCAGCAATAGCATGTTCATAGTTCTCCACAAACGAGAGTTTCGAGTCGAAGACAACACCAAAGTCTTTAAAGGTTGCAGGTCTTAGAAGAGGCTGTCCATCTATGGAGTATCGGAACTCGATTACGCGGCGGTTGAGCGTATAAGACTTTACAACACATTTTCTAATATTCAGTGGGAGGTTATTAATGGAGCACCAGTGTTGAACTCTACGCAAACATCCCTCAAGCACTGAACAATCGTAGAGAGTAGCAACGGATGAGAAGATTTCTACATCATCCACATACAGAAGATGGGGTAAGTCGATTACATCCGAAATATCATTGATGAACAGATTGAACAGCAAGGGTCTCAGAACAGATCCCTGAGGAACACCCGATTCAGCCAAGACCCCCAGGGACTGACGCCCATGATAGTGGACAACGCTAACTCGATCACGAAGATATAATTCCATAAACTTCAACAAGTTCGGTGAGAAATTCATGTTATCCAGTTTCCTCAAAAGAATATCTTGATTTAATCTATCAAAGGCCCTGGAGAGGTCCAGGTAGATAACATCCGTCTGCGACCTGTTGTCCATGGCAGTAGATATACATTCAGTTATGCTGATTAAGTTAGTGGTCGTGGAGCGCCCCCTCACGAACCCATGCTGAGCGCTGCTAATCACATTTTTTACCGCAAACGAAATTATCTCATGCAAGACAATCTCGAACACTTTCGCAAATTTGTCCATTATAGCAATTTGTCTATGGTTATCAATCAACGTAGAATCACCTCCCTTTGGAACAGGTATTGACTTCGCCTTCTTCCAGGTGCTAGGAAATACAGAAGACCCCAGCGATATATTGAACAGTATAGTCAAGAGCTGAACAAGTATGTGAGCACAATCCCTGACCAGAATATATATATATATATATATATATATATATATATATATATATATATATATATATATATATATATATATATATATATATATATATATATATATATAGAATGACTGGTAAGTGGTTGCATTCCTTTGAGACAGTGATAGTACATCTCTTTTGCAACATAATTAGAAAGCTAGACAACCGGTGAAGTTTTTTACAGTATTTGTAGAAATTTTTTCTTATTAGATTTCCTTAAAATGTTAAATTGATTTAAATTTTTTCACGATACTGATCATTTTTGCCCTCACATTTCTCTACTATTATCCTGTGCAACATAGTAATGATTGCATAGCGTGAGTTAATGTGTACACTATCTGAAAGAAAAAAATTGAGGAAATTACCACTTCTAAAATTTGAATATTAGTAGCAACACATGATGAATGTTTGAAAAACCTTTAAACGTGAAAAACTCGAAAACCAGAGGACCTTGTAGAATGTGATATATGGTTTATTATGTTGCAAAAGAGACGTACTACCACTGTCTCAAAGGAATGCAACCACTTACCAGTCACCCTGTATTGTGTTTATATATATATATATATATATATATATATATATATATATATATATATATATATATATATATATATATATATATATGTACCAAACCATTTTTGTGTAAGAAGATACTAAAACAAAATAATATGCAATAAATGGCTATGGAAGTTGCCAATAGTTCAGTATAAAAAGTTTCATTTATCAGGTATTAAATCTAGATGTATTGGCTGCTTGGACAAAATTCCTATCTACAACAAAGTCATCCTATACAGACAAATTCTCAAGCCCATAGAGACATATGACATCCAACTGTGGGGTTGTGCCAAGAAGAACAACTTAGAAATGATCCAGCGATTCTAAAACAAAGTACTAAAAAGCATTGTCGATGCCTCTTGGTATTTCAGAAACAGTGATCTCCATGGGAACTTGGAAATGGACACTGTTAATCAGACAATTGGAAAATTCGCGAGTCATGAACAGCGACTCCTTCAGCACGTCGACGTCAAGGTCAAAACTTTTCCAAAGTCTAAAAGTGATCATCTCGTCGTAAGTGAATATACAATAGAAAATTTGCACGAATTTTCCATTACATCAATATAACATTTACCTAACAGTTTTTCATACATAGAACATTATTACATGTATGAAAATATCCAAAAGCATATATAGTGGACAGAAAATTTCGAATTATTCTCCTGTGACTGTGAATGTTCTGCTATTGGTCGTGACATAGTTGGATAGTAAATATATATCGTGTTTACATTTACCTTATGGTATGATAAGTATGGTTCTTAATAGCAGAAAGTACATCAGATGTAGGAAATTCGCTTAAATGAAAGGGAAGACAGTTCGAATAATTAAACATATCCTCTAAAGAAGAGGTACCAGATTTGAAGGAAAAACTGAAAAACTTAGCAAAACCATAAACTAAACCGTCAGGGGAGGACAAGTCCTGGCCATTATATGTCATAAGTCCAGGTATCAGAGTCTGCTTCTTTTTAGAATTTACAAAGGACCAAAAACACCAGGGATCTGCCTGTATGTTAGACTCAACATTACCTATGTAAGATTTATAAGCCTGCAAGGTATCCTTCTTAAGTTGTGCCCTACACTCCAAGAATGCTTTATAATCAACAGCCCACAGTGAGGACCTGTATTCATAATAAAGTCTCTCTCTGGTAAAAACATTTACTGCAGAAAGAAAACCATGCTCGCCAAGTATATTCAAATATTCCTGTGTATAAGTATTATGATCAGACGCAATGTCTATATTAATATCACCAATAATTAGGTGTTCCCTAATGTCTTTACTACGACACTGTTCAAGGAATTGGTAAAGAGAAGAATTAAACAGATCGGGGCGTGTAGATGGTGGTCTTTAAACAGCTGTTATCAGAAGAGGCCTACCAAACATGTCCAGGGTTATTTTCAAGGCACGGCATTGACCAATGTCAACCGCTTCATGGATGTACCTATAAACTATAGAGGAATTAGAAAGTGTAGTTAAGGGTGGTAATACTGAGCAACTAGAGGCTGCCCAAAACAAATTTATGCACGAATGCAAAGATCCATTGTCAGATTGGTTGGATTCACTTCAGGGTGCATCTGTTACTGACAATGCTATTTTCCATGCTTTGCCTGGGCATTGGGAAGAGGAGTTTCACAAAGCTATGGAAGCTCTTAATATTTTAAAACCAAATGTTCTTGCCAGGGTTAGTGAATATATTCCTGAAATTATAGCTTACATCGAGAAAATTGTCGCTAATGGATTGGCTTATGAAGCTAATGGATCAGTTTATTTTGTTATAAACACAATAACACCGTCATTTTGATTAATTTCTCTGCCATTATATAAAGCAGTATAATCCCGAATCTTGAACATGCTTATATTGGGCACTTGCCATGTTTCAGTCAAAATAATTAAATCTGGCAACTGCTCGAACTCTGACAAGACCACACGTGACTCATGAAAGTTCTTTGATACGCTCCTTATATTGCTATCTAAAACCTTAAAAGAAAATGGCTTAAAAAAGTCTTTACAATCTCCGCAATCTTTCCAACACCTTCGTGGGCACTACTAAGCCACTGTGATCCCTTATATATGGATCCATCATAATGGCAACAAAAAATTGAATGGATATACAATAGCCCAGGTAATAATGGATAAATGGTCACTCCACCTGTAAGCCAGAATTTAAATGCAGTAAATACAAACAGCGTTCTCAACAATTCCAGGTATTAACTAAATGAAACATTTTAATGATTGTATAGGTATTATCAGAAACATAGTTGTATTAAAAAAATTATAGATTATGACAGCCATACCTCTTCACTTATCAATGTATAAACAGATTCAATTCCATGGTATTGAGCCAATTCGTGTAATTTTGATAGGGATCCCTTATCTTGTGTGTTTGATATGTTATATAAAGCCAATTCTTCTGTACTTATCCCTGAAATTTAAACAGATATTTCAATATAACACTAAATATTAGGTGTAATCTAAAACTAGGTGTTCTTCCATATTTTAATCCAAGGGATATAGTATTGCATTTACAATTTATGCTAATTCTGTTATGATTAAACTATTGAGAAACTTTCGTTCAGCACATATAGCTACTTTTTTACTTAGTGTACTGAATTGGTAATAATAGAGGAGTACGAAGCTTCGAAATTTCGAACCGTACCTTCGGTTCGAAAAATTATACACACTGGGCGATGTTGAAGTAGTTCAAAGTTCGAAATATGTAATTCATCAAAATAGTTTAAAGTTCGTTGTTCAAAAATATTTCAAAGTTGAACATTACAGACATTCAAAACTGTCAAAGGTCGCGAAGTTGTAACGCAGTAGCATTTTTAAACTCTGTATCGGTCTCATCAAGTCAGTAGCATAATCATTTATTATAAGAGGCCAGAGAATCACCAGATGATTTGATTAAAAATGTCTCTTTGAATAATAAAACATCTTGCTTTTTTAGGCCCACAAATTGCAATGAAGTAAGACAAATTATCATGAAGTTGAAAAGTTCAGAGTCAGAGGACATCTATGGAATTTCCAATAATATAATAAAGAAAATGGCAGACTGGATATTGGTACCGCTGGTTATGATTATAAACAGGTGTCTACTTGAGGGTGTGTTTCCTTGCAAATTAAAACTTGCAAAACTAGTTCCACTTCATAAAAAAAGGAAACTGAGAAGAATGTGAGAGCTACCATCCCATATCCGTTATTCCGATATTTATAAAAATATTAGAACTGGTTATAAAAGCAAGATTAATGTACTTCTTCAAAAAACAGAAAATATTGTATAACCAGCAACATGGCTATAGAAAAAATCACTCTACTATTACTACAATCAATAGTATGATTCAGAATATTTTAAAGGCTCAAGATGAGAGTGAAGAAACGATGATTGCTTGCTGCGACCTGTCAAAAGCCTTTTATATAGTTCAACATCAAGGTTTTATTGAATAAGCTCTTTTGTATGGAATTAGAGGTACACCATTAGAACTTCTAAGATCATATCTGGCGGAACGTCAGCAGATAGTAAAGTGGAACAATCAAATGTCGAGGCCACGTTTTGTTAAGCATGTGTGCCCCCAAGGTTCCGTTTTGGGACCTATTCTATTTGTTATATATATGAATGACCTGGTTGCAAACATACCATGCTGTAGCGCATATCTATACGCGGACGATACAACTTTTGTTTTGAGGGACACAACGGCGAAAAATGTTGTTAATAAATGTCGAAACACCATGGCTTATGCAAAACGTTGGATGACATCAAACAGGTTGAAATTAAATGATGACAAAACTCAGACCATGATTTTTAATGAAGTACCACCCAAGAGTATAAAGTTTCTGGGCATATATATGGACAGCGATTTAAAATGGAGTGATCATGTAAATCAACTTAAACATAAACTTACCTGCGCCATTTATTCCATAAGGGTCGTTAAGAATACAGCGAATCTGCAGGCGTGAAGGTCAGCCTACCTTGCAAATTTTCACAGTGCTACAAACTAAGGGATTGTGTTCTGGGGAAATTCTGTGGAAGCTCGTGGTGTTTTAGTTCTGCAGAAAAGAGTGGTAAGAGTGTTGTGAGGTCTCGGTTGGCTTGATTCAGGTATGGATTCATTTAAAGAACTTGGAATATTGACTGTTACATCTTTGTTTGTGTACAACTGTTTGATATATGTGCATCAACATATAGGTGACTTTAGAACAAATGATGTGTACCACGACTACAACACAAGAAATAGAAAGGCGTTGCAAACACCTTTACATCGATTGAAGCGGGCACAACAGGGAATTGATTATATCGGAGCTAGACTCTATAACAAGCTCCCTATTTCTCTCCCTCTATTCTCTATGTTGCAGTTCTTAAAATCACTCCCTTTGTAGTGTAGTAGGGTATAAAGCATTTATTTGTTGAAGATAGTGCTGCCTTGCAATAAAAGTTCTAACGTCCCAAGACGTGATAATTTTTGGTGTGGCATTGATATTTAGGTAAAGACCCCTAATAAAATAAATTTGTGAGAAATGACTAGTTTATAATTCCTATAACATCTAGTAAGTAAATATTTATAAAAGACTCCTTTCTAATTTCTAAAAGTTTCACTTCAGAGTGGCAACAGATTTACGACACGCTTATAATTTCTTAGCCCTTTGTTTGATATCGACAAAATTTGAGATTTATACACTACGTGAAATAACGGGATAAAAATACAATGCAGCCAGCTTCCGGTTTTACGGAAACTCCATCAACTTTCATTAATTTTTTACCAAATTATTATTAGTGATGAATACCCAAAAAACCCCTTCATCATTTTTTTTAATAAAAAATGTATTAATCGTTTTAAACATAAAACAATTTTTTTTTTTTTTAAACATTATAGCTGCATAGTATAGTAAACAATATAATTATATTTCAGAGAATTAGAGATATCTAAAGTTTTTACTCTATCCACATTGTTTCATAATTATTTTTGTCTTTTTATTCAAATTAATCACCTTCACAACTCAGGCCGGATCAACTGATAGTTACATCGCCTGTGGATTGAACCCGTGTAGCAACGAATCTCCTTTACCCAACTACACCACCGGACAGGTTCAGCTACTGTTACTACGTCTACGTGGAACTCTTAATAATTCATAGTTCATATATACAGGCTGTTTCAAAAAACATGCACCATCGCTCGTGGGGAAATTCCTTACTAAAAAATAAGAAAAAAAGTTCCTGTGCACATGGGCCCGGAAACGCATAGTTTACAATATACAGGTAGTTGAATTTTAATTTTTTATTTTATTTTTTATAAATAATTTCAAAACCACTGGATTGATTTTAATGAAACTTGGAACTTGAAAGTGTATTATGAAAGTGCATATTTTCAAGTGAAAATCTGCTTACAACTGCGTCAGTGGCGTGCGTACGGGGTAACTGTAAAAATTCATTTGGGGAAAAAATATGTGTGCCACTGTCTTTTTCCAATTTTGATACATCAGTTATGAAGCTTATTACATAAGCCACAAAAGCTGCCTCTTGGTGTTTTTTTGTTCAGGGTATCCCTTAGGAGATATGATTAATTTTATAAAAAAGGGCAAAATACCGATTCGTTGGAGTAATGAAAACAGTAATCGTAAAGAGCCATGAAACTATAATTTTTGACAGTTCTCTAAATTCTACAATTTTGAAGTGCTTTGTAGGCGTCAAAAGAGTTTTCGTGCTATTCTTTAAATTTTGATACGGTGCAGTATTTTCGTTTTTAGTTATTTGTTGATACTGAGCTGCTCATTAATATTATTTCCTCCTCTCAAGATGGTTTTCATTAAGTACACTTCAGCGGATTTGACTGATATGTTGTTAATTTATGGACAAACAAATCAAAATGCTAGACAAGCTGTGCGAGTTTATCGGGAAACTTATCCGCAAAGAAGAATTCCTGACAAAAATATTTTCCCACGTATTGTAAGACATTTGAGAGAAACTGGTTCTTTAAAACCTTTAAAAGCTGACTCTGGACGCAGAAGATACCGCCGAACTGTACGAGTTGAAGAGGCAATATTAAACAGAGTTGAACGTGATCCTAGTACAAGTACGAGAATTATTGCCACCGAACTGGGTAATATTTCGGCATCATCAGTTCACAGAACTCTGAAGGATCAAAGTTTATATCCCTATCATTTTACACGTGTCCAGGAACTTCTACCTAGAGACTTTCAACCAAGGGTAATGTTTTGTCAGTGGTTCTTAAACAAACTTAGGCACGACCAACATTTTTCTAAACGTGTACTATTTACTGATGAGGCGTCATTTACGCGAAAAGGTATCGTAAATTTTCACAATTTACATACATGGGCCGATGAAAACCCACACTCTCTAAGAGTTGCAAATTCGCAGTATCAATTTTCCATCAATATTTGGGCTGCTATTATTGAAAATCACATAATTGGTCCTGTTGTTCTACCGAATCGTCTTGACCATGAATCATATTTAAACTTTTTACAAAATGATTTGCCGTTGTTACTACTGCTTTTTATGAGAAATGGTACAATGTGGTTCCAGCATGATGGTGCGCCCGCACATTTTGCAGCAGTTGTAAGAACATATTTAGCCAACACATACGGTCACCGATGGATTGGTCGTGGAGGTCCGGTGTCATGGCCACCTCGATCTCCGGACCTGAATCCTCTCGATTTTTATTTGTGGGGTCATTTAAAAGAAATAGTGTATAAAACACCAGTAAATACACGAGAAGAATTATTGGGAAGAATAGAATATGCATTTGACAGCATTAGAGAAGATCAAAATATTTGCAGAAGAGTAAGAAGATCTTTGCGCAGAAGGTTAAATAATTGTAACGACGCTAATGGTGGTCACTTTCAACATTTTCTTTAGCTTTGTTATTAAAGTCAATTGAGTAATGTACAAAAAACAAGAGTTTGCAAAAATCATGGTGTCTTTACGATTACTTTTTTCATTTTTTATTTTTATTTTTTATTTATCATTTTTTATCAATGTTTGTAATATTCCTTTCAATGTTTATCACCAATAAGTTTTACGTAGGTTAGTTATTTGCACGTTTATTGCTGTAATGTTTACTGTATGTTTTGTTTTTCATATTCTTATGGTTGCAGTAAACATATATTATTATTATTATTATTATTATTACGCCGACTAATCGGTACTTTGCCCCTTTTTATAAAATTAATCATATCTCCTAGAGGATACCCTGAACGAAAAAATACCAAGAGGTAGCTTTTGTGGATTATGTAATAAGCTTCATAACTGATGTATCAAAATTGGAAAAAGACAGTGGCGCACATATTTTTTCCCCAAATGAATTTTTACAGTTACCCCGTACGCACGCCACTGACGCAGTTGTAAGCATATTTTCACTTGAAAATATGCACTTTCATAATACACTTTCAAGTTCCAAGTTTCATTAAAATCAATCCAGTGGTTTTGAAATTATTTATAAAAAATTAAAAAAAAAAAAAATTCAACTCCCTGTATATTGGAAACTATGTGTTTCCGGGCCCATGTGCACAGGAACTTTTTTTCTTATTTTTTAGTGAGGAATTGCCCCACGAGCGATGGTGCATGTTTTTTGAAACAGCCTGTATAACTGTAAAATATGCAATCAATCGACTATCCAGTTCAAAAAAGGTAACAGATAAATAACGGAACCTGTTATTTTCAACTGTTATTAAATAACTTTAACAGGTTCAACTGTTAATCGAAAATAACCGTTTTGCCCATCACTAGTAAGAAATGTACTAACTTGCATGTCTTGTCCATCAGCAGTTGGTTTACCTAAAACTGATCATGTAATAATCTGCAAAATAGCTATAAATTCAGACTAAATTATAATGAAGCGTAAATGCAGAAATTAACTCAACAGAATAATATATGCATAATGAAACCTTAATGTATATATGGGTTATTCTAAGCCCGATCTATACCAGTCAGTTTATCTAAAACTGACCATGCAATAATCTGTGAAATATAGTGTGATCAACAAAATCTCCAGTTACACATACATCAGGCACAATATGCTTTCTGACAATGCAAGTCCGAAAGGTAATAACATCTCTGAAGTGATGTGTACTGCATAATATGAATGCTCTCATTTAAATACATAACTTAAAACAATATTTTCTGTAACCGATACGTTTTGTGCTATAAACGTATGTGGTCAAGATCATGTGAAGCTACCTTCAAAACGTCTTGATATCGACTGCCATAAAAAGAAATATACTATGTTACGTTTACTTACGATAAAGTGCAGAGTTTCCTTCTACAATTCTTGCGCTCGTTAGAATACCAGGAGATTGATCTATTGTAGTAAAGGAGCCTAAAAAATCACATTTATAGTTATTTCGTGGCTTAAAATAATAATACAGCGTACAATACCTTGTATACATTTTTCATGTTTGAATGTTTTCTCCAGATCGTCAAGTGAGAGTGAGAAGCCAAACCCGAAGTAGAGAAACAGCGGTAGCAAGTTTAGTTTTCCATACATCGTGTTGGGAATAAAATAAAAATAAAATCTATTGCTTAAAAATTGTATAACTCACATCTAACCACACTTTTTAACATGAGGTATCATAATATGATAGGTATATGTAATACAATATCACTTAATAATGCTGATTAAAAAACTGCTGAAACGTGATCTTCGAGAGCTATTAAAGCACTGAAAACGTGTTAAAAAGTTGCTGATACGGTAAAATCTGAGTATATTAACATTTTAAAAGTTAAAGATAAACGATAAACAGGTAAAAGATAAATGATAAACGTAGCGAAGTGGGGAGTAAGTAAGCGGGTTTTTCACAGAATCAGAATAATAGCGGGAAACCTTAGACCTCACTTGTCAAAAGCGTCAAATTTGTAGAGTTCACCAGGCGCGATCTGTGCCAGCAGCTGCATTATTTTTATGTCAAAAAATGTTGACAAAATGTTGACGTTTATCAACATTTTTGACATACCAATGGTGCTGGCCAAAATCTATAAAGTAAGTAATACGTTTTATAAATCTTGGGTGAACTCGCCCATTTAATGGGGGATTTGAAAATATTTTTGAATTGAATTTAGCAGAAAAACTAATAAACGAAACAGACTGATGCAGATAATATCATGTCTATGCACATGCACACCATAGAGTATATTAACATTTGCGTTTCTTAATCATTAATACAATAATAAAGAATATAGACTGGTCAAGACATTTCAGTTTAACGGAGACAATATCAATCTCCGCATTTATAGTACATATAATGCTATTAACGTTTAAATCACATACGACAAACTTTTTCTCTATTCTCTATGAGTTCGCATAAAATCATTAAACTGCCTTTGAGGACACCGCTCTATTATTAGGAAAATCGCACAACACGTCGCTCGGAAATTAGTCAAGAGAACGATCGCGCGTTAGGTAGGTCGCTCTACTATTTTCCTAAGAGTCTGTGAGTGCCTGCGATTACAACTCGACATAATTATTGCGTTTATCAGGCGCCAACTGAGTTTAAGCGCTCATCTGCTGACCACCGACAAATTTCATCAATTGGAGACTGTTGGACCCACTTTGGTTTTAAGCATCGTTTTATGACGTTTGTCTGGCATTCCGCTGCGGCTTGGCTGCGGCAAATCGGCAACAATTGAGTTCTATAGGCGACACTCAGCGGGGCTTTTGACGTTAACCCGTCTCTTCAATATAGCGCCTTATGAAGTAATCTATTTGTAGATTTAAGTTATCGCTATAGAACAGATCCCTATAGAAATTTTGACCGTAAAAATGTTTAATATAATATGTATTATAGGTACCTAGATAAATGTAATGTATAACAGATGTCGCTAGCAGCGGCACTGCTCAAAACAGAACCTTTTCTGTGAACCATTTGCAGTCTCATACATTCAAATATTCCAAACGTAAAAGGTATTTAACGTTCACTTTTATTCTTTCATTCTTTGATTATAATACAGGTTTGTTTAATTTTAAAAGAGTATCAATGAAATGGTAGATTTTCCACCAATTGAACAACGTTTTGCTACAATAATGATAGATGGAGCAAGCATCCACATTTAATTATATTGGCCACTAATATGTTTTGACTAAAAAACAGAAGATGGCGCCAGATGTACAGGGTGGGCAACTTAGAATGGTCGTTGCAACAGGTTCACTGTACAGTTTCAGGAAAAACTGTTATGAGGAAAGTTGCCGTGATAAATCGCTGGAAATTATTTTTAAGTTTCTAAAATCGCCGCTAGAGGGCACAAAAACAGCTACTGGTGAAAATTGCGATTTTCATCACATTTTCACCAATTTATAATAATAAACGTATTATCGCCGTTTTGTAAAGGCGTTTGCTCACATCGCGAAACCCTTGTATAAAGTGACTATAAAAAAACCTTCATTTGGATCAATGATTGTCAAAGAGCATTCTAAACACTGTAACAGTCTATGTTCATTCCCGATTCTGACATACCCTCAACCTTGTCACTAGTTTATTATGGACACAGATACTAGCAATTTTGGCATGTGGTGCTCTTTCGCGGGAACAGGGAGACCAGGAGAAAGTTGTAGCAGAAAAGAACTATTACGTGACGAGAAAAGAACTTCTAGCCATTATCAAGACGTTGGAGCGTTATCACAAATATCTATGTGGTTAAGAATTTCTCCTGAGAACGGACCTACTCTTAAGGCAAGGCGTAAAGTCCCCTTAAATTTTAAATGGCACACTATACTGAGTGACACCTCACTTTAAAGGTTTCGCAATTCTGTTCATAACATACGACTTTTTTAATTTTGATTTGAATATGGTAATAAAATCATGAATTAAAGAATAAAAACAGAAATAAATAAATGAAAGAATGTTATTTAATTAAATGTTCAAATTGTTTTCCCTCCACTCCCATGGAATAATAAAATCTTCCTCCACTTCCGAACGAACATTTCGAAGCATTTCGATCGTTATCTGACGACATCCTTCAACAATTTGCCTACGAAGCTCCTCAAGTGAGTTTAGGCGTGTCAATTTTCAACTTCCCCATAGAAAAAAGTCCAAGGGTTTTTAAATCTGGCGATCTGGGAGGCCACTCAATTTAATATCTGCGTCCTATCCAGTTATTATACAAGTTCTGATCGAGAAAATTACGCACAGCTGCGGCATAATGTGTTGGAGCACCATCTTGCTAAAACCGCTCATCCTCTTCAGCCAAAGCGTTGTATTTTCCTATCCTTCCACAATCGTCAGGTAGATATGGCTTTCCAGTAGATCCAGATAGATACTTCCATCCAGATCTCCCAGTAGGAAGAAAGAGCCTATAATAATAATAATAATAATAATAATAATAATAATAATAATAATAGTAATAATAATAGTAATAATAATAATAATAATAATAATAATAATAATAATAATAATAATAATAATAATAATAATAATAATAATAATAATAATAATAATAATAATAATAATAATACTTGTTTATTGGTGTCTTTGTACAGTTGTGCATTACACAGGTCATGTACTTATGCGTACAACGAAATCACAAAAAAAAACATACATATTATTCACAAATATACATACAAATCAGGAGCATAGGTCAAAACACACAATTAAAACCTGCATGAATGTACCGAAACAACACAATGTGGATAAATATCCAAACAAAAAAATTAACAACAAAAAAACAGCACAAACAGAACAAGTCAACAAAAGTTTCATGATACAACAATATCGATGGAAATTGAAGTCATAAAAAGTGATAAAAAGTAGAATGGCGTGGGAGCGTTTATTTTATATGATAAGCAAGATATTCATCAAATGAATAAAAAGCATTTCTTATCAAAATGTTCTTAATGGCAGACTTGAATTTGTTGTAATGTAAATTTCTTATATTATGAGGGAGTTTGTTATAACATTTCATTCCATGGTGGTTGGTTCCGTTCCTTGTTCTTTTTAAGCGCGTGAAATCGATTGCGAAGTTATCTTTACCGCGCGTAAGATGACTGTGAATGGTACTGGGCCTAGTGAAGTCTGATTCGTGGCACTTAACATATAAAATACACTGCAAAATACAGACACAAGGTATTGTAAGTATCTGAAAGCTTCTAAAGTGGCCAGGATTCGGATTGCCTTACGTTGGGTTGCGAAAACAAGTTCAGAGTGTGGTGAGTGCCCCCATACTAGAACGGCATAAGTTAAGATATTATGCACACATCCATAGTATGCACTTTTTAAGGTGGGAGTAGAGACTTGGGCCGAAATACCCCGCAGGAGAAACATGCCACGGGATGCCCTCTGACATGCATAGATGCAATGTGAGTCCCAAATTAGCTTGCTGTCGACCATAACTCCAAGGAATTTCACTGGCGCGGTGTTAGCGCCATTGACGAGATTGTGCTTTAACGAAAACAATAAAGACTTAGATTTTAGGCTGTTCAAGCTAAGCTGATTTGCTGAGAACCAATCATGACAGACATCTTTAATTCTGCTAATAGTAGAGTGTTGATGTTTGGATCTGAGAAAACAAAAATCGTATCATCAGCAAATATAACAAAATTACCTAAGTCAGTTGATTTTGGTAGGTCGTTGATGTATAGCAAGAATAAAATAGGCCCAAGGACCGAACCCTGTGGTATACCGTATTTTAGATATAATGTAGGTGATTTTTCACCATTAGCTGACACAAACTGAGATCGGTCTTCCAGGTATGATTTAAAAAAAGTGATACTGTCGGTATTGAAGCCGTAGAACTGAAGCTTGTTTATCAGAATATCATGAGAGACACAGTCAAATGCCTTAGACAGGTCAAGAAACCGTGCATAGGTATGCTCACCCCTCTCGAAGCCCATGCAAACATCATCCACCAGGCTACTTACTGCTAAAGATGTAGATCGATTTTTCCTAAAACCAAATTGTGAGTGTGACAGTAAGTTGTTATCCTCTAGATATGAATTAATTTGGTTGTACAACACAACTTCAAATATTTTGGAAAAAAATGGAATTATAGAAATTGGTCTGTAATTTTCCAATGACTCCCAATGTCCCTTTTTGAAAACTGGGATGACCTTAGACAGTTTCAAGGCATTCGGAAATATGTTCCTAGATAAACAAATGTTAATCAACTTTGTGAGTGGGACTATTATAGCATATTTAATGCATTTTAATATTTTCATATTTATATTGAAACCATCCAAGGAACACGTGTTTTTTAATCCAGATATTATATCCAAGACTTCGATATATGTGACCTTTTTGAATGAATTTTTTTTAATTTTTATCATCAGCCTTTATTTTAGACAAATAAAATTTATAGGAATTTGAACTTTTAGGTACGATCCTCAACAAGTCTTCTGCGGCATTCAAAAAATAGATGTTGAAATGGGTCGCGGTCAAATTTGGTGATGCCCGGCTCAAACTCTCAACCCACCCATAGGTGGTTTCCCAGTATGCCGGTTCAAACATTCAATTCCGCGTATGAATTTCCCGAAAACTTCTTAAATGTTGATCACTCAAGTAGGGGCAATTATGGCGGTTGACTCGGCCATCCCGTTGGAACGCACATTCATCGAAAAAACTGATTGAGTACAAAAAGGTTGAATTCCTTCTGGCACAATCACTCATTTCATCACAGCACTGCACGCGAGTTTGGATAAGGCCCGTTTGGCACCTTAAAACAAAACAAACTTTAT
The DNA here is from genome assembly GCA_964006375.1 of Tillus elongatus. Lineage (NCBI taxonomy): Eukaryota > Metazoa > Arthropoda > Insecta > Coleoptera > Cleridae > Tillus > Tillus elongatus. The sequence continues at coordinate 138,100,823 of OZ023267.1, read as the reverse complement.
TTTGAAAATTACAACAAGGTTTATTATAATTCAAAACAAAGGAGAAATACACGAAGTTAATGTTGAAACTATCGTTATATATTCTAACATAATATTTTACATTACCTCTATTTATTAACTACATTATGCTTATGTAACATTATGAAATAAAACCACTTAAACTAATAATTATATTAATCGTAATTAATCAGCGGTTTTCACATTTCCGCGGTGAACGTCTGCTTACATCCTATTACTACACTAGTGCGTGATCTCAATACAGCATTATACAGGGTGCTGTAAGTTCCTGTACCATATTAATTTTGTATGGGTGATACTTATTACTTTTTAAGATTCGGTTGCAACTAGCTACAGAAATTCCTGAAGTACTTGCAAGTTTCCTGAGATTCAAATATTTGGTTCCATTGCGATGATTAAATCCAGGACGTACCGATGGAAAGTGTTTTTCTCAGGATGACAATCATTAAAAATCTTTGCCGCCTGCCGTACACAGTTGTCATTCTTGCAGAACAAACTAATTATTTCCACTATTTCAGCAATATTATATAAACCATCTTAACGAATTGGAATTTAATCACCTTTGTGATAATTTGTTATATTTACTTGTTGCGTGTAACGTAAAACAGGTCAGAAATTTGAATTGATAAGGTTTATTAAGAGATAAATGTAAAATCATAAATCAAAATTCTTAAGAAAAAGTCATAAAATAACGCTTGAAACGTTTCGAAATGTTCGTTCGGAGTAGAGCAAAGATTTTATAATTGTATGGAAGAATTTTCCTAGATTTTCCAGGTAGGAAGTTTTAATTGGCACACCCTGTATATATACTCTTGTAAAATTGGTTAAAGTCCTGTTGGTGTTTCGACTAGTTTTGTACTAGTTGGACTTTATCTGGATAATAGGTATTAATAATGCTGTTTTATTAAAACTGATTCGACACTGTATATTTTACAAAGAAGCTTTACGTTTGTTATTGTTGGAGATACAGTTGGCTAATATCTTAGGTAGGTATATATGGTCAAAATAAATTATCTAGTGTTAGTCTAGTAATAATGGCGTCCATAATTTAGACTTTTCTTAACTTGTATTTTCAAAAATAAAACGTGTGTTGAACTAATCTATAAGTTTGGTTTCTGTTAACTCTGCAAGCTTCCAAGGCTATTTTTTAAGCTAAATTATGTCATTAGAATGCGATTTTAATTTCTGCTATAGCCAATCTTGCTTCCGGGCAAAGTACAACAACCTTATTTCACAGGTTTGTAGTTGAGTGATTAGAATTTTAAATTCTTCAACGTGCTCGATTTTGAGGCGATAAATTTCTGATTTTTACTTTGACTGGCCGGAAAAACTGTTACCAAAAGTTTTTAATTGAGTTAAATGTCTTTATGTTATATTTCATTGTACTAAATGTCATAGTTTCAGTTTATTATAAGAGAAACAATACCTAGTTATTTTTCACACAAAAATTACATTTCATTAATTATTTTTCTCTGCGGGCGTAAACTGTGAAAGCAAATTAACAATGAATAAGCTTCCATTTATGGTTAATGAGTTCCTGTGGGAGACGGAACAAATTCTTGGAATTCGCGACATTTCTATATATATTACACATATCATATCCTATACTATCCGCCTCTGCAGGCTCCGGTCTTTACAGCAGTCTACGCACTTTCCAGCGGTGTTGCCACGTGCCCCTTATTATGTCTCTGTGTTTGTTATCGCCAGGAAATAATTATGTTAGCCAATCAAAGTCATAAAAACTTCTGGACGCAGCAAGTGCGTTATGGTAGTGAATTTTCATAGAAATGATCTGGCACAAAATATTTTATTATAACTTTTTTTTCTTGTAACATAGAAATCTAAATTTTGGTCTATAGTTTACTTTTTATATCGTAAACCTACCTACCAAATTTGGTTATCATACATTTTTTATTTTTTAAGATAAATTTTTTTTTCAAATGAAAACTCAAAATTTTTCCAGAAAACCTCGTCCAATTTTTCTGACTAACGAACTTATTAAAGCCATTTACAGAAGGAAGGTACATGCCAAATTATATCAAAATCTGCCTATTATTCTTTGAGATAAAAATTTTTTTCGAATGAAAACTCAAAATTTTCCCGGAAAACCTCGTCCGATTTTCCTTACTAACAAACTTATCAAAGCCATTTACAAAAGGAAGGTACATGCCAAATTTTATTAAAATCGGCTTATTACTTTTTGAGATAAGAATTTTTTTCGAATGAAAACTCAAAATTTTTCCGGAAAACCTTATCCAATTTTCCTGAATAACGAACTTGTCAAAGTTATTTACAAAAGGAAGGTACATGCCAAATTATATCAAAATCTGCTTATTATTCTTTGAGATAAAAAATTTTTTCGAATGAAAACTCAAAATTTTCCCGGAAAACCTCGTCCGATTTTTCTGACTAACAAACTTGTCAAAGCCATTTACAAAAGGAAGGTACATGCCAAATTTTATTAAAAATCGGCTTATTACTTTTTGAGATAAGAATTTTTTTCGAATGAAAACTCAAAATTTTCCCGGAAAACCTCATCCGATTTTCTTGACTAACGAACTTATCCAAGCCATTTACAAAAGAAAGGTACATGCCAAATTTTATTAAAATCGGCTTATTACTTTTTGAGATAAGAATTTTTTTTGAATGAAAACTCAAAATTTTCCCGGAAAACCTCATCCGATTTTCCTGACTAACGAACTTATCCAAGCCATTTACAAAAGAAAGGTACATGGCAAATTTTATCAAAATCGGCCTATTATTTTTTGAGTTATCGGTGTGATACATATATATATATATATATATATATATATATATATATATATATATATATATATATATATATATATATATATATATATATATATATATATAAAGATATAAAAATTGAAACTGACCCCGGATATGGGTTCTAGGGGTCCTATATCGCGCTCATTTGCAAAATTTTTTTCAAAATTCAAAAGTCGGGATCTCCCATAGCCTTGATTTTTAAGTATACTTGTTTTGATTGATCGATTGCTTTTAAAACTAGTATTATGAAACTGCATCTTAATGTACAAGCGTACGAGGTTTTTAAAAGTTGTCTATTTGCGACACAGAAAGAAACAAGTAGGAGAGATTGCTGACATTGTTGTACCTTGATACCGTAAAAATACAACTTTATTTTACTTGACATCAAGAGAATCGAAGGAAAATTTAAGCTGGGTAGACCGCAGGGACAATTAAAACAGGGGACAATAAAAACAACTGTTATATCGGACAAATCTCCAGGTTTGAATCACGTGCGTTTGTATTAAACGAAGGGCATCCAGAGGGCGGATGTAGCCATCAGTCAGTAAACTGACAGCAGTTGAGAGTTGATGTGCACGTCCCCGATCACTTGTTTTTCCGCTATCAAATAGACTTTTCCATTGATCGAAAAAGTGTGACGTAAGATATGGTATGTGGTATATCTCATTATAACCATCATCAACAACCTCATCCATTTCTTCCATGATATAGCTTACAGGCTTTTTTGTAGTTAGTTTCACTAGAACATAGTCTCCCGTTGAGATTTATTTCTCATGGTATCGATTTTCTATTTTTTATATCTTGCCAGCGTTTCTCAAAGTTTAAATAAAATCTTCATCTTCGTTAGAATCTTCCAAAGCTTTTCTACACTGTCTTCACTGTATCCTAAAGTTCCCAGTACCACTTTTTAGCCATTCCTGCTTTTTTAATAGATTTTCTGTGTTTTTTATTCGTTAAACTTGGTTTTAATTTGTGAGTCAGTCAGCAGTCTGCTTCTTCATTTTATTGTAGATAATTTCTATTTCTCGCTTTCTTGGAGTTGCTGTCGGAGTCTGGTGATTTCAGGTGAAATGATGGCATATACCTTTGACGGAACTGTTGATTTAGTATTTTCTGCAGCTTCACTGGACTCAGCTTTAATAAGCTATTTGCTGTGTAAATTATTGTCATCGCAAGCAATTCCAATTGGAGAATCTGTAACGTATGAAAACATAAAACTATCGTCTCCGAAAATATTGTCATTGTAAGGGCATAGGCCAGCGACTAAAAATCCTTAAGGTTCAGAGCAAAGCCACAAGGAGACAACCGCATACACGTGTTTCAAGCTCATTAGCTATCATCAGTAGGGTATAGCCAGGTGATGATGGAAACACTCTGGATGAAGAAGCAAAAACACACGGAGTCACAACAGGCAACCAGTGCACATTTGCGCCAACATTCGGAAGACCCTCAATTCAAGGGCAACAACCAAAATCGCCACGGAGGAAAAGCTAATAAGCTTGAAACACGTGTATGCGGTCGTCTCCTTGCGGGCTTGCCCTTAACCTTTCTCCTTGTATAGTATACAGAAATGGCGTGTTAAAAATCCTGTTATAAATTATATATAAAAAGACATTTTGTTTTTTCTTTCGGAAAAATGTATATCTCCGGAGATAACAAAGTTGGGGCAACCAAATGGTACGCGTGTTTGTAGTATAAATAGCGACCCACGTACCAAAATCTAGGTCTGTTAGTTAAAACACAAAAAAGTTATAGTCATTTAAAGGAAAAAAAGGGGTTTTCCTCAAAATCAAACTCGCGATTTGAATCGTCAAAATTTTCAACGTGTAGGCAAAGAACCTGAAACAAATACGGATTACGTAAAGAAAACGTCGCAAGCAGAGCGTCCTGCAAACACTTAAGTTTCCGCTTAAACCGTCATTGTCTTTTATTTTACGTCACGTGTTTTCGAATCGTCTATTTTCGTGGAAAAAATTCGTCAATGAGGAAACCGCGACTTTTGAATTTTAAATAGATTTCTTCAAATTAGCGCAAACTAGGCCACCTAGAATCCATACCCGGGTTTATTTTTAGTTTTTATCTGTTTACATATATACAGGGTGACGCACTTCCACCGTACAGCTTAATATAATTGTTATTACACAAGATACGAGAAAAAATTGTATACGTTAATTATAGGGTCTCTTAAGCTGCATCTTCTTAAAATATTTTAACAATTACAGGCTGGTCCATAAATCGTTGGTGATCCCTACGATTGTTTTTTTCGAACACCATTATATTATTGCGTTTTTGCATTTTTTTAAATCGAAATATGATCCATGTTTGTAAGAAAAAAATCGAAACGCAGTAAGTGCGTTTTAGTATTTAATTTTAAATTTTCAATAACTTAATTTGCTATTAATCTAGGGTTTGTTGGCTAGGAAGCCAGTTTTCTCGGAAACATATTAAGTTTATTTTTGTAACATGTTTGTACATTTTCAAGCAATAAGTAATTTTGATAAAATATGGTACATTGTTTCTACTATATGGGTTATACTGGTAACCATATTGATGCCTGCTTGCATTAGAAAGACACAATATTTGCTCCTAAAAACATTTTAATGAAAATTCACTTCCATAACGCACTTGCTGCGTCCAGACTTTTTCTATATTTCTGCGTAGGTATGTATCTTAGGTAATCAATGCAGATACCAAATAAAAATTACAGTTCCCCATAAACTGGGAAAGCATCGATTTGCCAACACTGCAGTTGTAATTAAAAGGACTGGACTAGACTACAGCAGCACCATTGAAGATGGTTATATCGATCGTATAGTAACGTGGGACGATGTGACATCACGACGCGAAGGACCAATAACCGACGAAGCTCAGCACTAACGCCGAATGCCGCTGACCGAATGAAACGTGACGTCAGCAGCCAGCTCTATAGGTTACCAGGGCAACCAGTGACGACTTTTCTAGAGCTTGTTCTGCGGATGCAGAAGGTACGTAATGGCAGCAGGACATGTAGCGTATCTTGTATACATGGTATGTGTGGAATTACAAGACGGTATTCCAGCAAATTATATTTATTCATTTATTTTGACAACACACTTAATGATAACTTATAATAATAGCTTATAAGAGCTCAATTAGTTTACTCTTCTCTCGTTGAGCTCCTGAGACTGTCTCCCCTTTTCCAGAGGCACGGCTACTCCAACTCTACTATTTTTCCTTCGCCGCATACAGACATATTGGTTAGGTTTTAATGGTTTTAATGTGAGTGGGCCATACCGGTCCCTCCACCGCGACCATTGTCTACCAGGTCTATTGCGACTCACGCCTAATGGTCTATATTTCGCCCAACAAAGCCAGCCTCCTGCAGAGGCCGATAATCTTTGTGGGCGAAAGTTGATCCAGATCTTCCGGAGCAAGCTTTGTCTTGCCAAAGAGCAGGTATCTAGTCCTGTCCGCCGCCGGACAGGCACACAGTACGTGCTCTGCTGTCTCGTCACTCTCCATACACAGCCGGCACTCAGTTTCTTGACCGACTCCAATTCGGTGCATGTGGTGACGCAAGCCGCAGTGTTCTGTATACAAGCCAACTAGAGTACTCAGTTGTTGTCTGTTTAGCTCTAGAAGTTTTTTAGCCCTTGATTCAGACAGGCCATTTATGAAGGCGTTAGAGTGAGCTAATCCTGGCAGATTTTGCCATTGCTGGATTGTCATTCTTTCTGTCCAGGTCTTTAAGGTGCGTGTTGCTGTGCATGATGATATCCCCAGCACAAGTTCTGGGCCGATACAGTCCCTCTGGACACCACTCCTGGCAAGCGCGCCGGCAGCAACATTGCCATCATGGTCCGAGTGACCCGGTATCCAGACCAGCGACACCTCATTGCAGCTGCCTAGTTCACTGAGGGCAGATTTATAGCTCCATACCGTTTTTGAATTGCAACGGTAGGAACCAAGAGCCTTTATTGCAGCTTGGCTATCTGTATATATCTTTATCGATTTGTGTGTGCGCGATACCACGAAGTGCCTTGGGCCACCAAACTATGGCTCCATATGTTATCATTGGTCCGATAACCACTACATAGTGCCAGTACATCTGTTGGGGGTTTGTTCCCCAGTTATTTCCACAAATCCTATGGCATGTCCACAGGGACAGTTTAGCTCTGCGGATTACATTCTCTAACTGTACGTCCCAGTTGAGCTTGTTATCTAGGGTAACCACCAGATACTTTGCTTGTTCCGTAAATTGAATCGTTTTTTTCCATAAGAATAGGTGATTTTAATCTGTCCAGCCTTCTTCTTCTGGTAAATGGAACAATGATCGTTTTGCGGGGGTTCACAGACATCTGTTCCCTTCGACACCAATCATTCACTGCATTTAGTGCCTCTTGAAGAATACTTGCAAGTTCCCCCTCAGATTTGCCTCTAACCATTATAACAAGATCATCAGCATACGCCTGGACCTCAAACTCCTACAGACCGAGGATAGCCAGCAAATCGTCCACAAAGACGGACCACAGCAGGGGGATAAAACTCCCCCTTGAGGGCACCCCTCGCAGCCCTGAAGCTGACCACCTCCCCCTGCAACGAGGTAATAACGGTCCGATTGTGAAGCATGCTTCCGATCCAGCCACAAATGGTAGGTTCCACCCCTCTAGCGATAGTGGCTTCGTAGAGGAAGATAGTAATGCATTATTAAATGCTCCTTCAATGTCGAGAAATGCAGCCACCGCCACCTCTCCGTTATCCAGGGTGTGTGTGATTTTCTCGACGAGGTTATTCAGTATTATTGAGATTTGCCAGTTTGGTAGGCATACTGGTGGGTATTAAGGGGGTTGTTGACTAAGATGTTTCCCCTAATGTGTGCGTCCAGTATTTTTTCCAGTCCCTTCAGGAGGAATGATGTAACACTGAGAGGAATCCGTGATGTGGGTGGAAGGTCATTACGTCCCAATTTGGGAATGTAAACCCCCCTAATCACCGTCCAGCTGGATGGAATATAGTTCCAAGCCAGACTGGCTCTATACAGCCTGATTAGGAAAGGTAGGAGAATTTACAGTCCATTGTGTAGTAGGACCAATACCACCTCATCCTTCCCTGGCGCCTTGAATGGCTGGAAATGTTTCACAGCACACTCCAAAGCAGGCATCAAATTTAGTTATCAGTATAACATATATAGTAGAAAAAATGTGCCATGATTCATCAAAATAACTTTATTGTTTGAAAATGTACAAAAATTTCCGAAAGTAAACTTAAAGTGTTCCCGAAAAAACCGGTTTCTTGGTCAACCTTATAGGTTAATAGCAATTTGAGCTATTCAAATTTGTAGCATTTAATGAAAATTCGCTACCATAACGCACTTGCTGCGTCCCGAATTTCTTTTCTTACAAACATGCATTATATTTCGATGGAAAAATGCAATAACATAAGGCGTGTTCGATTAAAAAAAAAAGAAAATTTGTATCACCAACGACTTATGGGCCAGTCTGTGATTTTAGAAATATATTTTTTAAAATGCAGCTCAAGACACCCTATAATTAATGTATACAATTTTTTTCTTATCTTGTATAATAATGGATATAATGAGCTTTACTCATTTTTTACGAAAACTACAAAAATTATATACAATTAAACGATAAACTCTATCGCTAAGACTACTGCCAAAGCATCAGAGAAAAGGTCCATTTGAAATGAATTTTCTGGAAATGTTTTAGTAAAATGAATGACAGTGACGGTTGAAGCTAAAACTTCAGGGTTTGTAAAACATTATTCTTGAAACATTTTCTTTCTATAGCCCGTATTAATTTCAGGTTTTTGCCTAAATGTTGCCAATTTTGACGTTTTAAATCGCAACTTTGACGTTTGGAGTAAAACCCCAATTTATTTTTCTTTAAATGCCTATAACTGTTTTGTCTTTTAAGTTACAGAGCTAAATTTTGGTAGGTAATTTATCTATAATGATATAAATCCGCCTACCAATTTGGTTGCCCTTACTTTGTTATTTCCGGAGATATAAATTTTTTTTCGAAAGAAAACATAAACTTTTCCAGCCATTTGCAAGTGGCTTGGATAAGTTTGTTAGCCAGGAAAATCGGCCCAGGTTTGCTGGAAAAGTTTATGTTTTCTTTCGAAAAAAAAAGGAATTCGCGAAATTTAACCAAAATAGGCCAATTATTTTTTTAGTTATATATATATATATATATATATATATATATATATATATATATATATATATATATATATATATATATATATATATATATATATATATATATATATATATATATATATATAAAATTGAAACTAACCCCGGATATATTCTAAGGGACCTAATTAGCGCTCATTTGAAGAATTTGTTTCAAAACTCAAAAGTAGGGATTTTCTCATTAGTGAATTTTCTTAAAGAGAATAAAAAGACATATTTGCTATTAATTTTTTTTAATAAAAACTTACTACCACAACACACTTGCTGCGTTCAGACATTTTTAATCTACGTATTTGCCTTCCATTAAACATACAAATGTGCCAGATCATTTTGCTGTACCTGTAGTTCATATTTTCGAGGATTGTTTACCTGTACGTAGGGTGCTAAATCCACCACCCCCTATGCAAGCGATGTGTTTATGCATGGAGCAGTTGTTTGGCATTTCTGCGTCTCAGGATTGTTGTTGGCTGCTGGAGTAAAATATGGTCATCACAGGAATTACAGGATCCCAAAAAATCAGCAGACTAGAATAACATATCTTACTGGCAGGATAACGATTTTTAAAGCAAAAAGATGAATTTATGTTAGGGGTACAATTGCGTTTTATGATTTAGTACAGTTATCCTTTACTTATATAAAATTAATTTCATACTTTAACTTTTATCCTTCTTAACCCACAATAAGTTATTTTCTTCTGGAGTTGCCCTTTTAATGTCAAATTGTTAATCGTCACATAACTGAAAGAAACGACCACCATAGAGTTATTTCTCTAAATAAAAAAGTTGTCTTAGTCCTTTTAATAAACAAACCTTAGCTGTTTAAAATACTTGATCAGACGGTAAAATAATACGCTTTAATAGTTAATATATTACTTTTTGACAGAAGATATACGGTAGGCCGGGGCAAAGGGGACCTTTTAAGAGATTTAGCCAAATTTTTTTTTATTATTATAAGCATCTAAGTAAAACAAATACATATGATTACAAAACATTTATTTGCCTTCATTAAGCGAAACATGGAATACAAAAAGAAATGTTTGTTCAATTTTTTTTTAACAAAATGAAAAATCGTGTTCCTGTTCCTATATACCCCATACTTCGGGGCAAAAGGGCCGCTCTTTACTCTAAGCACAGGCCGCATATAAATTCGTCATCATTTTCCTCTACGCATGCACATCCATCGTGAGCCCATTTGCCACATCCCTGACATCTAATCCACCCCTACCCTTCTCTACTGTCACCATAGACTTCGCCACAGTATAGACATTCTTCTGATTCGGAATCACTCTCGCTGTCATCATCTGTGTTGTTCTTAGTTCTTGTCTTCTGTTTTGCTTGTTCAGTTTTCAGCGGTTCGAGGTCTGAGTCACTGTCACTTCTCTCAACTGTCATCTTCTTAAGTTTCTTTTTCTTCACCACAGAATTGAGGTTACCTTTCCCGACGTTTGTCTCTGTTTCTTCTTTCATGGCTTTCAGTTCCGTGCGTGATACTATCATCTTTACTTTCTTACTTTGTTCTTGCCTCTCCAAATCCTCTTTCACAGGTGTGCTAGTTAGAATGTTGGAGGATTTTTTTTTCTTCTGGTGTTGGTCTTCTTTTTTTTCAAGTTTTGAGGGTCTTGGAGAACTTCTCTGTAAGACATTTGCCAAAGAACAATTTGGGTAAGAGGAACAGTGAATATCTTCTTTCATATGTTCAATATGAGAATTATCAATTTCCACCCTGATTGCTAATTCCTCTTGACGAGTAGGAATGACATTTTGTGTATGGACAGGTTCACGTTAGAGTGTGTTATTGAAAACTTCTGAAGGCATAAAGTCTGTTTCGTCAAATATATCTCGATTGTAGGGATGAATCCCACCATCTCAAAACCCTTGATTCCCTTTTCAACGGTAGCCACCTTCTGGTACGCCTTGCAAAGAAGTTCAGCAGTTTCATACAAATTTATGGAAATATCGGGATGAGAGCTCATGTAAAAATCACAGGCACGGGAATACTGCTTCTTCAGGGGACCAAAAAAACATAAATCAAGAGGCTGCATGCGATGGCTGCAATGATGAGGTAATGTAAGAAGTGTGATATAATTCTCTCTAGCTTTATTGACTCCATTCAGTTGTCTATGGCTAATGTGACCATCAAAAATTAGTAGAACAGGATTATGTTCAGAAGGCTTGGTGTACTTTATGAAATGGTCCAAATAAAGTAGGAAATGCTCACAATCCATCCATCCGGACTCATTGGCATACCCTGCCGCACCTGGACTTGTCCCTTTGAGCAATAGGGGTGATATTCTCTTCCTGGGAAACAAAAAGAAAGGAGGTATATAATTTCCTGCAGCAGAGACTGCACGACCAACTGTGATATTTGATCCCCTCCCGCCACTAAAAATCCGGCCAATTTGTTTCTGACCTTTTTTTGCTAATATCCTGCAAGGCTTTTGCACTGTACTTATGCCGGCTTCATCATAATTATAGATATTATTTGTCGTAAAATTGAATTTTTTATAACTTCTTCAGGTAGATCGAAAAATTGATCTAATGCAGTTCTATTAAAACCACTGGCCCTGTTTAAGCTTGTAGCTTCAGGTTTTCGAATGGAAAGTTATTGATGTCTCTGTAGGAATCCAGCTAACCAACCTTGTCCAGCCAATTTATTATCCTTGTTGAATGGATGTGAAATTCCTAAGTTGCTTGCCACTTCAAAAGCAATTCGCCGAACGTCAAGTGGTGTTAGTCCATAAAACCTCTTTTGCATATCCAAAAGATGTTCCACTAACAAATTTTTACCTCGGATCATAAAAACTGGTTTGAAACTACCCATGAGAGGGACCCATAACAGCAATATCTGCATTTAATCTAACTTCAACCGTCTTATTGGGCAAGTTTTAGGAATATTATACTTCATCGAAGCCAACCTTAAACTCATTCCGCTCTGCACAGCAGTAACTGCAGCTGTAGCTTCGGTTTCTCCCCATAATGGCATCGGTCTCTTCCTTTTATAGTTCCTCATATAAAACAATAAATGTAAGCATAAGTAACCACAGATATTCTGATTTAATAACGGCAAGGGGCATATAGGACCAAGGTCCCCCATGCCCGTAAGGCTTGGTCCTATTTACCCTGAGTGTATACATACTTCAAAACTAATTATAACCACACTTTTAACTTCTCAAAACAACAGCTTATCCATATCAAAATACAGCTGAATGAATAATGTTTCACATGTAAAAAGAGCAGTTGATTAGCATACAGTAATTTTCTAAAATTGTACACCATAATATAACAAAATATTAGAAGAACTTTCCTTAAATTCGTTTAAATCACCATAACACACACATTCGTTTTGACATTCGCATAATATTTCTGTCAAGCATAGAACTCGGAAGTGTCAACCTCTAGCGATGAAAACACGGCGGGAACCTACATTCATTTTGAATTAAATTGACTGGTCCTGTTTGCCCCGCTGGTCCTCTTTACCCCGGCTTCTCCTACCTACAGATGATTAACGAAATGGGTTTGATGTAACTTGGGGTCGTGAGACGGCAGTGGACTTTAGAAAGAGACCCAAGCTTCACCACGCTATATAAATATCTTCGAAGATGTTCTTAAACACTGGTATGAGTATTAATAAATGAAGGACCACTCTTTGTATGAATTTTATACGTTTTATTAACGAATAATAATAACAGGAAACAATAACACTTGATAAATAAATGCCGATTGCCAACAAAGTACAATATCACACAAAACACTCTACTTCCACAGTGCTAGCGTGAAACGAATTTAATTGATTAGAATTATTTTTGTTAACTGAGGGATGAGAGTGCGAAAATAAAAAATAAAAAATAAGAGATTCTTATAGAGAGTTCGTTAAATTATAGTTTCAGGTTTGAGAGGGACTTTTCTTCTGCGCTAATGACCGTATGTGTCTAGAGACAAGAGTGAGAGAGTCATTCTCCCCCGCTGCCATATCAGTTTTACTATGAAATAGACCTCACACGCACACACCACCCTTAAGAGATGAATGCTTTAATGTGTTTTTCTTGTATGGTCTAGAATTCGAATTTTAAATATGCATGTGTTATCTAAGAACTATGGAGCCATCGGTCTTGTTGAAAGGTATTTCCAACAGGGTTTGTTCAAACTTTGCGACTCTTTGATTTGAAAGCTACAATCCTTCGTTTATAACGGAAGTCGCTATCAACTTCGATATTTTCAAAAGCATAGGTACCATATATACTTTTGTATTTCTGAATCTGATATCAGATTCTGAGCTACCTTGAGATAACATAGAGTAAACCGGGGCAAAAGCCCGCTACGGGGTAAAATTCCTTTCAGTGAATTTTCATTAAGAAAATTCACTAAAAGAGAGGTATGGATGGTAAGACTTTTGGAAAAAAAATCAAACGAGCGCGAATTAGGGCCTATAGAACCCATAACCGGGGTCAGTTTCAATTTATATATGTTACGGGCTCCGTGCGTCTAATTTTTCTTAGAAAAAAATGCAAAGAAAATTTTAAAAACGCAATATTTTTTGAAATATTGAAGTGTATCGAATAAAAATATGCACATATATAGGAGACGTTACAATATAGCTGTTAACCAAATTTCAAATTAAATGGCATACGAGGACAGGAGTTATTAAAAAATCAAAATTATAAATGAATAAACAGTCTAAGATATCAGTTCAAATTTGATACAGCATTTCCCACCTTCAATGTTGATAAGGATGATTAGACTGTGAATGCGTCATTTTAAGTAGATAATTCAAATAGAAACTGACAATTAAATATAAAGGAGCCGGGTTGTCAGATTTAATAAAATTTCATTTGAATCTTAAAATCTAAAACATATGTCATAACACATATTTGTACTTATTGATGACAAATAAAAGTTCGACAAAAAATTAATCCATCCAATAAATGTGGCTTAATATTGATAAATGTTGAGTTACCAATAATTTCTCATTCGATTTATCATTAATTCTAATTTACTGAATCTGACACCGCTGCATGGTAGGCCAACTGTCATCGCAAAATGGGAGCCGCCGATTGCCGACGCCGAAACGCGAGTCACTCAACGTGTTTTTACGTTTATTAAAACTGAAATGTTTTGTTATACCTATTACAGAATATACCAAATAGAAGTTTTACTTCAATTAAATGGTTTAAAACTATAAGTTCAGTACTAATTTCCGACGCTTCAGCGCCAGTAGCATTATAATCCATAATCAAGAAATATATTCAGTTTTAAACATCAATCTAACCTCAAAACATTCCAAGATTCGTTATTATTGTTTATGGTTTTATTTTGCAAGGCATTCTTTCCTTACATGAAGTGTTAGCGACTAGCCACGTTTGTTGTTATAAAGCTCTTTATTATTATATCTGTACATATTATGTTAGAGTTGTTATTAAAAAGTGTTCTTTTTATTTGGTCCTAAAGTTTCTGACACAATTGTTGATCAAATGTAAGTAGCACATGCTTATCGTTATTTGGTTTCTTCAATTTTTTTAATAACCTGGCAAGTGAAACAAATACTAACTTATACTTATTGGTTCCAGTATCACAAAAATGTCTGGACGCAGCAAGTGTGTTATAGTAGTGAATTTTCATAAGAATTGTACACGGTTAGTAAGATATACTATTAAAACTAATTCTTTAAATTTAAATGGACCTTTGAGATCAGTTTTAGAGTCCTAGTTAGCGATTATTTGAAAAAAAAATATGTTTTATATGGAGCTACTAAATTCAAATTTGGTCTTAGATATAATATGTAAATACTGCAAGTGTCTCTAAAAAATTGTGTTACAAATTTCATTTAAGATTTTCAGAAAACAATTAATTATTTACAAAGGGAATGTACCTGTCAAATTATTAATATGACAGGTATTTTTCCTTGTTAATTGTTTGGATGGTTTTGTTTTAGTCAACCCATCCAGTTTTTGCAAACAATAACCAACAACAAAAAAGGTTTTTTAACACAAAACGAAGCTCAATTGATTATTTTTCTTTAATTTATTTCCCACGTGCGTTTACATAGGTGTTACTAAGGTTCAAGATTGAAGATTCTGGCTTAATGGGAAACTTATTGAGCTATCGGATTTGAAATATTTTTACGATAATTTTCTACCATAACATAAAAAACCTTTTTTGTTGTTTATTGTTTGCAAAATCTGATAGGTTGACTAAAACAATACCATCCAAGCAATTAATATGAAAAAATACCTGTCATATTTATAATTCGACAGGTACATTCCCTTTGTAAATAATTATTTTTTTCTGAAAAGCGTTTGTAACTTTAATGAAATTTGTAGCACAATTTTTTTTAAGACACTTGCAGTACTTACATATATTTTTTTTATAATTCGACAGGTACATTCCCTTTGTAAATCTTTTTTTTAAACGTTTGTAACTTTAATGAAATTTGTAACACATTTTTTTTAGGCACTTAAGGTACTTACATATTATATCTAAGACCAAATTTTAATTTAGTAGCTTCATATAAACAATAACTTTTTTCAAATAATCGCTAACTGGGACTCTAAAACCGATCTCCAAGGTCCATTTAAATTTAAAGATTTAGTTTTAATAATATATCTTATTAATAATGTACAATTCTTATGAAAATTCACTACCATAACGTACTTGCTACGTCTAGAGTATTTTTTTCGTATTGGGCAGCTCCTAAAAAAGCAACCCACGTTCTGTGCGGCAGTTTGCATTACCCATTCGATCGATAAGGTGCTGTTGGAATTTGCTCGCGAATATCGCTAAACATAACCTTAAAAATGAGGTAAGTTAAAAAATTATCTTTTTACTATAATTTTTCGAGTGGACTATTTAAGAAATTTAACTTAGATGTGGACATTTGGGCAAATGCCATAGGGTGAGATTGATTACCGTTTTAGTAGGCTATTTATCCATGTTGTTTATATCGGCGCTGTTGCGTTTGTGAGTTACTAATTTACGATTAAAGTTGTAGGTTCGGGACAAAAATCCGCGGCTGCGGACTTTTGCCCCTATATTCCGGATTTTTACCTCACGGTCGCGGACATTTGCCTCTTAATGGAGTTTGTGCTTTTAAATAGCAAATATTTATATATTTCAGAAACTACAAGAGACGAACAAACCGAAAACCGGTAACTAATGATATACTTGAGAATACTCGCCAAAGAATTCGCTAGGGGGAGACCATTCGTAGCATCGCACGAAATTTTGAAATTGATGAATCGTCGCTGCGCAAACGTTTGAAAAGGGGCTATGGTGTTACCTCGCTTGGGAGTTTTAAGAGCACCTTTAATCCAGATCAAGAAGCCCAGTTAGCAGATCCCTGCAGACAAATGGATGCACCGTTTTATGGGATAGTAAAAAAATCTATTCGAAAATTAGCCTACGACTTCGCAAGACAAAACAGCATTCCGCACAATTTTAATAAACAGATTCAGCTAGCTAGAGAAGACTGGGCAAAATCATTTTTAAGAAGACACAATCTTACTTTACGGACTCCCCATAAACAAGCGCTGGAAGAATAATGGGCTTTAATAAAACTCAAGTTTTAAAATTCTTGGATAATTTAAGTGAGCTTCTATCCAAGTACAAATTTCCGGCAAGTCGAACCTACAACATGGACGAAAGCGGCATCTCAACCGTTCCCAATAGGATACCTAAAGTGATATCGAGCAAAGGCAAACAAAGTGTAAACAAAGTAACATCGGCTGAGAGGGGACAACGGTCGTCTGTGCTATAAGTGCATCTGGTCATTACGTCCCTTTAGCCCTGATTTTTCACAGAAAGCGATCCAAGCCTGAACTTTTATCTGGTGCCTCCCCTGAATATATTATGTTCATATCAGATAGTGGATACATGAACACGAAGCTATTTCAACAATGGTTAAAACATTTACAGAAGCATGTAAGAGTTTCCGAATCAGATCCAGTGCTGCTTATATTGGATAATCATGTTTCACACTGCAGTCTGGAAGCAGTCACATTTGGCAAAGCAAATCATATTCATTTTTCGACCACACCACCACATGCCAGCCACAAAATTCAGCCGCTGGATCGATGTTTTTTTTAAGTCGCTTAAAGAATTCTATGGGCAGTTTTGCGACCAGTGGATGGTAAATAACTTAGGCAGAACAATAACTCAGATGGATGTGGCTTTTTTAATTTTAAAAAAATTATGTTTTATTTTTGCCAAAGAGTTAAAAACTCAAGTTTAAGCGTTGGTTCTAACGAATAGTTAATTATTTTAGTATAAAAATAAAGTTTATACTTGTTATTTTAGTCTAAAAATGAAGTTTGTTCTTGTTCTAAATAAAAAGATATTTAAACAAACATTTGTTTTGCATTAGGACTTTTACCCCATAAATAGGATTTTTGCCCCATAGACATCAGACTTTTACCCCAGCCCATGGGGCATAAGTCCTATTTTACAAAAAAAATTAAACTTAAAAAATAACAAATTTAAATACATATTTTTTTACTGTGACCCATAGAATAAAGTAGTAATATAAATCAACAACACACAAAAAAAAACCATCAATCAAATTTTACAAAATGGCGGCTATTTCGGCATTTATTCGTTAGGTGCGGGCTTTTGTCCCTATCTACACTATTGTAGTAGCCCATTTTTATATATAAAATTTTTTTGTGTCTAGTTTTTCTGGAACTTTTAAAGTTTATTTTCGGAAAATGTTTCTACTTTTTGAAAAAAAGCTATTTTAATTAAGAATGATACATTGTTTGTACCATATAGGTTATACTGTCAACCAAATGTCCTTCTTGTAAAAACAAGATTTATTTGCCATTAAAAACATTTTTACGAAAATTCGCTACCATAACGCATTTGCTCCGTCCAGACTTTTATTTCTTTAACGTCGGCCTGTTTCCACGACTATAGCCAATCACCGGCGTCAGGGAGCAGTTTCACCTCACTATCTTGAAAATTTTTGCGAACCCCTGCCTTTCTGTAAGCAGGGTAGTGATCTTTATTGAAGATTCTTAATGATTGTCTTTGATTAGTTGTCGATTTACGATGTAACTGCTTTTTGTTTGAAACAGACTATAACATCATTGATTGAAATAATTGTTGTCCAGGCTTGGTCCAGTTTTCGTTCGCGTGCCCGGAAATCCAAAGTAGAATCTCTGCCTTTGTAGTATCACGTCTTGGTAACCTACATGCCCAGATGATATCTGTAATATTTGTGAAAGCAACTAAGAGAATTAATATTTGTAAACACTTTATATAAAGCTTATGTTTCTAAGCCATCCCACAGGAATACAGTGTCCTACATTTTAGAAAACATTTTGCGTTGGTTGGCTCATGAATATTTTCAACTAGCTTAGCTAGATGATTCACTAAAATGTAAAACAAAATAACTCTAGTGTTGCAGTGTAGTCGCTGTTGATCATCTGCCTCCTGGATAAACGCGTGGGCTTACGCTAACTCCTCCCTTATTCCAGAATAACTGAGTGAATGCGTATATGTACCTTAACCCGACAACAGAAAGAAGGCACCACGTTGGATATGTGGTAATAAAACTATAAACCCACTACCCTGTTTTCCATTGTTAATGTAATGTCAGTTAGACCTTCCAGGAAGAGCTTCAACGTGTGTGTGTAAGCTAAAATCCCTCGGGTAGATTTTTTTATCTAGGTAAGCCAAAAAGGTCACTACAAAAGCCAACTATTGTATTATTATTTTTTAACGAATAATAACAACAATGTTTTTATTCGTTTGCAGAAGTAAGCCAAGCTTGGAAAATTTGCGTAATGACATACCAGGAAAATCTGTTGGCACTTAGTTATTCATGCTATTAGTAAAAATTGTGTTTGTTACAAGCACAAGCATTTGTCCATTTGTGTGTGTGTATGTGTGTGTGTTTGTTAGGTTGGCTTGGAACATTGCGTTCATTGGTCACGGAAATCTATATTAAGCCAACAAAATTCTAAAAAAGCTCGGGACGCAGCAAGTGCGTTATGGTAGTGAATTTTTATTAAATGTTTCAAACTTGAATAACTCAATTTTCTATAAGTTTAGAAAGTTTAGTATTGGTATGTAGTAAGGTCTTTTGTAAGGCAAGATATCCACCAAACTTCATTAAAATAACTTTGTAATATTCGGAGAAAAAAAATTTTTTCGAAAGAAAATTAAAAATTTGAATAACTCAATTTTCTATCAACTTAGAAAGTTGAATTTTGGTACATAGTAAGGTCTCTCCCAAGGCAACACATCTACTAAATTTAATTAAAACAGTCCGGAAAACCCTGTTAATTATTTTTTGAGTTATCGGTTGGATATATATATATATATATATATATATATATATATATATATATATATATATATATATATATATATATATATATATATATATATATAATTATAAATTGAAACTGACCCCAGATATCGGTTCTAGCGGTCCTAGTTCGTGCTCATTTGAAAAAAAAATTGCAAAGTCTCACCATAGATACCTCTCTATAAGTGAATTTTTTTAAATAAAAATTCACTAAAAGATACATCCCATATCTCTTTTAATGTTGACTTTTGGACTGAGGTAAATTTGGTTGAATTTCCACTGCTGCTCATTGTACAATTACTTCTAGACCACACTGTATACAAACTAACAACATAATTTGTCTTGATATGTGCAGCAAAGAAGAAATATAAAAAGTAAATGGAGTGTACACAAACTAAAAGGTACTACACTATTTATACTTAAACTGGCAACACTGGCTGCATGAGTGGTTACAACTGGACTTCTAAAAAGACTGTAACAGCGGCAGAAGCAGAAGTCAATGGAAGCCGTGTGTGTTCGGTAAGAGCAAATTTTGGGAAGAAACTATTGACTATTAATAACAACAATTGACTAAAAACGATGCGAGTTGTAAGGAAAAAAATAATTATACTACAGAGGTGATAAATGATGATAAATTACAATAGGGTTATATATATATAATCGTAAATGATGCCAATGATTAACAATCAGTGAATTCAGTATTATTGACATTTTTCTGAAACTTAAAAATGAATTTCATGAGTCAATGACAATAATAGCAGCTGTCATTGACTAACCAACAGCAACCACATACTTGATCTATGATTTAAACATAAATGTTTCAAATTTTAATAGCTCAATTTTCTGTAACCCTAGAAAGCTGAATTTTGGCACATAGTTAGGTCTTTCCCAAAGCAATATGTAGACCAAATTTTATCGAAATTGTCGGAAGAAAAGTTTTTTTGAAAAAAGACTTAAAATTTTCCCGGAAAACCCCGTCAGATTTTCCTGGCCAACGAACTCATCCAAGCCATTAATAAAAGAAAGGCACCTGTCGAGTTTCATCGAAATCGGTTAATTATTTTTTGAGTTATCAGACGGATACATATATATATATATATATATATATATATATATATATATATATATATATATATATATATATATATATATATATATATATATATATATATATATATATATATATAAACATATAAAAATTCAAACTGACCCCGGATATGGGTTCTAGGAGTCCTAATTCGCGCTCATTTGAAAAAATTTTTGCAAAGTCTCACCATCGATACCTATCTAATAGTGAATTTTTTTAAATAAAAATTCACTAAAAATAAATAAAAGGAAGGTCTTAACCGGTTTGGCTACAATTCTAATCCTAATCAGGTGGAATTTTTCGATATGTACGCAGGGACAGCAACAATATCCTACATTTCTTTTTAATTGTATGTACCGGGTGTTCCATTAAGACAGGTAATCGGCCATATCTCAAAAACTACCGCAAACGGGGCTACTTGAACATGTTTTTGGGACATTTTCGCAAATATCTGACCACGTTTTCGATTTATGAGTGCCAAAAAATATGCTTCGTACCGACCTAACTGTATACTAGCCATTCCCGGTTTCTAATTTGAGAAAAAAATCAGAAATGGCAATAAAAAATGAATGTTTATAGGCTGTTCAAGCAGCCCCGTGTTTGGGGCTTCTTGAACACCTATCATTAAAATGCACTGTATCACTGCTTGATGTTTATGTTACCGCGTAATATAAAGCAAATGTGTATATGTGGCCTTTTTATTGATGAAAACACTTAAATACATTATTTAAATTTATTAAAACGCATTTTTTAACAAACGTATATTTATATTCAATTAAACTGTAACTCATTTTATAAAACTAAAATTCAGTTTACATTCAAAATAGGAATAAACAACGAACTTCTAAGGCACAATAGGAACTTAAATCACATTCTGTATCGTAAAACTACAATATATTTATTCTGAAATGAAGTCTTTATCTTCTTCACTGTCATCAATAATATCCTGGTCGTCTAAGTCCTCGCAGAGATACACGTTGCCCTGAAATAGGCCTTACTATACACAGAAATAAAAGTTTTTGCAGCAAATTAAGTTATTGAAATGAAAAGCATTTAATTAAAATTTTGTAATTAAAAAAATAACAAGGCTACTTTTATAAAATTTGAGAGACACGTTGCCCTGATGGAGGCCTTACTACATGTCAAAATTAAAGTTTCTAGATAAACAGTAAATTGAGTTATTGAAATCTTATACTTATACTTATACTTTATTGGCTGAAATTACACAATATGTCTATACAGTAAGTCAATTTTGACTTGTGTAGTATATAGTGACATAATTTAAACAGTTTATTCTAAAAATACTTGACACTGCATTAACCAAATATGACATACTTCAAATTTTGACAAACCATTTTAAATAAACTTTTTGTACCATTTTTTCTTCCATCTCACATTTCCAATCACTGCCTTCATTTACTACTAATCTGTACACATCCATCATTACTTTCCCAATGAAAATTCGTCACCATTGTTGGGTATAGATTTTTTTAAGTACATGATAAGCGAAGAAAAATTCGTATAAATAAAAATAATAACAATATTTGATCGAATTACTTGTACAATGCATTTCATAACAAATATTAACGCAAAAATATGTCATTTGAAAACATTTTTGCAAAGTATTATTATCTAAACCTCTCTATTAGCCAATTTTCTTGATCACAATTCGCTAAAAATAATCAACAAAAAACTAAGGTTTCCTTTTAAACAAATATAGATTGTATAATATTTTAGCGAATTTTCATTCAGGAAAATTCGCTAATAGAGAGGTCACGATGAAAAGCTTTTGAAAAAATTTCCTCAGGTGAGCGCAAATTTGGGTCCCTAGAACCCCAAACCAAGGTCCGTTAAATTTTGTATATGTTTATATATATATATATATATATATATATATATATATATATATATATATATATATATATATATATATATATATATATATATATATGTATCCGAGAGATAACTCAAAAAGTACTAAACTGATTTCAATCAACCTTGGCCAACTTGTTTGAGCGAAAACCGAGGTCGAGTTCGTTAATCATCAGCCTTTATGCTCAAGTTTTTCCGGTGAAAAAATCGGGAAAAACTTTTGGAAACGCTATATTTTTCTAAGTATCAGAGTAACTGGAATGAGACTTTACATGTGGCTAGAAATAGAGCAAGTAAACCTATGTTGTGAATTTTAAGTAATATGGTACACAATATTTAGAGTTTTTCCAAACTAAAAATAAAATTCCAAAGACATGCGTTGAAACGACTTAGTGGTAAAAGTCGAATGCCTGACAGACAGAGTAGTTAACTTCCAGGCGTAGATTGATTCATACAACAGGTATAAACCATACATCAACGATTCAATCAATTAATAAAATACACTATATTTGTAGCTTTATTAGTGGCCCCAAATACAGCTTTAGCGCAGCATAGATATATTATGCTGTCGCATAATATAGCAGAAAAGTAAATAAAATCAACCCAAGTCTCTATTGAAATGATGCTAAAATAGTTTCTTTTATCTTTAAACTTAAACCTAAGACGACATATAAGACCGAAACGGTCGTGGGATGCGTTTCAATGGTAACTCTACTAATTCTGTAATTAATTGTTACGTATGCTTTGAATATAATATCCCGGGCATGAAGCCGATCTACAGTATTACGCAAATAAGACGTTAGTTGTCGTGTACCTAGATGGCGCAGGGGGCATCGCGCTTGCCTCCTACGCAGAAGGTCCCGCGATCGCATACAACTCGATGAATGTATGTTTTTTTATGTTTTTATTTGACATTTGGAGAAACAATATTGCACAAATTTCATGCGTTTTGAACAAGATTTCATTTTTGTTTAAAACGCTAAAATAAGTTTGTCACCTATAAGTCTTAAATTATAATTTGGTTATGGTTGATATTGAAAAAACCGGTTTGATTAGGTTGACTCAAACAAAATCATACTGGCGATTAATAACTGCTAGGTTTATAATTTGGCAGATACTTTACTTTTCTAAATATGAATTAAGTTTCCTTCTGGAAATCTTCTGTATAACTTTAATAAAATTTGTAATACAAGTTTCTTTTAAAGAGATTTACACTATCTACAGATACAGCAAAATATAGTTCTTTAGCTTCATAGAAAATTGAGTTAATTTTTCTCAAAAGGAGTTAGACCGCAAGATTTTTTTTTTGATAATAGAGAGATATCGATGGTAACACTTTCGAAAGAATTCTTCAAATGTGCGCGTACTAGGACCTCTAAAATCAATATTCAAGGTCTGTGTAAGTTTAAAGTAAAATCAAAATTAACAATATGGATGAAAATATCGGCTATAAACAAAGAATTTTAGTTTGGAATGTATTGGGAAAGGATTAAAATCAATAAAGAGTGAATGCAAAGACTGGTTCATTAGATGGAACAAGTAGAAGCTAAACAAATTTGGTATGTCAAAATTAGAAGTATGTTACATTTGGATTGAGCTTTCAAGTAGTTGTTGGTGGAATTTTATTAAATTATGTTAATATACAGCACAAGGCTCAGGCTTATAGTGTAGACATGTTGTATGATTTATGATAATAAGTAAATAAATAAATAAATAAATAAATAAATAAATAAATAAATAAATAAATAAATAA
Organism: Tillus elongatus; assembly: GCA_964006375.1. Taxonomy (NCBI): domain Eukaryota; kingdom Metazoa; phylum Arthropoda; class Insecta; order Coleoptera; family Cleridae; genus Tillus; species Tillus elongatus. Next base: position 138,076,805 of record OZ023267.1, on the reverse strand, counting down.
ATAAATAAATAAATAAATAAATAAATAAATAAATAAATAAATAAATAAATAAATAAATAAATAAATAAATAAATAAATAAATAAATAAATATATAAATAAATAAATAAATAAATAATATGCCGTATTTAAGCGCCGCCGTGGCCGTGTTGGAAAGTCGAGTAAAAGTTCCCAATTCGGACTCGGGGGACGACGGTTCGAGACTCACCGGCAGCGGATGATTTTTCAAATCATTTCTGTTGTTGAGATCGAGCTTAAGGTGGGGGGCAATGCACAATAGGCCCACGGGTAACTTCCTGGCTGGTGAGTGAGTGCCGAGACGAGACGAGCGACCTGGCTGGGCAGAATGAGGTCACCCTCATCTGGACGCCGGGTCACTCGGGGGTCAAAGGCAATGAAGAAGCTGACAGTCTCGCGAAGAGAGGGTCAGCAGAACCATTTATGGGACCAGAACCGGCGTGACAAAGAGCACTGCCAGGGGAGCCGTTAAGTCCTGGGTCAGAAACCAACACAAGGTGTACTGGGCGGACTGTCCAGGGCTTAGACATGGGAAGTCAATAATTGACAGACCCAGTTCAAAGAGAGCTGTGGAGCTGCTAAATCTTAGCAGAGGACAGCTCAGAAACACAACAGGTCTCTTGACGGGACACATGGCTGTCTAGAAACACCTGCATAAAATGGCGCAGTTTGAGGGGGACATGGCATGCAGACTCTGCGGCGAGGGGGAGGAATCAGCTCAGCACATCTTGTGCGAGTGTAAAGCTCTGGATCGCAAAAGAGAACTGATCTACGGTCAGTCTAGATCGGAGACAGAGCAATATAAAACTTCACCCTACCAATCGCTGTGCAGACTAGTTCAAGGCACAGTGATTTTGGAATGGGTGGAGTAAGACTAAGGGTATGCACAATCAACCAAAGGTTGCAGTGCTATTGGGGCGGCAAGGCCGCGGACGAGCCCTGAGGGAAAAAATGCACAATAGGCCAAGGGCTGCAGTGCTATCGGGGCGGCATAGCCGCGGGCGAGCCCTGAGGGAGAAAACAAATATGCCGTATAATTATAGTGTACAATTCCTATGAAAATGCGCTACTATAACGCACTTGCTGCGTCCCCATTTTTTTTAAACCGCAAGTTGAAATAGTAATCGACGTGTCCGAGCATTTGTGAAAAAAAAAGAGCTGTATTTGATTTACTGAACCTATGCCAAGTAACAAACTCGCACTGTATTTATATTTGCAAATTACATAAATTCAGTACACCCAAAATTTCACAATTGGGATGGCGAATAATAAACCAATTAATTGTAGAGACCTCACTATAACTCGTTCGCAAAATGGAGACACGTTTTCAATCTTTTTTTTATACAAACTGAGCTGATAATTGTTTATAAACACCCGCTATTTCGACTCGGCCAAATGCGTATGTAAAACGTGGGTTTATGAATGTGTATTCGTATAACTAACTCCTCTGTGACGGGCGATAGGGCAAAGCGACGTCTAGTCTCAAGAACTTACTCTGGCGCCGATGGTTTTCTACAATCATTATTCTTATTCACTGGCGATATTTATTCCTATACAATTGTCAAGATTATTCTTTCGGCTCGCAAATATTACTATAATAATTTTTTTTACAAATTAATGGCCAGAAAAACAGTAAAAATTCTGGACGCAGCAAGTGCGTTATGGTAGTGAACTTTCATAAAAATGATTTTAATAGCATATATTTGTGTTTTTTTTTAAGAAAGCAGGCATCAAATTTGGTTACCAGTATAACATATATAGTAAAAACAATGTGCCATGTTTCATCAAAATAACTTTATTCTTTGAAAATGTACACAAATTTCCGAAACTAAACTTAAAGTGTTCCCGAAAAAAACCGTTTCTTGGTCAACCTTATAGCAAATGGAGCTTTCCAAATATGAAGCATTTAATCAAAATTCGCTACCATAACGCACTTGCTGCATCCAGAATTTCTTTTCCTATAAACATGCATTATAGTTCGATGGAAAATGCAAAAATACAATAACATAAGGCGTGCTCGACTAAAAAAAAAAAAGAAAAATTGTATCACCAACGACTTATGGGCCATCCTGTGATTGTAGTGATAATTTTTTAAGATGTAGCTCAAGACACCCTATAATTAATGTATACAATTTTTTTCCTATCTTGTATAATAACGGATATATTGAGCTTTATTGATTTTTTACGCAAATTCGACAAAAATTATATAGCATTAAACGATAAACTCTATAGCTAAGACTATTGCCAAGCATCAGAGGAAGGGTCTATTTGAAATGAATTTTCTGGAAACATTTTAGTAAAATGAAGGACAATGACGGTTGAAACTAAGACTTCAGGGTTTGTAAAACATTCTTCTTGGGACATTTTCTTTCCATAGCCCGTATTAGATTCAAGTTCTTTGCCTAAATGTTGCCAATTTTGACGTTTTAAATCGCGACTTTGGCGTTTTGAAGAAAACCCCAATTTATTTTTCTTTAAATGCCTGTAACTTTTTTGTCTTTTGACCAACAGAGCTAAATCTTGGTAGGTAATTTACCTCTAGCGATATTAACCCGTGTACCGTATTTGTGTCACGTTCTTTGCCTAAACATTGCCAATTGCGACGTTTAAAATTGCGAGTTTGACGTTTTGAGGAAAACTCTTTTTTTTTAAACTGCCTGTAACTTTTTATCTTTAAACCTAGAGACCTAAATTTTGGTACAGGATTCGCCCTATATAATTCAAACACGCGTAGCAAATTTGGTTGCCCTGACTTTGTTATTTCCGGATATAATTTTTTTTTGAAAGAAAACACAAATTTTTCCGGGAAAACCTCGGCCTATTTTTCTGGATAACGAACTTGTCCAAGCCACTGGCAAAAGGAAGGTATCCACCAAATTTAGTTAAACTCGGCCCATTATTTTTTGAGTTATTGGTGTGATAAATACATACATATATATATATATATATATATATATATATATATATATATATATATATATATATATATATATATATATATATATATATATATATATATATATATATACATACATACATACATAAACATATAAAAATCGAAATTGACCCCGGATATGTGTTCTAGGGGGCTCACTTGAAAAAAATAAAATAAAATCAAAAGTCGAGATCTCCTCATTAGTGAATTTAAAAAAAAATTAAGTAAAAGGGAGAAAACGTGGATCAGAGTTTATTTAGTTAATTAAAACAAGTATCTAACTTTTTTTGTATGTATGGTTTTTGAGTAGGTAGTTTAGTTTTTAAGACATGTTGATGGAAAAGTTTCTTTATGATGAAATCATGAATTTGAGACTTAAAAAAAAATGGATAAATAATTACTGTGTATATAATTATACCAGCAGAGAAAGGCAACGCTACAGTCATACTCGACAAAACAGACCATATAAAAAAGGTGGACAATTTACTAAACAGCACAGGCTATAAAGAAATCGCTAACTACGGAAGTGTTACTCGACAAAACAGGCCATATAGAAAAAAGTCTGGACGCAGCAAGTGCGTTATAGAAGTGAATTTTCTTAAAATGTTTTTAATAGAAAATATGTCTCTTTAAGGCAAGCAGGAATCAATTTGGTCACCGTTATTACCTATATGGGTAGTAGGAACATTGTACCATATTTTACCGACATAACTTGTTTGAAAATGTACAAACATTTTCGGAAAATAAAGTTACAACATTTCCGAGAAAACTCGTTTCCTAGCTGACGAACCTTAGGTTAATAGCAAATTGCGTTATTGAATTTTGAAACGTTTGATGAAAATTCTTTACTAAAACGCACTTACTGCGTCTCGATTTTCTTTACAAACATGCTACATGTTTCGATGAAAAATGCAAAAATGCAATAAGGAATGTTCAAAAAAAGTGTAGGTATCACCAACGACTTATGGACCATCCTGTGGTTGTCAAAATAATTTTATAAGATGCAGCTCAAAACACCCTATAGGTAACGTATACAATTTTTTCTCGTATCTTGCATAGTAACAATTATATTGAGCTTTACCGTAGAAATGCGTCACCCTGTATATATGTAAACAGAAAGTAAACCCGGATATGGATTCTAGGGGGCCTAGTTTGCGCTCATTTGAAGAAATCTTTTTAGAATTCAAAAGCCGCGGTCTCGTCATTAACGAATTTTTTCTATGAAAATTAGCTCAAAATTATAGACCGTTAAACCATAAATTTAACTAAAACTACTTCCAAAGCATCAGAAAAAGTGTCTATTTGAAACGAATTTTCTGGAAATATTTTATTAAAATGAAGGACAATGACGGTTGAAGTTGAAACTTAATGGTTTGCAGAAGACTGTTTACATAATCCGTATTTCTTTCAGGCTCTTTGCCTAAAAGTTGCCATTTTTGACGTTTCAACGTTTTTACGTTTTGAGGAATTTTTTCTTTAAATGCCTCTAACTTTTTTGTCCTTAAACTTACAGACATAAATTTTGGTAAATTGTTCACTCTTTATATATATATATATATATATATATATATATATATATATATATATATATATATATATATATATATATATAATTGAAACTGACCCTGGATATGGATTCTAGGGGGCCTAGTTCGCGCTCATTTGAAGAAATTTTTTCTAAATTCAAAGGTCGGGATCTCCTCGTCAGTCAATTTTTTTAAAGAAAATTCACTAAAACAAGCACTTGTTAAGCCACGGGAAAAGTCTACGACTGTATTAAATGTGGAACGGTTTCATTAAGTTAGGGCAAGAACAAGCAACCAGATATGCTTCAAATTGAATTAAGTCTTAAAACTTTCATCTCCTCTTTGTCTAATTATTTTTTATACAAAAACTCGCTAAAAAATTCATCCGAATAACAACAATCTGATTAGATAACGGTAAAGTGAAATGAGACTAAAAAAAATAATTGAAAAAAGTAAAGTCACTAACTAGGATACGAAGTCGTCATGCAGGAGTCAATTGAATTTGATTATTAGGCCACTGAACTATGCTCTACGTGTGTCTACTAGCAGCTAGCATCCATTGGTTCAATGTTTTAAAATGTACACAAAACCATTTCGATTTACAATAGATTTTTGCTCATATTATAACGAAATCAATGAAAATAACGATTTAGACACATATCTAGGAGCTTGTTAGTCATTTCTTGTAGTATTTTTCACTCTCATTCGTACTCAATCAATTTTGAAGTTTTAACTTTATTATTGCCTTACTGCTAAGACAGAGTGGGCTGGGCATCCATAATTTTGAAGCCACATTGTTCTCCGAAGTTCTAATGGGGTGTCTTCCACCAGTTCTGGAAAATTGTTTTGTAAAAACGCCAAATATATTTGGCCATTTAACGTAGGGCGCAGTTCCACTGGTCCCAAAAGTTTTCCGTTAAAAATACCGGCCCAGAGATTTATCTTAATTTGATGCTGGGACCGATCCTCTCTGAACTCATGTGGATCTTCAAATTTCCAACTATGAAAGTTATGGAGGTTCATGTAACAATTCATTTATATATGCTGACTCGTCACTCCATAAAACTTTATCGAAGAAATTGGGATCTTGTATGATTTTTCTTAACATAATTTCGCAAAATCGCTTGCGCCTTGCTTAATCGCGTAGTTCTAAAATTTGGACCGTCTGAATATGGTACACATACCTTTTTTAAATTATATGAGTAGTAGATGTTGAGACACCAGTTCGTCTCTGTACTTTTCTCGTCGAGGTACCAGGTTCTTCGATAACAGTGCTGTTAAAATGCCTGGCATCGATCCTGTTGATCGAACTGGGCGACCGGGAACTTTAGACGAGGATGCTGTCCTGGATGCTGTTATCGAAGAACCTGGTACATCGACACGGAAAGTACAGAGACGAACTGATGTCTCAACGTCTACTACTCATAGCATTTTAAAAAGGTATGGGTACCATATTGAGACGGTCCAAATTTTGGCACTACGTGAATACGCAAGGCGCAAGCGATTTTGCGAAATTCTGTTAAGGAAAATCATACAAGATCCCAATTTCTTCGATAAAGTTTTATAAAGTGGCGAGTCAGCATGTACAAATGATTTGTTACATGAACCTCCATAACTTTCATAGTTGGAAAATTGAAAATTCACATGAGTTCAGATAGGATTGGTCCCAACATCAATTTAAGAAAAACCTCTGGGCTGGTATTTTTAACGGAACACTTTTGAGACCAGTGGAACTGCGCCTCACGTTTAATGGCCAAATATATTTGGCGTTTTTACAAAACAATTTGCCAGAACTGGTGGAAGACATCCCATTAGAACTTCGGAGAACAATGTGGCTTCAAAATGATGGATGCCCAGCATACTCGGTCTTATCAGTAAGGCAATACTAGATCAGACATACTCGGGCAGGTGGACGTCAAAGAATTAGAACAGCAGCTCAAGAAATTTCACGAAGCAGTCTAAGAAGACTAAGAGGATCGTTCCTAAGACAATATCGTTTATGTATAAGACAGAATGGACGTCAAATAGAGCATATGTTAAGAATAGAATAATTTTTGTAAATGTTACAATCTGTTTATTTTTATTTATTAGCTACCTGATTTCACTTCCTAATTTACTTTCAATCGTCGACAGTGAATTACTTTTAAGAGATATTGATAATGTTTTATACCATTTTAGAAGCTCCATAAAACAGGGAAGTTTTTGAAATTATGAGCCAGTAAATTTAACTAACTTTTTTTTCAGTACAGAGGTTTATTCCAAATTTAAAAAAATTTGGGAAGAAAAGTCCGATTTTTATTTATTTTTATTCAGATTTTCTTCTTTTAAAATGCCTTAAAATTTAACAATTTTCATTTTTTTAATAAAATTGTCAATATCTTGAAAACCGTAAACTTTTTGATAAGATCATATAGGGTTTTTCTGAAAGGGCTTGAGCTAACCTATCTTCGTGTGACGTTTGATTTACGACTTTTGGGACAGCTTGTACACACATATATATATATATATATATATATATATATATATATATATATATATATATATATATATATATATATATATATTGTTCGTTAAAAAAGGTGTAGATCATTTTTATGAAAATTCGCTACCATAACGCACTTTCTGCACCCCAATTTTTTATCACTATAAATTCAAAGCAAACATTATTGTTTTAAAATTCCTTGTTATTAAGGCCCATCACCAATAATTGCCATAGAAATAACAATAATTATTGATAAACTTTTTGTAATAAGTAAATAATTAACGAACTATCGATTATACCTAGAAACAACGTAATCAAACAATCGATAAGACGGCGGTGATATGTGTTGAAACAATGGAAAGTCAATAACCCACTTGACAAATTACATCCATGAAAATAGTATAAATTTTCACAATGTCACTGGATCGCATATTTAAAAACATACCCCGAGAGCAGCGATGCCAGCTTTCCCAGGGCGCATGACGTGACGTCAAACCCGCCTCCACACTCAGTCCGTATCGGAACCACAGAGGATGTGTACCACTTAGAGGGGTTGTTGTCAGTTATTTTCATTTTCCGCACCCGGTACGGTGAAAATGCGTGTGAAAAAGTGCTACACATCTAACAGCAAGACGTGAAAATAGCAACCCAACATCAAGCAGGCAACGAAAAGGTGAGCCGCCTTCATAAACATTGCCGAAAATACTGTCTCTGCATTGACATTCTTTACCTATCGCTCCTGTCTAAGCATGCTATGATGTAACGATTTTTTCAGCAATAGCACACTGGCGCTGATCGAATTTGGATTTTGTGTTGTCCAGGTTTGACAGTCTGAAACGTGTTGTTGGAAATTCTCGTGAATGAACCGGTCGAAGGGTGAGATACGTGGAATTGGGGGAACGAAAAAGATAGATATACACTGGAAACGATCAATACAGTTTGCTGTGGTCTTGAATTGCTGGATACGCTCTGGCTCAGTTATAAATCTTTTGTTTCATCGGTTATTAGTCAGGATCTTTTCTAGATAACCATGAGATTGTGTCTGGTTAAAGTTAGGGTGGTGGAGAGGGGACAGAAAACGTGATACGATTTGATAACGAGGTGGTGATTCAATGGGACCGATAAAACCGGGCTTGATATTTCCTGATATGGTTGTTAGGCATGTAATGCTTCAGAAAACGAATAATAAAAACACCAGCCGTGACACGAGAATGATTTGTTTACATAAATTACACTAATCTTAATTTATGTGGTTATTTATGGGAGACCTGTTAGATTTCGCTAAGGTGTAGGCGTTTCGCGAGGAATTTGTACGTTTCTAGTTGTAGGTTAATTAACCCTATAAAAGTATTTATGGAAAGGAAATGCTGGGAATTGTGGCTTTTATGGAAAAAAATAAACTAAATTTCGTAATTTATTTACGTACCAGTGTTTTATATTGCTCCAAAGACTGTTTGCATTTCGTCTTTTGGATTTATGAATGAAAAGTTATATATATATATATATATATATATATATATATATATATATATATATATATATATATATATATATATATATATATATATATATATATATATACATTATACATACAAGTGTATTCCTTAAAAGTTCGGGACGCAGCAAGTGCGTTATGGTAGTGAATTTTCATTAAAATGTTTTTAATAGCAAATATGTGTTTTTTTTTCTTCAGAAAGCAGGCATCAAATTTGATGACCAGTATAACCTATATAGTAAAAACAATATGCGATGTTTTATCAAAATAACTTTATTGTTTGAAAACGTACAAAATTTCCGAAAGTAAACTTAAAGTGTAACCGAAAAAAGCCGTTTCTTGGTCAACCTTATAGGTTAATAGCTAATTGAGCTTTTCAAATATGAAGCATTTAATCAAAATTCGCTACCATAACGCAGTTGCTGCGTCCAGAATTTATTTACTTACAAACATAAATTATATTTCGATGGAAAATGCAAAAACATAAGGCGTTTTCGACTAAAAAAATAATGTATTTGTATCACCAACGACCTATGGGCCAGCCTGTGATTGTAGAAATATTTTTTAAGATGTAGCTCACGACACCCTATAATTAATGTATACATTTTTTTTCATATCTTGTATAATAAGGGATATATTGAGCTTTATTGATTTTTTACGAAAATTCGACAAAAGTTATATACCATTAAACGATAAACGCTATAGCTAAGACTACTGCCAAGCATCAGAGAAAGGGTCTATTTGAAATGAATTTTCTGGAAATATTTTATTAAAATGAAGGACAATGACGGTTGAAACTAAGACTTCAGGGTCTGTAAAACATTTTTCTTTAGACATTTTCTTTCCAGCGCCCATATTGGATTCAAGTTATTTGCGTAAATGTTAGGAATTGTGACGTTTTAAATTGTCACTTTGACGTTTTGAGGAAAACCCCAATTTATTTCTCTTTAAATGCCCATAACTTTTTTCTCTTTTCACCTACAGCGCTAAATTTTCGTAGATAATTCACATATAGCGATATAAAACGATATGACCAATCTGGTTGCCCTTAATTTGTTATTTCCGGAGATATGAATTTTTTTCTAAAAAAAAGACACAAATTTTCCGGGAAACCCTCGGCCAATTTTCCTGGCTAACGAACTTATCCAAGCTACTTACAAAAGGAAGTATATATATATATATATATATATATATATATATATATATATATATATATATATATATATATATATATATATATATATATATATATATATATATATATATAACATATAAAAATCGAAACTGACCCCGGATATGTGTTCTAGGGGGCCTAGTTAGCGCTCATTTGAAGAAATTTTTTAAAAATTCAAAAATTCAAAAAAATTCACTAAAAATGGCTAAGTACACAGTTAATGTTTTACAAACGTCTGGATGCAGCAAGTGCATTATGGTAGCGAATTTTTATAAAAATATTTCAAGTCACGAATTTTTTTTTCATCATATGCTCATAACTTTGTTCCTGTTAGCTCAGAAATAGTGTTATCAATATTCTCAGTATCCGTTACTTGCAATCCGTTACTCTAGAAGAGGGACTCCTTGTGATGAAAAATATTCGTTGCACCGATTACTCTATTACTCTAAAATTCGGTATTCGCTTCTGTATTGGCGAATTTTTCGTAAAACGAAAAATTCACTAATGGGAAGATCTGTATATATATATATATATATATATATATATATATATATATATATATATATATATATATACATACATACATATACATACATACATACATAGGTACAGGGTGGTGCATTGAAAACGAAACAGACCGATTTGCGTCCAGAGAAAAATTTTTTTTAAGAAACACTGAAACACGTAAATTTTAATATTGAGGGGGACATGTTCTGACATAAATCTCAACTTTGTGACATCAACCCCTTAAGAGTGGTGCTAACAACCCTTATATTTTAAATAGGGAACATGGGTCGAGTGTTACATCATTTTAAAGCTATTTCTTTTCTGAATTCAGCACATTAATTTTTGTAGAAGTCTCCTCAACTCGTTTAAAAATTAATCACAGTTGGAGTTGCAAGAACGTATTTCATTCATTGTGATAAGAAATGCACTAATTAGTCAATTTTTCGTTAAAAAAAACTAAAAAACAAAACCAAACGTTCAAAAATGTTTATTTAGTTAAGCAAGTGTTCAAATTGTTGACCACCAGCTTCCATACAAAAGTACAAGTTTTGTTCAAAACGAGCTCTGACATTCTGGAGCATTTGTGAAGTTATAAGAGGGCATTCTTCAACAATGCGTCGTCGTAATTCTTCCAGAGACTCCGGTTCTGTTGCGAAAATTCTACTCTTTAAATGGCTCCATAGAAAGAAGTCTAAAGGAGTTAAATCCGGTGATCTAGGGGGCCACTTAATAGCAGCTCTACGCCCAATCCATTGCTCTGGAAACTCTTTGTTCGAAAACTCCCTAACACGTTGTAAAAAATGCGGAGGAGCTCGATCTTGTTGAAACATTAATTTATTTTCTTGATAGCGATCATCATTTTCAACAATGTCCATTAGTAGAGGGTAAACGATATCTTTCAGTAACTCCAAATGCGTTTCGCCACTCAAATTGCCATCAAGAAAAATTGGTTCGATTAAACGGTCTCCAAAAATGCCAGTCCAGACATTCAATTTCTGATGAGTTTGAGTGTGGACTTTGTGAAAATTTCTTGGATTATTATCTGCCCAATAACGACAATTATGGCGATTGACCGTAGAGTTGAATAAAAACGTACACTCGTCTGAAAAACAGATATTGAACAGAAAGTTCCCGTTATCAGCTATTCGTGCAGTCATAACTTCACAAAACTCCAGCCGCCCATCAAAATCATCTTCATTCAGTTGTTGTACAAGATGAATTTTATACGGGTAAAATTTATGATGCTTCAATATTCGCTGAATATTTTCTTTTGATGTATGAAACAGTGGCGAATTTTCTCGTGCTTAAAGTTGAATCTGCAGCAATTTGTCCTAAAACTTCAATCTCAGTAGTCTCATTTCTAACCGGAAATCCACGTTCAGGATCCCGTTTTTTGTTGGCTACTGAACCACTGTTAAAACTTTGCAACTAACTCCAAAATGTATTTTCTGTTAACATATTTGTTAGGATGTCGTTCATTAAACAAATTTGCGGTACGGTTGGCACACTCGTCGTTTTTGAAAAAAAGAGTATTATTTCAACTCTTTCTTCTACAAAATACACCATTGTGAAATTAATTTTCGGTAGTACCATCAAGTATCAAACCGACCGATAAACTGAAATAATAAACTGCATTTCTCTCATTCCGATAAGAAATATTCTGATAGTCAATTTTTTGTTTAAGAACCAACAAACCGTTGACTATCAGCACATTTCTTATCGGAATGAGTGAAATGCGTTTTTGCATCTTCAACTGTAAATAATTTTTAAACGAGTTGATAAAACTTCCAAAAAAATTAGTGTGCTAAATTCAGAAAAGAAAGAGCTTCCAAACGATGTAACACTCGACCCATGTTCCCTATTTAAAATATAAGGGCTGGTATCACCACCCTTAAGGGGTTGATGTGACAAAGTTGAGTTTTATGTCAAAACATGTCCCCCTCAGTATTCAAATTGACGTGTTTCAGCGTTTCTTAAAAAAAATTTTCTTCGGACGCAAATCGGTCTGATCGTTTTCAATGTGCCACCCTATATATATATATATATATATATATATATATATATATATATATATATATATATATATATATATATATATCGTATCGATAACTCAAAAAGTAATGAACCGATTTTAATAAAATTTGGTACGTACCTTCCTTTTGTAAGTGGCTTGGACAAGTTCGTTACCCAGGAAAATAGTACCAGTTTTTCCGTGAAATTTTTGGGTTTCCCTTCGGAAAATTTTCGTATCTCCGAAAGTAACAGAGCTATGACAACTAAATTTGGCATATACGTTTCTACTATTCAACTTACCCTACGCGCCAAAATTCAGATCTCTAAGTTGAAAGGGAAAAAATATAGGCATTTTTAGAAAAAAAAATGGGTGCCACTGGTGATCAGAGGAAAGCACAAGAACAAAATGTTTTGTGCGATTAACCAAAACAATTGAATATTACATCCAAGGGTTAAGTTTTCTTGACGCAAAAACGCCTAGAAGTAGCAGAAAAAATATTTTTAAAATTTGATAATGTTTCTTTAAACGTCCAAAGTCGCGATTTGAAACGTCAAAATTTGCAATTTTCAGACAACGAATTTAGAACAAATACGGATTATGCAGACGATATGTCATAAGAAGTATGTTTTACAAAGCCTTAAGATTCAGCTTCAATCATCATTTTACTAAAATATTTTCAGAAAATCCATTTCAAATAGACCCTCTTTCTGAAGCTTCGGCAGTAATTTCAGTTATAGAGTTTATGGTTTAATAGTCTATATTTTAGCAAATTTTCGTAGAAAAAATTCGTTATTGAGAAGCCCGCGACTTATGAATTTTAAAAAGATTTCTTCAAATGAGCGCGAAGATCTTTAAAAAATTTAGGGATAACGCTAAGAATACTTATCCGTCGGTAGTTTTCAACAAGACCTCTGTCACCAGATTTAAAAATTGGAAGAATGAAACTAAGTTTCCAGCATGTAGGGAAAACACCCATTTCCAGAGATGAACCACAAGAGCCTAGACAAATCAAAACTACAGTACTTAAGAAGAGAGGGGGAATACCGTCCGGCCCAGGACTTTTACTGACATCTATGGCTGCAAGTTTAGAATAAATGTCAGATATTTTAATGTGGTGCACTAACAGATTCAGCTCAGCATAAGAAAATTCATGGGTAGGGGCAGAACACTTATTACGGCTGTAAACCGACGAAAAATACTTAGCGAACATGTCAACAATGACTAATCCCGATGAACATATTTGATTGTTATATTTTAAAGTACTTGGAAAATCAGCATTCTTATACTTAGAGCTAACAAATTTCCAGAAAGGTTTAGTATTATTACATAAAGATGACTCAGTTTCGGAAACATTGTTAATGTAAGCTTCACCACATTTTATCTTACATGGAGACCTTAATTTAGAAAATTCAACATACTCATCAGCAGACCTGGATACCGTATATTTGAGATGTGCTTGCTTTTTAAGATAGATTAAGTTTTTTAGTTCAGGTGTAAACCATCGTGGAAACTTTTTAGAAGAAAACTTCTTTAAAGGAACATATAAATCAATAGCAATGTACACAATATAATAAAACATTTTCACCATCAATTCAAGGGATTTATTTTCAAACAAAGTATCCCAACTAACTAAATCTAAAAACCCTGAAATTGAGATAAAGTCAGCAGACTTAAAATCTCTGTAATAACCATCTGGAACAAATCAAACGTTTTTGGTGCACCAATCATGAAGCAGCTGAAACCGAAACGGTGGATGGTGCGAATCTTCACGAATTATAACTACATCTGAAGGCTGAGCAACAATATCACTGTTAGAGTATAAAACAAGATCAAACAGTGAACCGTTGATGGAGAGGAGACTATTCCACTGGAACAAATTAAGGTACGAACACATATTTGAAACCACCTCTGCTGCTAGAATTTCACTTGGTGGAGAGCCCGGCTGAACTGAAGCACTAGAGTTAAGGCCATCTTGAGACCATGTGCCATGAAGAGGCTTGAAATCACCACAGACCAAAACTTTTGCACTAGGACGAGTAATAGATAATCTCTCGAGTTCTTCACAAATGCCAATGTATGCTTCAGCTGAGGATCTGGGTGGTATATACGTTGCAGCAACTATCATTTGGTTGTTGCCTGAACCAATTACCACAAAAACATGCTCAAACTCATCTGATACCATTAACCTTCGGCCTACAAGTTCCTTTCTAACCTCACTCAAGACACCACAACCTCGAGAACAATCACTAGTACTACTAGATCTGTCTTTACGATAAATAAAAAAACCATGAAGGCCCAGTTTAGCATCGTATATGTCACTGTTCAATCATGTCTCGGTAAAGACCAATATATCATATGAGCAAAGTTAAGTTAATCGCTGTGCAGACTAGTTCAAGACACAGTGATTTTGAAATGGGTGGAGTAAGACTAAGGGTATGGACAATCAACCAAAGGTTGCAGTGCTATCGGGGCGGCAAGGCCGCGGACGAGTCCTGAGGGAAAAATGAGCAAAGTTGAGCATTAGTAGTTAAACTGTTAAGTTTTGTACGAAGTCCACGGACATTATGATAATACACCATAGAAGTTTTTTTACATTCATTGATTGTTGTTGCCCTTACTTGGTGAAACTTGTCCATACTGCATACAGACTTAGAGAATACTTCTCTAGCTTCACTGTTGGCTTTTAGTGGTGAAGGACGTAGCCAGCGCGTGAGCTAACTGGAGCAAGTGGCCCTTCGAATTCTGGAAGTTCTAGGATGTTCTTCAATGCTTCTGTGACTATAGTTTCGCTGCTTGACAGCATTTTCAGACAGATTAAAATTGATTTCGTACTAATTCAATTTTAATCTGTCTGAAAATGCTGTCAAGCAGCGAAACTATAGTCACAGAAGCATTGAAGAACATCCTAGAACTTCCAGAATTCGAAGGGCCACTTGCTCCAGTTAGCTCACGCGCTGGCTACGTCCTTCACCACTAAAAGCCAACAGTGAAGCTAGAGAAGTATTCTCCAAGTCTGTATGCAGTTTTTTTACAGTTATTTACGTTAAATGAATTCAATCCATCCCGGCCCTTCTAATTTTTTTGTATCTGAGGGACACCGCTAACATACTTAATATATACACCTTCCTCACCACCTTGCTTTCTCTTCTTTAAGTCATTTTTTAGTTTCTGCAAGTAGGCGTACTGACGAGCTGTTAAATCAGCCTCGATGAAGACCTTCACTTCTCTATTCAAGTTTTTATTTAGCTTTAAAATCTTTAAGGCATCTTCAGACCGTGATAAAACTACCTTAAGAGCTCTAGCGCCATTCTTATTCGTCTTATCTATTCTAGAATAACTGACAATATCAACGTCATCTCCGGTCATCTCATGTGTGGGCTCTTTCACCTGATTCAAATCAGAACCACCGTTATTAGAAGGATTATCAGCTAGATTATAGATCATAATATTCCTCCTATTACTCTCACGCTTGTGGATCTCACCTATCATAACCTCCTCACTTAGAGTATGATTCAATTCGATCTTGGCTTTAAGGCTTTCAACCTCGTTCTTCAGTGTATCTACAGCTTTAACTAAAGACGGTAATAGTTGCAACCCAGCAATACAATCGTCTCAGTAAAATCTTAATGCGCGCTTCTCTTTCAAATCCATCACCTTAAGTTCAGAAGCACTCAAATTGGAGCAGTCACGACGTATCTGACGTTCACAACTATCACAAAAAAGAACAGGAGCATTCGACTGAAGCTGGCATTTTAAGCACTCCATTTTAAGTTATTTAACTTTGTGAACAGCCCCTGTATATAAAATCCAACACTTCCAAGCTCCACTACCTGGGAATGATAAGGGTTTAATTGCTTTATCACACAGATAAAAAAATAAAATAAAAATACAACATTGAAGGAATAACAATTATTCAACTGCTGATTTTAAGAAAAACTGTAAGTTTAACTTCAATTAAGTAGCAACAGCAAGTAGATGACAATTCAATAGAGCACTGGTGCGAAAACCACAATTCCATAGATACTATAAATATGCCAAAAATGCTGAATTCCAGAAGCCAAATATAATGCTTACAACCACAAAACAAATAGAATATTTTTTCTACCTTACAAACACTTAACAAAAAATCTTCCAAAAATAATTTGTTTTTACTACTTTTAACTACTTTAACTAGTTTTAACTACATACAGACTTGGAGACTACTTCTCTGGCTTCACTGTTGGTTTTCGTTTTTGTAGGTGAAGGACGTAGCCAGCGCGTAAGCTAACTGGAGCAAGTGGCCCTTATGAATTCTGGAAGTTCTAGGATGTTCTTCAACGTTTCTGTGACTATAGTTTCGCTGCTTAACAGCATTTTCAGACAGATTAAAATTGAATTAGTACGAAATCATGACAACTACAAATAAAGATCTGTTGCTATGTTATGATATGATGTTTTGATCAAAAAATTTATCAAATTGAAAATAAAATGAAACACAGATGACAGATGAGGCTTTCAAAATGTCTACGTGATGTATGTCAATATTTAACATAAAATAGAAGTAACCTATAATAACTGTGATAACAGTTACAACAATAAAATAACTAAACAATAACAGTATAAAAGCAGTCTCTATATAACGAAAATATCGACATACATCAACTCATTATCTTATTACAACTTTTTTGAAAGAATAGTTAAATTTATTTTCTTTGACTTATTTAATTAGAAAGAAAAATATCCAAGAAAGGGGAATTCATTAAGTCAGTTTGCTCGTTTAAAACAAGGTAGTTATTGTCGTGTGTGTGCTTTTTGACTTCTAAAGCTAAAAAAAGTCTAGTTTACGTTTGTCATTATAAAAATGTAATGGTTGTATGCGGTTATTTACTGTAGGTCTATGTTCGGTATCAATAATATGTTTTGCAAATGTATATTTGTCAGCGTGGTTATTTCTAAATGCAGAAATATGTGCCTTGTATCGGGTGTTAAAATTTCTAGAAGTTTGACCTTGTGTAGATTGCGTTACAATGTGTATAAGCTAATTTATAAACTCCAGCTTCTGTCAGGAAACAAGATTTTTCTTTCGCGTTAAATAGCAAATCACGTGTCGTGTTGTAAGATTTAAAAGCTACCTTTGTATTTGTACAGGTATTTAAAATTTTTGAAATGTCTTCTGAAATGGTTCCAAAATAAGTTATTGAAACGTATCTGCTGTCTTCTTTGTCTCTAATATTTGGATAAATTAAATTAATCGCTAATTTGTATTATTTTCTCTCTATCATTTTATCTATTATTTTAACAGAGTAGCCATTATTAAATGCTGTTTGCTTAATTATTAGAACTTCTTTTTCAAAATTGTTTTGTGACATAGGTATTGAAAATGCACGATGTATCATAGAATGGTAGGCTGACAGCTTTTGTGAAAAAGGGTGACATGAATCGTATGGTATGGTTGTGTCAGTGTAAGTTGGTTTCCTATATATTGAAAAGTCAAATGAATTATTTTCTAACCTTTTAATTGTTAAGTCTAAAAAATTTATACAACTGTTAGCTTCTTCTTCTAAAGTAAACTTAATATTTGTTTGAATCGTATGGTATGGTTGTGTCAGTGTAAGTTGGTTTCCTATATATTGAAAAGTCAAATGAATTATTTTCTCACCTTTTAATTGTTAAGTCTAAAAAATTTATACAACTGTTAGCTTCTTCTTCTAAAGTAAACTTAATATTTGTCTGAAAGTTATTAATGAAATTAAAAAATTTATTTAATTCTGTATGACTCCCTTGAAAACATGCTAAAATATCATCTACGTATCTGTACCAAAAGACAATATTACGCGAAAGAAAAATCTTGTTTCCTGGAGTTTTTAAGTTAGCTTGTAAACATTATAACGCAATCTACATAGGTCAAACTTCTAGAAATGTTAACACCCGATACAAAGAACATATTTCTGCATTTAGAAATAACCACGCTGAAAAATCTACATTTGCAAAACATATTATTGATACCGAACATAGACCTACAGTAAATAACCGCATACAACAACATTTTTATAATGACAAACGTAAACTAGACTTTTTTGAAGCTTTAGAAGTCAAGAAGCACACACACGACAATAACTACCTTGTTTTAAACGAGAAAACTGATTTAATGAATTCCTCTTTCTTGGATATTCTTCTTTCTAATTAAATAAGTCAAAGAAAACAAATTTAACTATTCTTTCAAAAAAGTTGTAATAAGATAATGAGTTGATGTATGTCGATATTTTCGTTGTATAGAGACTGCTTTTATACTGTTATTGTTTAGTTATTTCATTGTTGTAACTGTTATCATAGTTATTATAGGTTACTTCTATTTTTATGTTAAATATTGACATACATTACATAGACATTTTGAAAGCCTCATCTGTCATCTGTGTTTCATTTTATTTTCAATTTGATAAAATTTTTTGATCAAAACATCATATCATAACATAGTAACAGATATTTATTTGTAGTTGTCATGATTTCGTACTAATTTAATTTTTATCTGTCTGAGAATGCTGTCAAGCAGCGAAACTATAGTCACAGAAACGTTGAAGAACATCCTAGAACTTCCAGAATTAGTAAGGGCCACTTGCTCCAGTTAGCTTACGCGCTGGCTACGTTCTTCACCTACAAAAACGAAAACCAACAGTGAAGCTAGAGAAGTAGTCTCCAAGTCTGTATGTAGTATGGACAAGTTTCACTAAGTAATGGCCCCAAAAATCAATACTTTTAACTACTTTTACTACGTATAATTTTGACTTTTTGACTGAGGTAGGATTGGCTGGAGCTTGATATTTTGATATCAATTTACGACAGCTCTGTGTACCACTACTTTTAGCCCCCTTGTAGATTTTCTATTAGGCACATAATTTAAATTTATGCAGAAAATGCATATAGAATCAGAATTTGGTTAATGGATATGATGGAATCTGAGATGTAATCTGTGAACCATTAGCTCGGCGACCTGTTAGCAGGTAAAGGTCGAGTGCATATTGCATCTGATTTGAGGTGAACTCTGACATTAAAATATCAACGTAAATCATCCAAGTCCATCATGTTGAGGCACTAGATAGTTCCATCATATAATAATTATGTTAGAGAAATATGGTAAGCACACGGGAAAGGTAGGCACTATGTGGGATTCCTTTGAAGATGTGTATATTACACTCACCCTAGATGCTTTTGAGGCTACTTGATTATAAAAAGCCTGGACGCAGCAAGTGCGTTATGGTAGTGAATTTTCATAGAAATGATCTGGCACAAAATATTTTATTATAACTTTTTTTCTTGTAACATATAAATCTAAATTTTGATGTATAGTTTACTTTTTATATCGTAAACCTACCTACCAAATTTGCTTATCATAGCTTTTTATTTTTGAGTTAAAATTTTTTTCGAATGAAAACTCGAAATTTTCCCGAAAAACCTTAACGGATTTTTCTGATTAACGAACTTATCCAAGCCATTTGCAAAAGGAAGACACATGCCAAATTTTATCAAAATGGGCCCATTATTTTTTGAGTTATCGGTGTGATACATACATACATATATATATATATATATATATATATATATATATATATATATATATATATATATATATATATACATATATATATATATATATATATATATATATATATATATATATATATATATATATATATATATATATATATATATATAGGGTGACGCATTGAAAACGAAACAGACCGATTTGCGTCCAGAGACATTTTTTAAGAAACGCTGAAACACGTCAATTTTAATATTGAGGGAGACATGTTTTGACATAAAACTCAACTTTGTCACATCAACCCCTTAAGGGTGGTGATAACAACCCTTAAATTTTAAATAGGAAACATGTGTCGAGTGTTACATCATTTTTCTCTTTCTTTTCTGAATTCAGCACACTAATTTTTTTGGAAGTTTTATCAACTCGTTTAAAAATTATTCAATAGTTGAAGATGCAAAAACGCATTTCACTCATTGTGATAAGAAATGTGCTGATATTCAATGTTTTGTTGGTTTGTAAACGAAAAATTGACTATCAGACATTTCTTATCGGAATGAGAGAAATGCGGTTTATTATTTCATTTTATCGGTCGGTTTGATACTAGATAGTACTACCGAAAATTAATTTTACAATGGTATATTTTGTAGAAGAAAGAGTTGAAATAATTACTTTTTTTTCAAAAACGATGACTGTGCCAACCGTACCGCAAATTTGTTTAATGAACGACATCCGAACAGACATGTTAACAGAAAATACATTTTGGACTTAGTTGCAAAGTTTCGACAAAGTGTTTCAGTAGCCAACAAAAAACGGGATCCCGAACGTGAATTTCCGGTTAGAAATGAGACTACTGAGATTAAAGTTTTAGGACAAATTGCTATAGACCCAACTTTGAGCACGAGAAAATTGGCCACTGTTTCAAACATCAAAAGAAGAATTATTCAGCGAATATTGAAGCATCATAAATTTCACCCGTATAAAATTCATCTTGTACAACAACTGAATGAAGATGATTTTGATCGGCGGCTGGAGTTTTGTGAAGTTATCACTGCACGAATAGCTGATAACGGGAGCTTTCTGTTCAATATCTGTTTTTCAGACGAGTGTACGTTTTTGTTAAACTCTACAGTCAATCGTCATAATTGTCGTTATTGGGCAGATAATAATCCAAGAAATTTTCACGAAGTCCACACTCAAACTCCACAGAAATTGAATGTCTGGACTGGCATTTTTGGAAACCGTTTAATCGGACCAATTTTTCTTGATGGCAATTTGAGTGGCGAAACGTATTTGGAGTTACTAGAAGATATCGTTCATCCTCTACTAATTGACATTGTTGAAAATGATGATCGCTATCAAGAAAACCAATTATTGTTTCAACAAGATGGAGCTTCTCCGCATTTTTCACAACGTGTTAGGGAGTTTTTGAACAAAGAGTTTCCAGAGCAATGGATTGGGCGTAGAGGTGCTATTAAGTGGCCCCCTAGATCACCACATTTAACTCCTCTAGACTTCTTTCTATGGGGCCATGTATAGAGTAGAATTTTCGCAACAGAACCGTAGTCTCTGGAAGAATTACGACGACGCATTGTTGGAGAATGCCGCCTAATAACTCCACAAATGCTCCTGAATTTTAGAGCTCATTTTGTACAAAACTTGTGCTTTTGTATGGAAGCTGGTGGTCAACAATTTGAACACTTACTTAACTGAATAAACATTTTTGAACGTTTGGTTTTGTTTTTATTTTTTTCAACGAAAAATTGACTAATTAGTGCATTTCTTATTACAATGAATGAAATACGTTCTTGCAAATCCAACTGTGAATAATTTTTAAACGAGTTGATAAAACTTCCAAAAAAATTTGTATGCTGAATTCAGAAAAGAAAGAGCTTTTAAATGATGTAACACTCGACCCATGTTCCCTATTTAAAATATAAGGGTTGTTATCACCACCCATAAGGGGTTGATGTGACAAAGTTGAGTTTTATGTCAAAACATGTCCCCCTCAATATTAAAATTGACGTGTTTCAGCGTTTTTTAAAAAAAATGTCCCTGGATGTAAATCGGTCTGTTTCGTTTTCAATGCGCCACCCTATATATATTTTTTGTCGAATTTTCGTAAAAAAAACAATAAATTTCAATAGATCCGTTATTACACAAGATACGAAAAAATTGTATACAATAATTATAGGGTGTCTTGAGATAAATCTTAAAAAATTTTTCTACAACCACAGGTGGCCCATAAGTCGTTGGTGATACAAATCTTTTTTTTTCAATTGAACACGCCATATCTTATGTTATTGCATTTTTGCATTTACCATCGAAATATAATGCGTGTTTGTAAGAAAATAAATTCGGGGCGCAGCAAGTGCGTTATGGTACCGAATTTTCATTAAATGCTTCAAATTTAAATAGCTCGATAGACCAAGAAATCAGTTTCTTCGGGAACACTTTAAGTTTATTTTCGGAAATTTGTATACATTTTCAAAGAATAAAGTTATTTTGATGAAAGATGGCACATTGTTTCTACTATATAGGTTATACTGGCAACCAAATTTGATACCTGCTTTCTTAAAAAAGAACAGACATATTTCCTATTAAAAAACATGTTTATGAAAATTCACTACAATAACGCACTTGCTGCGTCCAGACTTTTTGCTCTAAAAATGACGGGATTTTTCATAAATACCCGCAATAATGGAGCTACTGAATTTATTCCATTTGGCTGTTCCATTTTTTATAACCTTGTATATCTACTGGTTATAAGTATCTTATACAAAATGACAATGCGTAGGACACTACGGATATATTTTCCTAAAGCCTGTATAAACTTTTTCTTAAGATTATTAATTGACCTAATTTATCTTTCACTTTATCCCACTTTGTTATAAGTGTTGAATCTTTCCAAAGTCAAAAGTACCTTAAGTTCTTTTTCCTCTTCTGCATCTAACTTTAAGTAAAGCGCCCTTGGAGTTTTATCTTACAAGTTCCACCTCAATATTTCATTGATCAAGTTTTAGCAGGCGCTGTGCTCGTCACCATCTGTTACAAAAAGTTATAGAGGAAACGTGCAAAACAAAAATTCATTTTTCCCACTTCCATCAGCATTTAGATCGCGATTGCGGTTATGCCCTGTGAATAAATGAATAGTTTATTGGTAGAGAATCAATAGAACGATGTGCCTGAAAGTAGTAAGGTCAATATGAAAAAAGTCTGGACGCAGCAAGGGCGTTATGGTAGTGAATTTTCATAAAAATGCTTTTAATAGCAAATATGTTTTTTAAGAAAGCAGGCATCAAATTTGGTTACCAGTATAACCTGTATAGTAGAAACAATGTGCCATGTTTCATCAAAATAACTTTATTGTTTGAAAATGTACGAAAATTTCCGAAAGTAAACTTAAATTGTTCCAGAAAAAACTGGTTTCCTGGTCAACCTTATAGGTTAATAGCAAATTGACCTATTCAAATTTCAAGCATATAATGAAAATTTGCTACCATAACGCACTTACTGCGTCCCGAATTTGTTTTCTTACAAAGATGTATTTATATTTCGATGGAAAATGCAAAAATGCAGTAACATAGGGCGTGTTCGATTAAAAAAAAAAGAAAATTTGAATCACCAATCACCCTGTAATTGTGGAAAATTTTTTAAGGTGTAGCTCAAGACACCCTATAATTAATGTATACATATTTATTTTTCTTAACTTGCATAATAACGGATATATTGAACTTTAATGATTTTTTACGAAAATTCGACAAAAATGATATACCATTAAACGATAAAGTCTATAGCCAACACTACTGACAAAGCATCAGAGTAAGGTTCTATTTGAAATGAATTTTCTGGGAATATTTTAGGAAAATGAAGGAAAATGACGATTAAAACCAAGAGTTCAGGCTTTGTAAAACACTCTTCTTGAGAAATTTTCTTTCCATAGCTCATATTAGTTTCAGGTTCATTGCCTAAATATTACCAATTCTGACGTTTTATATCGCAACTTTGACGTTTTGAGGAAAACCAAAATTTATTTTTCTTTAAACGGCTGTAACTTTTTTGTCCTTTAAACTACATAGCTAAATTTTGGTATGGAGCTTACCTATAATATGATTAACCCGTGTACCAATGAAAACTCAAAATTTTCCCGGAAAACCTCGTCCGATTTTCCTGACTAACGAACATATTCAAGCCATTTTCAAAAGGTAAGCACATGCCGAATTTTATCAAAATCAGCCTATTCTTTTTTGAGTTATCGGTGTGATATATATATATATATATATATATATATATATATATATATATATATATATATATATATATATATATATATATATATATATATATATATATATATATATATTATATATAAAAAAATATTATAAAGTAAACATATAAAAATTGAAACTGACCCCGGATATGGGTTCTAGGGGTCCTAGTTCGCGCTCATTTGCAAAAAAATTTTCAAAATTCAAAAGTCGGGATCTCCCTATTAGTGAATTTTTCCTACGAAAATTCACTAAAAGTCTGGACGCAGCAAGGGCGTTAAGGTAGTGAATTTTAATTAAAATGTTTTTAATAGGAAATATAATTTTTTTAAAGAAAGCTTGCATCAAATTTGGTTATCTGTATAACCTATATAGGAGAAATAATGTACCATGTTTCATCAAAATAACTTTATTGTTTGAAAATGTACGAAAATCTTCCTAAAATAAACTTACAATGTGCTCAAAAAACTGGTTTCCTGGCCAACCAACCTTAGGTTAATGTTAAATTAAGCTATCGAAAGAAACATTTTATGAAAAATCACTACCATAACACACTTCCTGAGTTCCGAATTTATTTTCTTACAAACATGCTTCCATCTTTCGATGGAAAATGCAAAACTTGCAATAATATAAGGCGTGTTCAGTTAGGAAAAAAATCGCATGACCAACGACTTATAGGCCAGCTGTGATTCTAAAAATAATTTTATAAGATGCAGCTCCAGACATCGTATAATTAACATATAAAATTTTTTCTCATATCTTGTATAATAATGGATATATTGAGCTTTACCTTAGAAATGCGTCACCCTGTATATATGCAAACAGATATAAACTGAATTTAACCCGGATATGGGTTCTATGGGGCCTAGTTCGCGCTCATGTGAAGATATCTTTTCAAAATTCAAAAGTCACTAAAATTGTATCCAACTCTATGAGTAAAATTGTGATGGCCAAAAATAAATATGGATGTAAGAAGAAGAGCATGCCTACATTTGTATTACAAATGTCAGAAAACAAAATACTTATTTACATGTCACTTTGAAAGCAGATCTGACATTTATGAAAATAATTTGTCAGTTGAATATGATATGTACTGTTGCCGTGGACTATTATTCACTATTGTATTACGCTTTATAATAATCTGGTTTTTTTTTTTTTGGAGTACGAAAGTTTATTTTACTGTTTAAACATTTTTCGATCCCTTAACCTGAAAGGATTTTTGTCTCATTTAATGTTATTTCATTATAGCGTCCCAGTAGGTTTTAGAATCTAGATATTATTCTATTTTGTGTGAATTTTTCATTGCATACCTAGAGCAGTTTTATTTTCCTTCAATTATAAATGACAATTTTAAGTAAATTCCTATATTTTCTGTGCCCAATGTGTTGAACGGATGCGAAACTGGAGAAGGAAATTTCATTTAAATGAAGAGAATGACGAAGAGAACTTTATTGGAGGCACGAGCGTTGTTTCCATTTTTTTTAATATTAATAACATTTATATGTAAATTAGCAGATTAGCGTATTGTTCGCTTTAAAAATATATATTTCAAACACATGCTTAGAGGAACCCCTTTATGCATTAACCATCGGACAAATGCTGTGATCTCAACTCCACAATACGGTTAAGAGACCTAAAGTAAATTGGAGGTTCTGTGCAACGTAAATATGCTACAACGGAGTTAGAAATGCAACCTGTAAAAATCTCACCTTACAGAAGTCCATAGAAAGGGGAAACTACTTACCAACACCGTTTCTCCATAAAAAACTTCTACTTTGCCCAATTAAAGAAAAAACGCTAAGGAATAAGCGTAATCTGATTCGTTATTAGAATTAAATACAATATCTAAACATATAAAAATTTAAAGTGATCCCAGATATGTGTTCTAGGGGGCCTAGTTAGCTCTCATTTGAGAATTTTTTTTTTCAATTCAGAAGTACGGATCTCCTCATTAGTGATTTTTTTTAAAGAAAATTTACTAATAAAAGCAGAAACATGTTACAAAAATAAACAATTTTTAGTGAATTTCCTTAAAAAATAATTCACTATTGAGGAGATCCCGAATTTTGAATTTTGAAAAAATTTCCTCAAATGAACGCTAATTAGGTCCCCTAGAACACATTCCGGGGTCGGTTTCAATTTTTATATGTTTATATATATATATATATATATATATATATATATATATATATATATATATATATAAAGATTTCCGCGGTCTTTAATGTGAGACATACTTGGTTCTTGTTTCTGGGGTTGAAGTGCGTCCAGAATTTATGAAAAGTCGACGTTTCGACTCCTGTTTTGGAGCCATTTTCAAGAGGTAAAGGAAGAAAGAGGTAAAGGAAATATGTAAGGACACTCTAAGGCCTCAATCTGCCTACTCCTTAGAGCGTTGGTCAAAGGTGGGTTGGGTTGTTGTAGCTCGATTACGGGGCCTCAATCTGCCTACTCCCCAAATCTCGCCGGAGATCGTTTGTGAGGTCTCAGTGTGTTCAACCCTCAGATCTCTCTGAGGCCTACTTTCAGAAATTAACAATTACTGGCTCTGTTACCATTAAAAAAAATGACCTACAGCTTGTATATTCTGTAATAAAAGGGGTAAATACTTAGAAATTACGTCATAATATGCGAAAATACGTCCCATATTCGCATATCAAATTTCAATTTTTTTGGCCGCTTACTTTAGATTTTATAAGTCCCGGTCCATACATTTGGCGCGCGCTGTATATTAAATATATTACTGTTTATACCAGTCCTGAGAACTGCCTGAGTGACTCTGTTAGATACTAACATATTATTTTCTTATTTGTAGACTTCCGAACGGACAACACACAAGTATAAACACGGCATGCCTGTGGACGAGCGAGTGGCCAGGAGCGTGGCCTTAGAGCAGGCCTACGTACACGACGTGTACGAACAATTCTACGACAACCCCAGAAGTAAACCCTGGCCTCGTGTACAGCAGTTCCTACAAGATCTAGATCCGGGTTCCCTCGTCTGTGATGTCGGTGAGTATACTGAATAATTTATACAAAATGATTTTTAAAAATCTCTGAACGCAGCAAATGCGTTATGGTAGCGAATTTTCTTTAAAATATTTTTAATAGCAAATGTCTTTCTTTGATGAAAGCAGGCATCAAACTTGGTTGCCTATATAGTAGAAACAAGGTACCATATTTTATCGAAATAAATTTATTGTTTGAAAATATCTAAACATTTTTCACAAGTCTGGATGCAGCAAATGTGTTATGGAAGTGAATTTCCATAAAAATGTTTTTAATAACAAATATGAGCAGGCATCAATCTGATTATCGGTATAGCCTATGTAGTAGAAACAATGTATTATATTTTATCAAAATTATTTATGGTTTGAAAATATACAAAAACTGCTTGGAAGCTGTCTATTTGAAGCCATATCCCCGTTAAACCCTGCCTACCCCGCACAGCACCCCTAT
Organism: Tillus elongatus; assembly: GCA_964006375.1. Classification (NCBI taxonomy): domain Eukaryota; kingdom Metazoa; phylum Arthropoda; class Insecta; order Coleoptera; family Cleridae; genus Tillus; species Tillus elongatus. The sequence continues at coordinate 138,049,417 of OZ023267.1, read as the reverse complement.
TTGCCCCAGGTCACGTAACTTCCTTAGGGGGTATGAACAAGAAGTTTTTCTTGTGGTTTATGCAACGAGGGTGGTTGTATGCACACGACGAAGCCCCCCCCCCAGTTTCGACTTGTGGCAGGGGTTGGAGGGTGGCTGCTTCGTCGTGGGGATTTTCCTTTCCCCTCGCGTGCACACAACCACCCTTGCTGCATAAACCACAAGAAAAATGTCTTGTTCCTACCCGCCAAGGAAGTTACGCCACCTGGGGGGATAGGAGTGCTGTGCGGGGTAGGCAGGATTTAAGGGGGATATGGCTTCAAGATGTGAAAAATACAACTTTCAAGCCAGTTTTATTCGAATTTTCTGCTTATATTTCCTTTTTACTACCTTCTCCGCCCAGCACCCCTACTCACTCCTGGTCCCGTAACTTCCTTAGGGGGGTGTTAACAAGAAATTTTTCTTGGGGTTTGTGGATGATCCAGGGAGGGGGGGGGGGCAGGCAGGTTTCTGATTGCAGTTTTTTGAAAAGCGTTCAGGAGCTAAAATGCAAATTTACCGAAAATTCGCTACCAAAACGCACTTACTGCGTCCAGATTTTTTCTTACAAACGCATCATATTTCATATTATATACAGACGTGGAGACTACTTCTCTGGATTCACTGTTGGTTTTTGTAGGTGAAGGACGTAGCCAGCGCGTGAGCTAACTGGAACAAGTGGCCCTTCGAATTCTGGAAGTTCTAGGATGTTCTTCAATGCTTCTGTGACTATAGTTTCGCTGCTTGAGAGCATTTTCAGGCAGATTAAAATTGAATTAGTACGAAATCATGACAACTACAAATAAATATCTGTTGCTATGTTATGATATGATGTTTTGATCAAAAATTTTTTATCAAATTGAAACACAGATGACAGATGAGGTTTTCAAAATGTCTATGTGATGTATGTCAATATTTAACATAAAAAAACTAGAACTAGCCTATAATAACTATGATAACAGTTACAACAATAAAATAACTAAACAATAACAGTATAAAAGTAGTCTCTATACAACGAAAATATCGACATACATCAACTCATTATTTTATTACAACTTTTTTGAAATAATAGTTAAATTTATTTTCTTTGACATATTTAATTAGAAAGAAGAATATCCAAGAAAAATGTAGTGGTTGTATGCGGCCAACTGAAAATCCATAAGCCAAATATACCGGTGAGACCAGTAGTTAGCTATGTTAATACACCTAATCATAAGATAGCGAGCAAACTGGTTTCACTTATTAAAGAATACAATTACTTTCCAAAATATTCAGTTAAGAATTCTTATGAACTTACACAAAAATTAAATAACTTAATTATTCCCACAAATAGTAAATTAGTCTCATTTGATGTTTGTAGCATGTATTCTAAGATACCCCCTAAAGAATGTTTACCTCTATTAGAGAACGTTTTAATAGAAAAGAACCTAAATGTCATAAAAAGACAAGAAATAATGAATCTTTTTAATGAATGTATAAAACAAAACTATTTTAAATTTAATGATAAAATTTATATGCAAAATGAAGGTCTGCCTATGGGTAGTCCGTTGTCACCTTTATTAGCCAACATATTTATGGAAAACTTAGAAAACCAAATTTTAACATCAGAACTTTCGCATAATATTGTCTTTTGGTACAGATACGTAGATGATATTTTAGCATGTTTTCAAGGTAGTCATACAGAATTAAATGAATTTTTAAATTTTATTAATAACTTTCACACAAATATTAAGTTTACTTTAGAAGAAGAACACTAAGTGAGTGGTGAACGTGTCGCCACCTAGATCGGAACCAAGTACTATGTTGTCACGCCCGCTCCAAATAACACAGAGTGTTAAAAATAGAGAACGGTATACAACTATGCATCTAGTCTTACATACTTTGTCCCTATATTGGGGTAGAAATGGGCCAGGGCTAACAATTTTTTAAATTGTTAGTTAGTTGTATACCGTTCTCTATTTTTAACACTCTGTGTTATTTGGAGCGGGCGTGACAAGATAGTACTTGGTTCCGATCTAGGTGGCGACACGTTCACCACTCACTTAGTGTTTTAAGACTGGCTATACGATAGCCGTGTTATCTTTGGTGCATTTTTGCTACAATTAGTATGCCGTACTGAAGAGCTCTAATGAGAGCGAAACCGGTCTACGGTTCTAATTGTTGCGAGAATGCATCTAGTCTTACATACTTTGTCCCTATATTGGGGTAGAAATGGGCCAGGGCTAACAATTTTTTAAATTGTTAGTTAGTTGTATACCGTTGTCTATTTTTAACACTCTGTGTTATTTGGAGCGGGCGTGACAACATAGTACTTGGTTCCGATCTAGGTGGCGACACGTTCACCACTCACTTAGTGTTTTAAGACTGGCTATACGATAGCCGTGTTATTTTTGGTGCATTTTTGCTACAATTAGTATGCCGTACTGAAGAGCTCTAATGAGAGCGAAACCGATCTACGGTTCTAATTGTTTCGAGAATGCATCTAGTCTTACTTAGAAGAAGAAGCTAACAGTTGTATAAATTTTTTAGACTTAACAATTAGAAAGTTAGAAAATAATTCATTTGACTTTTCAATATATAGGAAACCAACTTACACTGACACAACCATACCATACGATTCATGTCACCCTTTTTCACAAAAGCTATCAGCCTACCATTCTATGATACATCGTGCATTTTCAATACCTATGTCACAAAACAATTTTGAAAAAGAAATTTCAATAATTAAACAAACAACATTTAATAATGGCTACTCTTTTAAAATAATAGATAAAATGATAGAGAGAAAAGAATACAAATTTGCGATTAATTTAATTTATCCAAATATTAGAGACAAAGAAAACAACAGATACGTTTCGATAACTTATTTTGGAACCATTTCAGAAAACATTTCAAAAATTTTAAACACCTGTACAAATACAAAGGTAGCTTTTAAATCTTACAACACGACGCGTGATTTGTTATTTAACGCGAAAGAAAAATCTTGCTTCCTGACAAAAGCTGGAGTTTATAAATTAGCTTGTACACATTGTAACGCAATCTACATAGGTCAAATTTCTAGAAATTTTAACACCCGATACAAAGAACATATTTCTGCATTTAGAAATAACCACGCTGACAAATCTACATTTGCAAAACATATTATTGATACTGAACATAGACCTACAATAAATAACCGCATACAACTACTATATTTTTATAATGACAAACGTAAACTAGACTTTTTTGAAGCTTTAGAAGTCAAAAGGCACACACACGACAATAACTACCTTGTTTTAAACGAGCAAACTGATTTAATGAATTCCCCTTTCTTGGATATTCTTCTTTCTAATTAAATATGTCAAAGAAAATAAATTTAACTATTATTTCAAAAAAGTTGTAGTAAAATAATGAGTTGATGTATGTCGATATTTTCGTTGTATAGAGACTGCTTTTATACTGTTATTGTTTAGTTATTTTATTGTTGTAACTGTTATCATAGTTATTATAGGCTAGTTCTAGTTTTTTTTAATGTTAAATATTGACATACATCACATAGACATTTTGAAAACCTCATCTGTCATCTGTGTTTCAATTTGATAAAAAATTTTTGATCAAAACATCATATCATAACATAGCAACAGATATTTATTTGTAGTTGTCATGATTTCGTACTAATTCAATTTTAATCTGTCTCAAAATGCTGTCAAGCAGCGAAACTATAGTCACAGAAGCATTGAAGAACATCCTAGAACTTCCAGAATTCGAAGGGCCACTTGCTCCAGTTAGCTTACGCGCTGGCTACGTCCTTCACCTACAAAAACCAACAGAGAAGTAGTCTCCACGTCTGTATATAGTATGGACAAGTTTCACCAAGTAAGGGCAACAACAATCAATGAAGCATCATATTTCGATAAGAAATGCAGAGATGCATTAACGAATTTGTTCTACGAAAATTAGCTTAAAAAAATTATACACCCCTACTCACTCCTGGTCCCGTAACTTCCTTGCGGATTGTAAACCAGAAATTTTTCTTGGGGTTTGTGGATCCAGGAGGGAGCCTAGGCAGGTTTCTGAAAACAGTTTTTTGAAAAGCGTTCGGGAGCTAAACTGCAAATGGTCCCGTAACTTCCTTGGAGGGTGCGCACAAGAAAATTTTCTCGGGGTTTGTGGATCCAGAGGAGGGGGCTAGGCAGGTTTCTGAAAACAGTTTTTTGAAAAGCGTTCGGGAGCTTAACTGCAAATTTACCGAAAATTCTCTACCAAAACGCACTTACTGCGTCCAGATTTTTTCTTACAAACGTATCATATTTCCATAAAAATGCAAAAATGCTTTAACGAATTTGTTCTACGAAAATTAGCTTAAAAACAATTATAGACCGTTAAACCATAAACTTCGCTAAACCTATTCGTAATGAATTTTCTGTAAACATTTTAGTTAAGTGAAGGGCAATGGCGGTTGGAGCTGAAACTTAAGGGTTCGCGGAACACTCTTCTTGGAACATTTTCTTTTCACAATCCGTATTTGTTTCACGTTCTTTGCCTAAACATTGCCAATTTTGACGTTTCAAATTGCGACTTTGACATTTTGAGAAAACTCCAATTTTTTTTTCTTTAACTGCCTATAACTTTTTTATGTTAAACTTAGGAGTAAAATGTGTTTTACAGTGACATGAATATATTACCTGTCACACTGGGAATCAATCCTACTGTCTGATTAGACGAGCGTCTCGCTACAGTAAAAACTTAGATGAGTTTTTTGTTGTTTTAACGAAATAAAAGACATCCCTAACGTGATGCTACCCAAAATCCTACCAACTGACTTTTCTGACCTGTCCTGACATTAGTTTGCCTAATTAAGAGCTAAAAGGAGAAGGAAAATCAACCCTGCCATAATGCACTTTTCCTTTCCTTTTCAACTTCTTTTAGCTTTTGATTAGGCAAAATGATGTCAGGGCAGGTCAGGTCAGGTCAGGGACGATTGTGTGTACACAGCACAGTCAGTTCGGTCTTTTATTCCGTTAAAACGACAAAAAACTTATCAAAGCTTTCACTGTCGCGAGATGCTCGTCTAATTAGAAGAAAACAATGTTTAATCTATTAATCACACATTATACATACATTTTATCTTTTTGCTCTCCTTGTTTATATGCACTTTAACTATGCCAAATCTCACACTGCTTCGTGTGCGCAATGTGCTTAACAAGGGGTAGGTACAAAGTTTTTCTTTATGTATTATAACCCTGTAGTTGAAACCACAGCTAAAACATCAGAAAAGGGTCTATTTGAAATTCATTTTCTGCAAATATTTAAGTAAAATGAAGGATAATGGTGGCTGAAGCAGAACCGTAAGGCTTTATAGAACACACTTCCTACAAAATTTCTCCTACATCGCCAGTAATGTTAGTCTCAAGTTCTTTATTTAGAACATGTCAATTTTGACGTTTTGAGTTGCGACTTTTTGAGGTTTTAAGAAGACAAACTATAATGCTTATAACTTCTTTTGCTTTCAACGTAGGAATCCACAGGCACATGGCCTTATTTTTATGGCATAAACCAGCGTGCCAAATTCAGTTACCATAACTTTGTTATTTCCGGAGATATAAAATTTTTCCGAAAGAAAACATATAATTTCCCGTGAAAAACTAGTCCGATTTCCCTGGCTAACGAACTTATCCAAGCGACTCGTGAAAGGAACGTATTCACAAAATTTTATCACAATCGGTGTATTATTTTTGAGTTATTGGTGTGACACATAAATATATATATATATATATATATATATATATATATATATATATATATATATATATATATATATATATATATATATATATATATATATATATAAAGTCTGAAACTGAACTCGGATTTGGGTTCCAGGGGTCCTAAATGGCGCTCATTTGAAGATTATTTTTTTGAATTCAAAAGTCGCGCTCTCCTCATTAGTGATTTTTTTTTAAAGAAAATTGACTAAAAACCAGTGTAAACTACTCTTAACAAATACAGTATACCATATTATTCAATTGAAGGTATACATGTTGAATCAAAATCACAAATTATAAATACAGGATATAAAAGAATTTTGGCGCAAATGGCGGAGTCGCCAGGAAATTTAACAGACCAAGAAAAATGCATATGTAAAATTATCGTCAATACAATTGTAGCCTTCTTCTGGGGTAAATTCAAACACACCGACGAATTTTAATAATATAGGTATATTGAATAAGGACCATAAATAATATTCACAACAAAAAAGGCCTACTTTCTTACCACCACCATTCTGAGTTCTTCTACATCCTTCTTTTAAAAACTAACACATTCCGATATATGCACTGCATTGCTGCCAGCACAAGAACTTACTACCAAGTTCCTGGAAATAGAATACGGCCTAAACATAATTTAAAAGCAAATTACTACATTTCTAGACTTGCAGGCTATTTTATTAATGCAACATCGTATATATAGATATATATATATATATATATATATATATATATATATATATATATATATATATATATATATATATATATATATATATATATATATATACAGTGTGGCGCATTGAAAAAGAAACAGACCGATTTGCGTCCAGAGAAATTTTTTTTAAAGAAACGCTGAAATACGTCAATTTTAATATTGAGGGGGACATGTTTTGACATAAAACTCAACTTTTGTCACATCAACCCCTTAAGGGTGGTAATAACAACCCTTATATTTTAAATAGGGAACATGGATCGAGTGTTACATCATTTGAAAGCTCTTTCTGTTCTGAATTCATCACACAATTTTTTTTGGAAGTTTTATCAACTCGTTTGAAAATTATTCACAGTTGAAGTTGCAAGAACGTATTTCATTCATTGTGATAAGGAATGCACTAATTAGTCAATTTTTCGTTAAAAACCTATTAAAAAAAAACAAACGTTCAAAAATGTTTATTCAGTTAAGTAAGTGTTCAAATTGTTGACCACCAGCTTCCATATAAAAGTACAAATTTTGATCAAAACGAGCTCTGACATTCTGGAGCATTTGTGGAGTTATTAGGCGGCATTCTTTAACAATGCGTCGTCGTAATTCTTCCAGAGACTCCGGTTCTGTTGAAAAAATTCTACTCTTTAAATGGCCCCATAGAAAGAAGTCTAAAGGAGTTAAATCCGGTGATCCAGGGGGGCACTCAATAGCACCTCTACGCCCAATCCATTGCTCTGGAAACTCTCTGTTCAAAATCCCCCTAACACGTTCTGAAAAATGCGGAGGAGCTCCATCTTGTTGAAACACTAATTGATTTTCTTGATAGCGATCATAATTTTCAACAATGTCAATTAGTAGAGGGTAAACGATATCTTCTAGTAACTCCAAATACGTTTCGCCATTTAAATTGCCATCAAGAAAAATTGGTCCGATTAAACGGTCTCCAAAAATGCCAGTCCAGACATTCAATTTCTGTGAAGTTTGAGTGCGGATTTCGTGAAAATTTCTTGGATTATTATCTGCCCAATAACGACAATTATGACGATTTACTGTAGAGTTTAATAAAAACGTACACTCGTCTGAAAACCAGATATTGAACAGAAAGTTCCCGTTATCAGCTATTCGTGCAGTCATAACTTCACAAAACTCCAGCCGCCGATCAAAATCATCTTCATTCAGTTGTTGTACAAGATGAATTTTATACGGGTGAAATTTATGATGCTTCAATATTCGCTAAATAGTTCTTCTTTTGATGTTTGAAACAGTGGCCAATTTTCTCGTGCTTAAAGTTGAGTCTGCAGCAATTTGTCCTAAAACTTCAATCTCAGTAGTCTCATTTCTAACCGGAAATTCACGTTCAGGATCCCGTTTTTTGTTGGCTACTGAACCACTTTGTCGAAACTTTGCAACTAACTCCAAAATTTATTTTCTGTTAACATGTCTGTTCGGATGTCGTTTATTAAACAAATTTGTGGTACGGTTCACACAGTCATCGTTTTTGAAAAAAAGAGTAATTATTTCAAATCTTTCTTCTACAGAATACACCATTGTGAAATTAATTTTCGGTAGTACTATCAAGTATCAAACCGTCCGATAAAATGAAATAATAAACCGCATTTCTCTCACTTCGATAAGAAATGTTCTGATAGTCCATTTTTTGTTTACAAACCAACAAAACATTGACTATCAGCACATTTCTTATCGGAATGAGTGAAATGCGTTTTTGCATCTTCAGCTGTGAATAATTTTTAAACGAGGTAATAAAACTTCCAAGAAAATTAGTGTGCTGAATTCATAAAAACTCGGGACGCAGCAAGTGCGTTATGGTAGCGAATTTTCTTTAAAATATTTTTAATAGCAAATGTCTTTCTTTGATGAAGGCAGGCATCAAACTTGGTTGCCTATATAGTAGAAACAATGTATCATATTTAACAAACAATGTATCATAAACAAATTTATTGTTTGAAAATATATAAACATTTTTCAAAAGTCTAGATGCAGCAAATGTGTTATGGAAGTGATTTTCCATAAAAATGTTTTTAATAGCAAATTCGAGCAGGCATCAATCTGATTACCGGTATAGCCTATGTGGTAGAAACAATGTACTATATTTTATCAAAATTACTTATGGTTTGAAAATATACAAAAATTTTCCGAAAATAAACTTAAATGTTGGTTTTCTATCCAACAAAGCTTACGTTAATAGCAAATTGAGTTATTGAAATTTGAAGGATTTAATGAAACTTTGGTAAATTTGCAGATTAGCGCCCGAACGCTTTTCAACAAATTGTTTTCAGAGACATTACTAGGACCTCACCTGCAGGTTTCTGAACAGTTTTTTGAAAAACGTTCGGGAGCTAAACTGCAAATTTACCGAAAATTTGCTACCAAAACGCACTTACTGCGTCCAGATTTTTTTCTTACAAACGCATCATATTTCGATAAAAAATGCAAAAATGCATTAACGAATTTGTTCTACGAAAATTAGTTTAAAAAAATTATACACCCCTACTCACTGCCTGGTACCGTAACTTCCTTGGGGAGTGTGAACAAGAAATTTTTTTTGGGGTTTGTGGATCCAGAGGGGTGGGGGCCTAGGCAGGTTTCTGAAAACAGTTTTTTGAAAAGCGTTCGGGAGCTAAACTGCAAATTTATCGAAAATTCGCTACCAAAACGCACTTACTGCGTCCAGATTTTTTTCTTGCAAACGCATCATATTTCGACAAAAAATGGAAAAATGCATTCACGAATTTGTTCTACAAAAATTAGCTAAAAAAATTATGCACCCCTACTCACTCCTGGTCCCGTAACTTCCTTGGGGAGTGTGAACAACAAATTTTTCTTGGAGTTTGTGGATCCAGGGGGGGCTCTAGGCAGGTTTCTGAAAACAGTGTTTTGAAAAGCGTTCGGGAGCTAAACTGCAAATTTACCGAAAATTCGCTACCAAAACGCACTTACTGCGTCCAGATTTTTTTCTTATAAACGCATCATATTTCGATAAAAAATGCAAAATTACATTAACGAATTTGTTCTAAAAAAATTTGCTAAAAAAATTATGCACCCCTACTCACTCCTGGTCCCGTAACTTCCTTGGGGAGTGTGAACAACAAATTTTTCTTGGGGTTTGTGGATCCAGGGGGGGCTCTAGGCAGGTTTCTGAAAACAGTGTTTTGAAAAGCGTTCGGGAGCTTAACTGCAAATTTACCGAAAATTCGCAACCAAAACGCACTTACTGCATCCAGATTTTTTTTAAGATAAACGCAACATATTTCGATAAAAAATTCAAAAATGCATTAACACATTTGTTCCACGATAATTAGCTAAAAAAAATTATAGGCCGTTAAACCATAAATTTCACTAAACCTACAAATAAATATCCAAACAGCTACCAAACTTAACTAAACTGACAGCCAAAGCACCAGAGAAAGGGTCTATTTGAAATGGATTTCCTGTAAACGTTTTAGTAAAATGAAGGGCAATGACGGTTGAATCTGAAACTTAAGGGTTTGCAGAACACTCTTCTTGCAACATTTTCTTTTCACAAATGGTATTTGTTTTACATTCTTTGCCTAAACATTGCCAATTTTGACGTTTAATATTGCGAGTTTGACGTTTTGAGGAAAACTCCTACATTTATTGCTTTAACTGCCCATAACTTCTTTGTCTTCAAAGCTATGGACTTAAATTTTGGTACAGAGTTCACTCTTTATAATACAAACACGCGTACCAAATTTAGTTGCCCTTACTTTGTTATTTCCGGAGATATGAATTTTTTTATAAAGAAAACACAAAATTTTTCGGGAAAACCTGGTCAGATTTTCCTGGCTAACGAACTTATCCAAGCCACTTGCAAAAGGAAGGTACTCTGCAAATTTTATCAAGATCGGTCCATTATTTTTTGAGTTATCGGTCGGATATATATATATATATATATATATATATATATATATATATATATATATATATATATATATATATATATATATATATATATATATATAAACACAGATCTCCCCATAAGCGAATTTTTTTAAAAAAAATTCGCTAAAAGAAAGAGCTTTCAAATGATGTAACACTTGACCCATGTTCCCTATTTAAAATATAAGGGTTGTTATCACCACCCTTAAGGGGTTGATGTGACAAAGTTGAGTTTTATGTCTAAACATGTCCCCCTCAATATTAAAATTAACGTGTTTCAGCGTTTCTTAAACAAAAATTCGCTGGACGCAAATCGGTCTGTTTCGTTCTCAATGCGCCACACACACATATATATATATATATATATATATATATATATATATATATATATATATATATATATATATATATATATATATATATGTATGTATGTATGTATGTATGTGTGTATGTATCACACCGATAACTCAAAAAATAATGGGCCGCTTTTAATGGAATTTGGTACCTTCCTTTTGTAAGTGGCTTGGATAAGTTCATTAGCAGGGAAAATCGGCCCAGTTTTTCTAGGAAAATTTTGGGTTTTCCTTCGAAAATTTCCGTATCTCCGAAAATAATAAAGCTATGACAACCAAATTTGGCATGTACGTTTCTACTGTCCAACTTACCCTACATGCCAAAATTCAGATCCCTAAGTTGAAAAGAAAAAAAAAGTTATAGGAGTTAAAAAAAATTTGGGTGCCACATCAGAGGAAAGCACAAGAACTAAATATTTTGTGTGATTAACAAAACCAATTGAATATTACATCCAACGGTTGAGTTTTCTTGACTCAAAAACGTCAAGATGTAGCAGAAAAAATATTTTTAAAATTTGATAATTTTTCTTCTTCAAACGTCAAAGTCGCGATTTGAAACGTCAAAATTTGCAACGAAATACCGTAGATTGTTAATAATATATAGGTTAGACTACCAGACAAATGTCATTCTTTTAAAAACAAGACATATTTGCCATTAAAAGCATTTTTACAAAAATTCGCTACAATAACGCACATTTTGTAATTTACGATCCCAAAATAAGCAAACATAAATTGAGACATCCGTAAAATAGACTTTTTTTCTCCCTCAGGGCTCGTCCGCGGCCTCGCTGTACCGATAGCACTGCAACTTTTGGCTTATTGTGCATATAAAATAGACTTATCTAAGCAAAATAAGAAACATCAGGGCTAGTCTCCTGTTAGATGCTTTAAAGAGCGAAGTAACTGAAGTAATACGTGCTTGTTACTGAAGACAATTTTATGTTATTGGCCGACTTATTTGACATCGTGTCGTATATTGTTGCAGGTTGTGGAAATGGCAAGTACCTGAATGTGAACACGTCTCTCTTCAACATCGGTGGTGATAAGTCGACACGTCTCTGCGAGGTGGCGCGTGAGAAGGAGAACGAGGTGAGTGCTCCCTTTGCAACATGCATAGTTGCCGAGTGACACGAAAAGTATCATACTTTAAGGACAGGGTCTTTTACTTTTAATTTAACCCCCTACAACATCTAACTTGTTGGTTTATAAGAATTATACATGACGCCCTCGTGGCGCAGGTGGCTAGGTGCCAGCCTGCTAAGCGAGAGGTCCCGGGTTCGATTCCCGGGCGAGCCAAGTTGACTCTGTCTGGAAAATTTAAAAAAATATAGAATGAACGAAAAGAATGTGCTAATGGCCTGAGATGCCGCAGCCAATAATATTAAATAAAAAAATAAAAAAAATATACATACAAATGTTGTAGTAGATTATTTTGTGTTTAAACTATTTGTACATTCTGAAACAAAAAATAATTAAACTTTTTCTTTTTGAGATACTAACTAAATTTGTCTTATTGAATTGAATGGAACGCCCTAGATATTATCAGCTATTGTATTATTCTATTTTGTCTGATTGGGATATAATAATTATCATTATATCTCTTTTTTAGTTGCACATTTTTTTAATAAAAAAAGTTTGGACGCAGCAATTGCGTTATGATAGTGAATTTTCATTAAAATGTTTTCAATAGCAAATATCTCTTTTCTTTTAACGAAAGCAGGCCTCAAATTTGGTTGCCAGTATAACCTATATAGTAGAAACAATGTACCAAATTTCATCAAGATAACTTTCTTGTTTGAAAATGTAAAAGATTTTTCGAAAATAAACTCAAAATGTTCCCGAAAAAAAACTGGTTCCTAGCCAACAAACGTTAACCTAACAGCAAATTGAGCTATTGAAATTTGAAACATATAATAAAAATTCGCTACCATAATGCACTTGCTGCGTCCTGAGTTTCTCTTCCTACAAACATGCATTATTCGATGGAAAATGCAAAAAAATGTAATAATGTAAGGTGTGTTCGTTTAAAAAAAAAGTTTTTAATCGCAAATCTGTGTTTCTTTAATGAAAGCAGCCATTAAATTTGGTTCCCAATATAGTAGAAACAATGTACCAAATTTCATCAAAATAACTTTATTGTTTGAAAAAGTGCAAAATTTTTCCGAAAATGAACTTAAACATTTTCGAAAAAACTGGTCCGAATTTTCTGGCCAACTAACCTCTTCAAGTTATTTACCCAGAACCTCGGTGGTTCAGGGGTAAGATGGTGTGCCTCTGAACCGAAGGGTACTGGGTTCGATCCCAGGGTACTCCTTTCACTTTTTCAGTACAAACTGTAACATTAACATCAACCAAGCTTCTGGCATTGTACTTGAGCAAGTTGAATGTCTGCACGTTCTGAGGGGGCGTAAAGCCGTTGGTCCCGTGTCCATGCGATGTTGGTTGATAAAGATCCCTGTCCTCCTTACAGAAAGGCAGGGTTCGACTAAATTTCCAGGATAGTGAGGTGAAACTGCTCCCTGGCGTTGGTGATTGGCCGTAGTCGCGGAAATAAAGAAACAAAACACACACACGAGTTATTTACCCAGCTACCAAAATATAATTATTCACAAAAACATTTTTGACGAAACTTTAAACAAAAATTCAAGAAAATTCGCAAATAATTTTTTTAAAGAAAATCCGAATTTTTTATTAATAATAGCTTATTAAACATTTATCATTAATTAACAAAATTTCACAAACACACAAACACACAAATCTTACAAAAAATGATTTCTACGGAAGCACAAAAAAATTTCTGCAAAAAACTGGCTAAATATTTTTTACACAAAATTTTGCTAAAAGAATACATAAAATTGAAATTATATACCTAATCTGTAATTAAAATTGAAAATAAAATAATTTGTTTACACGAAAAGCCATTAAAACATTATTCTCGATGATTTTCCTTTAAAAAATATTCCATTCTCAACAAATATTTCTTCAAAGAAAATTCCTTAAATTTATTTATAAGAAAATTCTCTAATAAAAATAAATTAAATAAATTTAAAAAAAAAACATTTCAAGTTATTTAGCCACCTATCAAAATATAATTTTGCCCAAAAAGTTTTTCGACGAGACAACAAAAATCTCATGAAAATTTGCAAGCGATTATTTCAAGAAAATCCGTAAACATTTGTTTTTATAATAACTTATTAAACATTTATCATTAATTGTAAAAATGTCACAAAAATATCTTACAAAAAATGATTTCTACGGAAGCACAAAAAAAATTCTGCCAAAACTGGCTAAATATTTTTTATACAAAATGTTGCTAAAAGCATACATAAAAATCAAATTATATACCTAATATGTAATTAAAATTGAAAATAAAATAAATTGTTTGCACGAAAATCCATCAAACCTTATTTTCGACGAATTTTGTTAAAAATTGAATAATTTTTCACACAAAAATGTTCAAGAAATGTTTCTTAAGAGAAAATTCATAAAAATCATTTATAAGAAGATTCTCTATTAAAATAACTTTTTGTACAAGAAAATTAGCTAATAGAAATAAATTAAATAAATTTAAAAATACTCAAAATCTAATCTAAATACAGAACTAGATACTTATTCTGTGGCTCCACAGAGAAAATTCTTTTGCCTGTGGATGCTGTAAAAATTGAATCCGGTCGTAGAGAAGAAAACAACCTCTTGTGATGTCACAAATATCTACGTCTATGTTAACTGTGGAACGGTTTTACCAACTAAGGGCAATAACAGCTGCTATTAGAAATGAATTAAAAGTATTCAAAGTGCTGTCTTTCGTTAGTTATTTTTTTCAACAAAAAGTCGCTAAATATATTGAAAATGCATTAGATAACTTTAATTGCAAAAGGCTAAAAGAGAAATTCAGCCTACGGCGAGATTTAAACCACCGTTCCTTTGCTTATCAGCAAGCGCTTTAACAGTTCAACCACACTAACACTTGGAAAATGTAGTGCAATGAACGGCAAATAACGCAGATTAGTCTCCAGTTATTTATTGGTAATATGTAAGGTGTTTAGAGGCATATTTTGCAACTATTTTAACAAATGTAGCACAATCTATAACATTCTAATATACATTTTATGCAATCTTTACTATTCATAAAACACAATAGTTTCACGTTTCAAATCTCCAGTTTGACATTTAAAGGAGAAAATTATAAAATTTTTAAAGTAATTTTTTTTGGTACTTCTTGAACTTTTTGCGGCATGAAAAGATTAACGTTCTCTGCAATATTTAATAAATTTTGTTTTAATTGGCTTTTAGTGGCACTAAAATTTTGCTTCATTATATATATATATATATATATATATATATATATATATATATAGAGAGAGAGAGAGAGAGAGAGAGAGAGTTTGAGCAGTTTCTTGTGCTCTCCTCGTTAGTGGATTTAAAAAAAATCACTAAAGGACCAAATTATAAATTAGCATCAAGAATGCAAAGTTTTTTCACATTATCTGATTTCAGACGAGATTGTTTTGCTGTTGATACCAGCCTTAAAGAGGGTTCTCCTTAAGGCAGGGATGTTGCGGGTATACACAGAAAATGCCTTGCGTATTTTGACAAATGAGGATATTTATTTAGATTCTTTTTCCACCACTGCAATTTACACATATTTTTTGGCAAAACATTTGCTCAGAAATACATGTCAATTTCATCCGACCCTGCTGTTTGTTCATTAGAAAACAAAATGTCTAAGGCAGTTTTTTTTGCAAAGTTCTCTTCATTGGTTTCTTCATCCTGTAACTGTCTGATTTTAGATTTTTTAAATAGTTTTGTTTTAAACAAATGCCCAAAAACGTTCCTTATTTTTAAACCGATTGTCCAAAAATGTACTCATCAAAATACATACCAAAATATTTAGATATTCGAATATTTGAATATTAACATAAAGATTCGAATATTTAGATGATTGGATAAATAATGGAATATTTAGACATTTGAAAATGTTTAACTATTCGAATTTAGAATATTCGACTATTTGAATAGTGAATAATTTTTTTCACCCGCTCGAATATTTGAATTATTCGAATACGATTCCGAGCCCTACTCTGTATACTTATTATGTAAGAGATGAAACGTATGGCATAGCACAAAAATTCTTTATAGATGAGTTCAAGCCGACTTAATGATTTTTATATAGGGTGGCGCATTGAAAACGAAACAGACCGATTTGCGTCCAGAGAATTTTTTTAAGAAACTCTGACACACGTCAATTTTAATATTGAGGGGGACATGTTTTGACATAAAACTCAACTTTGTCAAATCAACCTCTTAAGGGTGGTGATAACAACCCTTATATTTTAAATAGGGAACATGTATCGAGTGTTACATCATTTGAAAGCTATTTCTTTTATGAATTCAGCGCACTATTTTTTTTTGAAGTTTTATCAACTCGTTTAAAAATTATTCACAGTTGAAAATACGCATTTCACTCATTCCGATAAGAAATGTGCTGATAGTCAATGTTTTGTTGGTTTGTAAACAAAAAATTGACTATCAGAACATTTCTTATCGGAATGAGAGAAATGCGGTTTATTTCAGTTTATCGGTCGGTTTGATACTTGATAGTACTACCGAAAATTAATTTCACAATGGTGTATTCTGTAGAAGAAAGAGTTGAAATAATTACTTCTTTTTTTTTCAAAAACGATAACTGTGCAAACCGTACCGCAAATTTGTTTAATGAACGACATCCGAACGGACATGTTAACAGAAAATACATTTTGGAGTTAGTTGCAAAGTTTCGACAATGTGGTTCAGTAGCCAACAAAAAACAGTCAATCGTCATAATTGTCGTTATTGGGCAGATAATAATCCAAGACATTTTCACAAAGTCCACACTCAAACTCCACAGAAATTGAATGTCTGGACTGGCATTTTTGGAGACCGTTTAATCGGACCAATTTTTCTTGATGGCAATTTGAGTGTCGAAACGTATTTGGAGTTACTACTACTAATTGACATTGTTGAAAATGATGATCGCTATCAAGAAAATCAATTAGTGTCTCAACAAGATGGAGCTCCTCCGCATTTTTCACAACGTGTTAGGAAGTTTTTGAACAAAGAGTTTCCAGAGAAATGGATTGGGCGTAGAGGTGCCATTGAGTGACCCCCTAGATCACCGGCTTTAACTCCTTTAGACTTCTTTTTATGGGGCCGTCTAAAGAGTAAAATTTTTGCAACAGAACCGGAGTCTCCGGAAGAATTACGACGACGCATTGTTGAAGAATGCCGTCTAATAACTCCACAAATGCTCCAGAATGTCAAAGCTCGTTTTAAACAAAATTTGTACTTTTGTATGGAAGCTGGTGGTCAACAATTTGAACACTTGCTTAACTGAATAAACATTTTTGAACGTTTGGTTTTGTTTTTTTAGTTTCTTTTTAACGAAAAATTTACTAATTAGTGCATTTCTTATCTCAATGAATGAAATACGTTCTTGCAACTCCAACTGTGAATAATTTTTAAACGAGTGGATAAAACTTCCAAAAAAATTAGTGTGCTGAATTCAGAAAAGGAAGAGCTTTCAAGTGATGTAAAACTCGTCCCATGTTTCCTATTTAAAATATAATATAACCACCCTTAAGGGGTTGATGTGACAAAGTTGAATTTTATGTCAAAACATGTCCCCCTCAATATTAAAATTGACGTGTTTCAGCGTTTCTTAAAAAAAAAAATCTGGACGCAAATCGGTCTGTTTCGTTTTCAATGCGCCACCCTGTATATTGTTTCCAAAAATTTAATCATACATGAGAAATCAGTCGGTTAACTTATTTACGGAATTCTGTTTCGTGTGTTACATTTCCTTCATTAAGCTTGCTGAAATGTTTCTATGCGAAGTCCTCTAAAATTAATTGTTTTGGTATCCAATTAAAGAAGTGGGTATATAATTATCGTGTAAGAGAAACCGAACCTTTGACAAGTATAAAAACAAAGCCCGTGATGGAAACCCCTCGCTAGCCGCGTCTAATGGTGCAGGTTCTTACAACACCCAGGGCGCTACTACATGGCATGTTCTCATAATTCATGGTGCTACAGAATAGCGCAAGACACCCCTTTCTGCTCTCCTTCGCCCCTATAATATCCGGTTAAATTTCCGGTACAGAAAGACCGCGGCACCGCTACCTTTTTGTGTGAAAGAGGTGGAGGTTACAGACGAGTGAAATGACGAGATTGCTGGCACGAAGAGGAAAGTATTTATTATATGAAACGCGACGTTGCTACGTCTAGGGTGAATTTTTTGGTTTAAAATACATTATCATAATTGTTCCGACCCCCCGTTCAAAGTAGTTCCCAACCTCAATCACTTTAAATAAAACCTGCTAATCAGGGGCGTGCGGTGACATTTTCAGAAACTTACCTATTTGTAGTGTAACTCAATTCTTCTGTCGTTTTTGGCAAATTCGTTAATAATGTCATAAAACTGTGGATTCTGGGACATTTCTTCGACGAAGTTATTGACAAAATTGAAATTTGGGAACGTCTTTCCTGTCCTGTCCTGTCCTGTCCTGTTGAATTCCTAACAAAACTCTTGATACGTTTCAATGTAGAACAAATTCGTTCTACAGACGCACTAGTAGCAGGAATTGTTAATACTAATTCACATAATTTGAACGCTTCAGAATATGCATTTTCCAATTTTGATTCTTTTAAGAACGTTAAAGGTTCACTCGCGTTAGTTCTTGTGTCAATAACATCGGTTTCATAAATGACTGTAAGTTCTGATCGTAATAAGGCTTTGTCAAAATAATGTCCATAGTGGTGGAATAATGATTTGAATGAATCTTCTGGGAAAGGTATCCCTTTAAATCCTCCAAAATTACACAATTCAAGAAATTTCAGGTCACTGAGATGATCAAATCTGCAGTTAATTTGCTGCTGAATTTGATCGATGATTTTGTAGAAAAGTTGGCGATAAGAAGTTTGAAGGTCTCCCACATTATCAGTGCGCAGACGCTTTCGTCGTGGCTCACTTTTCCTAATTCCATTGTTTTTTCCAGAACTTATCAAATTCATTCCTTTTTTGAATTACAATGGATTTAAATGCATTAAGTTTCTTCAGGCAAAAACCAATGTCATTTGTTTTACAATGTTAAATACGTTATCTGAAAACGGAACTATTTCGGAAAATATATTAAGTAAAATATTAAAATTAAAGTCTCTTTTCAAACCATCCAAAAATCCTCTAGAATTATTTATTGTTTCTGCATCCCAATTTTTGCTATTTTCTATTGTTTTCAAAAGTTCAATTAACGATTCACAGTGTTCAAATATAGTTCACACAAGTCTGCCGTTGTAGTTCCATCGGGTTGCAGCTACTTTGGGTAAACGTTTTTTAACAATTGAGTCTAAGGCTTGTGTGTGCTTCATAGATTTGGAAAAAAGCAGCCATTCCACTTAGGGTAGCAAAAAACACCTTACATTCTTTAATATGATTTATGGGATAAAATTAAATTTAATTTATGAGCACAACAGTGTACAAATAGAGCACTGGAAAACATTTCCCGCACTTTAGCTTGAAGACCTCCTAAATGTCCGGCCATAACAGCAGCCCCATCATAGCTTTGTGCAATTAATTTATTATCAGTCTCCTCAATATCTTTCATAATATTAAGCACAATTTAATATAGAGCGTTTGCGGTACGATCTTCTGTCACATTTTTAAAGCCTAAAAATCTTTCTTGCTCCCATCCATTTGTACATAGCGTATTACTACAGATAGTTGACTTAAATTAGTTACGTCGGTTGTTTCATCTAGAACAATAGCAATGAAACGAGTCTGTTTAATTTCAGATTTAATTCTGTTCAAAATAATAGTGGCAGCAGCCGAAGTTAAGTCATTCTGAATGCGATTTGATGTCCCGCGAAAAACATTAGACTTTTCCAAGTGATTTTTTAAACAAATGTCGTATTTGGCTATTAAAGAAACTAGGTCTTGAAAGTTTCCTCTATTTGCAGATGTAGTTGTTTCGTCATGACCCCTGAACCCCAATTCATGCTAACCAAAAAAACACACATCAATAGGTCTTTTTAATGTGTTTCTGTTTTTATCAACCAGTTCATTGTGTTGGCGATGACTAATTTCTATATGCTTGTCAACGGCGTGTTCAATTCGCGTTTTTTCCAAAGACACATAATTTTAAAATGGTCTGTAAACGCGCTTTAGACATAACATATCTTTTTACTACTTTATGTAGATCATTCAAGTCGGAAAAACCACTTTTATTCCACACCCCCTTTTCAGTCACAAATAGACTACCAGGCCAACAAAACAGTTTATTCCTGTTAACCATTCATATTATTTATAAGTTTTTTCCGCGTTGAAATGTCGAATACATGTTTTAATTCGTGTATTTAAGTTTTTTAGAGTAGGTTTCGGCCTACCTTTATTAATAATAGCAAGTTTTTCAGCAAACGATAAAGCTGAAAATCCTTTGGTTATCAAAAAACACACGACACAATCACAGTTATTATTACCAGTTGTTCGTAAAGTTTGTGAATTCCCACCCCTATCGACGCCGCTGTTAAAAGCTGATGTAGTTGCAGCCATATTAACAATCATAAAATGCCAATGTATTTAACTTAGTCAACTGCTTATTTCTACGAAATAATCAGAGATATTCACGTTGTACGTGCATCGGGTCTTCCAACACGTTCTACATGTTGAAATACACGTACATTGCGTCGAGCATCGAGCAAGGGTTTCTCTTTATGCGGCCTGCTGGCTACGTGTATTTAGCTGAAGTCATTGCATACACTCTCGTCGTATCAGGTTCATGCTGTTGGTTGGCGGTCGGTTTACTGGGACGACGTTCTTGCCAAGAGCACAGAGCGCATATACAAGTACAGTATGATGCATAATAAATAATTATGTGTGAGCTTGCAAATTAAAAATTGTAATAGATAAATTAGTTATAGAATTTGAAATTGAATATTTAAAATACAAAATGGATTTTAAAAAGCCTGGACGCAGCAAGTGCGTTATGGTAGTGAATTTTCATAGAAATGATCTGGCACAAAATATTTTATTATAACTTTTTTTTCTTGTAACATAGAAATCTAAATTTTCGTGTATAGTTTACTTTTTATATCGTAAACCTATCTACCAAATTTGGTTATCATAGATTTTTTATTTTTTAAGATAAAAATTTTTTTCAATGAAAACTCAAAATTTTCCCGGAAAACCTTGTCCGATTTTTTTGATTAACGAACTCATCAAAGCCATTTACAAAAGGAAGGCACATGCCAAATTTGATCAAAATCGGCTTATTCTTTGAGAAAAAAATTTTTTTCGAATAAAAACTCAAAATTTTCCCGGAAAACCTCGTTAGATTTTCCTGACTAACAAACTTGTCAAAGCCATTTAGAAAAGGAAGGTACGTGCCAAATTTTATTCGGCACATTATTTTTTGAGAAAAGAATTTTTTTCGAATGAAAACTCAAAATTTTCCCGGAAAACCTCGTCCGATTTTCCTGACTAACGAACTTATCCAAGCTATTTACAAAAGAAAGGTACATGCCAAATTTTATCAAAATCAGCCCATTATTTTTTGAGTTATCGGTGTGTTACATATATATATATATATATATATATATATATATATATATATATATATATATATATATATATATATATATATATATATATATATATATATATATATATATATATATATATATATATATATATATATATATATATATATATATATATATATATATATATATATATATATATATATATATATATATATATATATATATATATATAAACATATAAAAATTGAAACTGACCCCGGATATGGGTTCTAGGGGTCCTAGATCGCGCTCATTTGAAGAAATTTTTTCAAAATTCAAAAGTCGAGATCTCCTCATTAGTGAATTTTTTCTAAGAAAATTCACTAATAATGCGGTTTAATACAAATTATTTTTAAGTAGGTATGTGGCCGTTATTTTAAGGGAAGCAATGCTTCCTTTGCTTCCATGGACCGCACGCCACTACTGCTAATAATTTAGTTAATGATTTAAAAATTTAAGCTAAAATTGCACAATTTTAAATAAAGATTTTGTAGAGGCTTTTCCTAATATAAAAGTTTAATTAAAGTGGATACTTACTTCTTATGGGTTGATTTTGACCAAAAGATCAAGTTTTTCACACTTTTAGTACAAAATTCTGACACATAGATCGATAATTATTTCCAGACAGCACAGACACATTCTGGGAATATACCAGGAATGTTTCGTAAAAATATTCAAACATCCCCAGAACATTCTCACAAGGTACAATATATATTATTATCATTTTGAAAATTTTCTATAACTTATCAGTAGCAATTTTTTAATTTCTGTTGGTTGTTTTCTAATAAATTATACTTATTCGCACTTTTTTCCTGGTTGCCAAATTTGACGTATAAATAATTTTTTTGGCAAATATTGAATTTTCTATGATCTTTAGTAACATCGATAAAATGTTTCTTTAGTTATTCGTATTTTTCTTGAAACCAACAAAGTTTTTTGAAAATAACAGGAGTAATAAGTACACTTGGAGAAACCCAAATCACCACAACACTTATTTCAGAGACCTTACGATCGTTTCGTTGACAAAGTCAACATCTTCAGAGGAAGAAAAATTCTAAACTAAACAACTAGCTACCGTGTATTTATATCGCGTCAAGGTAAACGAACTGGTGCTAAGTAAAATTGTCGTTCAAGAACGATCGTTTGTTTATTGTGTAGTGAAACTACGACGTCGAAGACCTGCTTTAATCTTCTGGTAGACAAATTTATGAGACCTTATCCAATATACGGATAATAGGTTTAAAGGAACCGAGTTATTTAAGGAATCTGCACGTTCCCTTTTGATCTAGAAATTTACTATGTGGATATTGGATCAAGCCGACAAACATCTGGCGAGATAAACAACATCAACTTCGCTCATCTTTTTTAAATAGAAAACTAATACCGGGTGTTTGGCTCACCATGTTAACTCTAACAAAAGATAAATAATTCAACTAAAATACTACATAAAAACTATATTTATATTGATTTTAATTCTTCGTGACAGTATTTATATTGACTTCATAGATACAAACAAAACGAACAGATCTTTAAGTCGAGACAAATGTAGAGATTAGTATATGTATAAACCGGCTGAGCTATTGACAGTAATTTATTATTTTACCAGACAAATAAGGAGTGTTTAAGCGGTCAAATCCAAAGTGAAAATAAAGGGCTCGAAATTAAATGTGCCGCACGATTGAATGAAGTTTTGTTCTTAATAGACCTTAATATAAAAATACTTTCTAATGAATCAAGCAGAGTTTGATGTCTAACGTTTTTGACAAGTTTCAAATTTTCTTTGTCAATGTGGTGATTATTATCCCATATATGTTGTGCCACACATGATTTGTCCACCGTACCATATCGTAGCTGTGCGAGATGTTCATGAAATCTGGTGGCTATGTTTCTCCGAGTTTGACCCACGTATTTAAGATCGCAATCTTTGCAACTAATCTCATAAATACCGGACACTTCAGTGACTTTGTCTTTGTCTTTCGTATTATCCAACAAATTTTTTAAATTACTTTTCGTCGAAAAAGTCAAATGTAAATCTGCTTTCTTAAAAATACTTTCCAAACCCCTTGTGATTTGTGGTTCATAAGGTAAACACACAAATTTTTCCTATTTCGTGGGTAAATTTTATTGAATCAAATTGACTATCTAGTTTTTCAGAAAATTCTTCAACCTTACATATATTTGTGTCAAACACTGCAAAAATATCGTCGACATAACGAAACCAAACTCTAGGGAAATACCCATTTTTATTTTTTAAATCCGTCTCGAATCTACCCATAAACAAGTCTGCAATGAAAGGAGATAATGGATTGCCCATTGCTGTGCCTTCAGTTTGTTCAAAAAACTCATTGGAAAATATTTTGTTTTATACAAAGGCTACTTAGAGTTAAATATTCTTTGCAGACGTCTTCACTTATATTGCTCAATTTTAACAATTCTTCCAAATACTCCAGCGTTTGTTTTGTGGGTACACTAGGAAATAATGACGCAACGTCTCTGAAATAAGTGTTGTGGTGATTTGGGTTTCTCCAAGTGTACTTATTAGTGCTCATCACAGGTTCCAGTTTTCACTTAGTCATAACATGAGTAGCAAAAGTTTTAAAGTAAAATTCCTCATAAAATGAAATAATATTTTATTAAATCCGCCAATATGTTAAAAAATTGTGACATTTTAAGGGTACATCACCCCTAATCAACTCTTTCAAATGCCTCAAATAAACCCTACTCCATTAATGTTCTTGGTATACTCAGAATGTGTATCAAATTTGATTTCTCTAAGTTAAAGTATTACGCAGATATTAATTTTTTTCGAAATTGAAAACCCCACTTTGAAGGCCTATAACTTCTCAGTGGTGCAACTTTGTATAGGAGTAAGTTGCGTTATATTATCATATTTTAGATTTGCCTACATGCCCCTGCTATGTGTCGGTTCTTGTGCGAAACACCCTGTGTACATTTTTCAAATGACAGAAATTCACGAAATGCAAAGCTATGAAATATTTAATTTATCTTCAAAAGTAACTAATTTTCCTTCATTTAACTGACCTTGTATATATTTTCGTATAAGCAAGCCCAACTCGCCATATATGTTGGAATTTTACACCCTTGTGTAGGTTACCATTATTCTAGTGGCTACACACACATGTAAACTCACGTTCAGATTCTTAATAAGTCAACAATTCGAGTATTGCACATTTTTTCAGATTAATTATTATAACAAATGCAAAGAAATGTTTGTGAATAAAACATTAATAAAACAATTAAAATTTCAGTAACATAAAAATAAAATAAATAAAGATACAGTTCCTCGAGTTTCCTGAAAATTTAATAGCCAAACACAAAGTTTCCGTGATGAATATTCGAGGTTACCCCACTGAAGTAACTTGAAATTTGGCTAGACTACTGACACTACAGGCTTTCAGTGTGGTATTGAAGGAATTGCATTACATAATAGTACCTATAACTTAATAGAATACAACTAAATTGGACAGAATATGCCACAAATTCACAGTCACTTGCACTTACAAAAAACTACAACTGAAAGTCATCGATTAGATCTTTTGACCCTTCTCTTGTATGGTTGCTCTCTGCTCTGTTCCCACGGACTTGATTTTGACTTCTAAAGCTATTTCCATATGCCGATGTCCAATGTTTGTCACCAACAGCTTGGATATTCTGGTTGTGAAAGCATACATTGGCAAAGTGATTGTGTATCTGATAAATTGCAAGTTTTATTGTACACAGCTCATCTACCTACCATATGTTCAGGTCCAGATTTTCTGCTCTTCTCATACTTCTTACAGCATTAACTTATTCTACCTGAGTAAAAAGCGTCAGATATTGCGTACACATTTCTGTAGATTTGCAATATTCTTGCACTTATGATAGCGTAATATCAGTTTCCCTAATAATCCTTTGTTTTACTTGCTTGTCGTAGAGACGCAGAATTAATTTATCTTTGATCGTTCAACCTGTGTATGGATTTTTATAATTATACAGATACACCCATAACTAGCGGGTTGCTTCTTAAGTTTTGTTACAAAAGAGTAAATGGCCTGTTTTTTTTTATAGAAGTTATATTTTATTTATTTATTTATCGTATGGCTGCACATGTCATAAAACACATAAAAGTGTACAAAAATATATAAAAAGTGTACAAAAAGAAATTATAAGTTATTCTAATTTACAAGCACATATTCAAATTTGATACATAGTCAATTGAGGCGTCAGTTGCCACCAGGAAGTCGTCAAAGTTTCCCTCATATGCTGTATTTGGGCATTCCATCACCATATGTTGGCCTGTCTGCTTTTCCGCTCCGCAGTCACATCTCGCAGATTGCGCCCTACCCCATTTGTGTAGTGAGTCCGCGCATATGCCATGGTTGGTGCGTATTCTGTTCAGTGATGTCCATATTTTGCGGGACTGTTCGAAGGCCGGAGGTTTCATTCTTATGCACGGAAGATTTCTGAGTTGAGTGGGGCAGTTGTCTGTCCATTTTCGCTCCCAAGAATCTATGGGGTCGAACTGTGACGTGTATAGTTCTCTTGCAGTTTTTATGGTCGGTCTTCTGGATCGTAGTCTGTTTCTGCACGATTTAACCGTGTCCTGGTGTATGGGAAGTTGAGGGTAGCCTTGTATACGTTTATATTCTCGGAGAAGAGCTGCCTTGCGCTGGAGATCTGGAGGAGGTATACGACTCAGTATTGGTAGCCATTCGATAGGAGTCGATTTTAGCGTTCCGCTGATTATCCTCATGGTCTCGTTTAGTTGTGTGTCCACCCTTTGTGTATGCGCACTGTTGAGCCTGAACGGTGCGCCGCATTCTGCAGTTGAATAAGCCAGCCTAAGTGCTAAGGATCTTAATGTTTCAGCGGTTGAGTCCCATGTGGTACCGCATAGTTTGTGTATGATGTTGTTCCGAGTTCGTAGCTTCGCAGCCGTGTTCTCCAGATGCCTCTTATACATCAATCCTATCTAGGGTGACACCAGGATATTTCGGGTGTGTGTTGTGGCGCAGTAAAGTATCCTCGAAGTAGACCTGGAGCTGTCTATTCGCTGCCTTGTTAGAGAGATGGAAGCACGCCGTCTCCGTTTTATTGGGGTTTGGCCGCAGTCTCGATTTACGGAAATACGTCCCCAAGCTCGCCAAGAAGACAGTTTCTGTTTCTTCAAAGAGACGGTGTTGTGTGGCTAGTACCTAGTCATCCGCGTAGCCGAACTTTCGAGATGTAGTTTCAGGCATGTCGGAGATATAGAAGTTGAAAAACAGTGGGCACAGGACAGATCCTTGGGGAAGACCGTCATTAAGCGTCCTTGAGGAACTCGTTTTGTGGCCCAGTATGACCCTGAAAACCCTACTAGTAAGCATGTTATCAATCAGTTACAGGGTTTGTTTTCATGGGACTGTTTGATAAAGTTTGTAGAGTAGTCCATGCCTCCACACAGTATCGTAAGCTGCAGAGAGGTCCACGAACACGGCTGATGTTTTCAGGTTATCTTGGTAGCCTGCTTCAATATGGGTTATGAATGACATGATCTGATCTGTGCAGCTTCTCTCTGGTCTAAAACCGGCCTGCTCGATGGGGACCCTTTCCAATATTTTGTTTCCGATTCTATTAAAAAGAAGTCTCTCAAGGAGCCCATAGATTGCGCTTAGTATCGCTATTGGGCGGTAACTTTTCGGGTCATCATTCGGCTTTCCTGGCTTGAGGATAGCGATAACTCTGGACTTTTTCTTGGAATGGTTCCCTTTTCCATGATGTTCGTGAAGCATTGGGCTAGCCATTTTATTGTATATTTACCGCTGTTCCGGAGGAATTCTGGATGGATTCCATCAGGCCCTGGTGCTTTTCCCGCCTTCGTGTTCCTCAGAGCATCTGCCAGCTCATCTATGGTGAATGGGCGTGAGAACTCGGCTTTTTCCTAACTGTTGGCTTTTAGGGCTTTAAGTTCATGTTTAATGCGAGTTTAGTGGGTTCTGTCCCGTGGTGCTCTTGATGTGGACACTACGTGGGAGGCAATCCTGTCTGGATGTATTTCCGGGTCATTTTTTGCGATTGTTGGGCCCTCTCCGAGCTTTCTCAAGAGTGACCACGCTTTCCTGCTGGATTTTTTGAAGTCTAGGCTGTTGACTGTTTCTGCCCACCGTTCTTGGCGGGCTATATCCAGTCTGTGCAACAGCCCATCAGCCATTTCCCTGTCTTCGCTCTCGAGAAATGCCCTGTACAGTCATTATTCCATCCTGGTATGTATTCCTTACGGAATCCTCTGGGTATGGTCTTTTTTGCTGTTTCGATAATCGCTTCTATGAACCTCTGGTAGTTTTAGGTTCTTGATGGGATCCAGCCTATGCATTTATCGAGTCTGTTAGAGTAACTGTCTCAGTCGGCTTTCTTACAATTCCATCTTGGTCGTGGAAAGGATGTGATAAGTAGGATACATATGCCAATCTCTATAATATCCGGTCTGTGCTGGCTATGGGGGAAGTCTGCCAGAATTCTGCGGGTTGCTCTTAATGGTGTATTGTCATCGTTTGTGCTTACAAAGCATAGATCAGGGTTGTACTCCTGATTCCATGCTGCAAATTTGAACGATCCCCGTTGTTTAGCGTCAAACACCAAGTATGCATTATTAACATCTGCCCAGTTAATTAATATTTTGCCATTGTAGTCTGTATTCCTGTATTTCCACAGCGCGTGGTTTCCACATAGACAGCTGGGTGGGGTGAGGTAGGTAGGTCGTCAGGTGACCAGGTGATAGCGGGAGGTTTATATATATATATATATATATATATATATATATATATATATATATATATATATATATATATATATATATATATATTGCTAATGTATATTTTCCTACACTGATGACTACCTTGTGGATATTCTTTGAGCTAGATATTTTACACAGTTGGGCATGTTCGATAGATGAGCGAACGTAGGTTGCGACCTTGTGAGCATGGTGGTATGTTGCCCCGATAAGGTCGTACCCCGGTATATTGCCTCTTTTGGCAAGCTGGTCCTCGTTGCCTGTATGGGTTTCCTGTATGGCAATATCGTCAATATCGTTACTCACTAAGACTTTATGAAGGACTTGGCACTTAGCCCAGCTTATTCCTTCTATATTTAGTTGGCAGATCCTGAGACTTGGTCCAATATTTCTTGTCGGTAGGTCCTGAGGAGAACCGGTTGGATTAAATGTCGCGTCAGGCATCATGTGCTTTAGCCGGGAGATCACAAAATTGTCCGGCTGCCAAGTTTGTTAGCTCTTTAGCGTTACCCAGGGTGCACCACGAGGAGGCGAGCTAACTTTGCACCCCATAGAAGTTATAAAATTTTACCGTTTCCATAGTAATATTTGTTTTTGGCTTCATTAAAACAACGGAGAACATATTTGAGCTTATTTGTCTTCTCTACTGGAAAAGTATTAAGTGGTGATTTATATAGCATAATTTACTATTACTATTTAAGAACACATTTTTTTTAATTATATATTATACAATGTATGTGTACCTAATTCGTAAGACAATCGTCTCAGGCAAAATTGACGAACCCCTCGTTGGTGTCAACTGTAAGAAATGCTTTAAAACTTGTTTCTTTACTGGGTGCCTTTGAGTTCTTGATAACCTGACACCATGTTTTAGTTGCTTCTGTACTCTGTGTTTTGTTTGTAATTACACAGTGTTCTCCGTGTTCACGTCACATTATTATCTTATTAATTATGTTACAATATAACTTTATACAGCATAACATAACATCAGTCAAGTTGTCATTAATTTACATTTACGTTTATCGGCCATCTCCCCTTCGGTATGGACATGCGCTCTATGCCCAAATGTGCAATTTTCAAATGTGTTTAACACAGAACAGATAACAGAATCAAACATGCAAAATAGTTCCTCTTATAATTCTCACCACTATATTTATACCATAATCATCATCTATCTTTTTCATTAAATTTTATAGGTATCTAATATTATAAGGTCATTCCGAGCACATTCTGAGCGAATGTTCTGAATAATGATCTACTCAAATATTCTGAATATATTGATGAAGAATTTTCTTAGGATGTGATTGAATGAATGTAGTCGGAATATTCAAGAAGGAGTTTAAAATTCCATAAATGTTATTAGAACATGCCGAAACAAAGATTCTGAAAAAAGAATGTTCTCACATTGTGAGAACATTCTGAGAATATCTTGTGCTGTATGGGACAATATCTTCTATTTTTCTAGATGAATTTATAGGATCTGTTGCTACACTAGCCAGAACCATATTTTCTTGCATTTCCTGCTCGGAAGCTTTACATTTTTTCGGTCGTGGTTGTGAAAATTACCCTAAATCAATATGATTTTTTTAATGCTCCCAAATATTTCTATGAAAATTCACTATCATAACGCACTTGCTGCGTCCAGACTTTTTTATGTTACAAAGTTATTACTTGAATGTAGGTGGAATATTCCAATATTCAAGAATAATTCTCACCGAAGTTCATTCACCTCATAACCAATCGGCCTTAATCATAGCTGATTGCATCGAGGTAAACGCCAGTCCTGACCTGTTTACATTGGCCGGTGCACAGAGGCTGTTATCAATCGATATCAAGGCACATAAAACGAAAGAGATGTAGAGAGTGAGAGAAAGATGAGGAGAGTGGTTATTCTGGGAGACATTGAGGCATAATGCGAATGCGAATGTTCCATTCCACCAATAAAGATTAGAATATAGCGGCTGTCTCGCCACTATCTACCACATTCGTTACACGTTCCACATACATGGCCTGCTATGATTTACTCGTTGATACTCCTTCTGGCATCAGATACTCAGATACCAGGAGATTGTCTCTGCAGCTCATTCAGAGGAATCAACTGATTTATGAGATCGCCAGAGCATAGTTTCTCTATCACTAAACACAGCACAGACCAAGAATATGTAGTTTTATGTACCTAAAGCCCAATAGATTAACAAATGTTACTTCTCTGTTACTCTCTCGATAAGGAGGTGTTATTACGCTTTCTAAGGTGTTTTTATTCAAAGTGTTTATCCGTGGTCGATATCTCGAGGTGATTTTCACATGGATCAAAATCCGGACGATAGTTAGGCTAAGAGTGATATTCACCTCCCAGACCCTAGCATAGTTTACCTATCCTTGAGATTTGTAATAATAAGTGACTTAATGGGATAAAGAATACACTACACCGTTTTATAAGAAAGATAAATAAATACCTACCACATCATAATGCTGCTTTATCCAAGGTCTTAAATTTTTGAGCTCCCCAGATTAAAACACAGTAACTTTTTCTTTAAATTTTGAGAAATCTAGATAAAGATATTTAAATTTCGCTACACTAACACTGAGATTAAGATAATTGTTCAAAGGAATTAGTTACTCAGTTAGACACAGATATAAAACACAAATATTAGCTTTTATTAACATAACATTCATATATACCACATATACGTAATTTTCTGAATATCCTTCCTCCGAGGTCACTATTCATGGTGACTTCAACGTCCATAATAAGGAATGGCTAGGATCTTCAAAAACCCGAGCAGCGGAGGCCTTTGCAGGCAGCAATTCTTTAGCCAATATGGTTCAGCAACCTACTTACTTTCCTCGCATCCAAACACCCAGATCAATTCCCTTGGATCTCCTTCTTACTACAAAACCTGAATGCTATAAGACATCTGTCATCGCCCCGCTTGGTCGCTCAGACCACGGCATGGTCACTGCTTCCTGCGTAATGCAACCCGAGGTCACACAGTCATCACACCCACGTATCGTTTGGCACTACAACTCC
Source organism: Tillus elongatus (assembly GCA_964006375.1). Classification (NCBI taxonomy): domain Eukaryota; kingdom Metazoa; phylum Arthropoda; class Insecta; order Coleoptera; family Cleridae; genus Tillus; species Tillus elongatus. The sequence continues at coordinate 138,018,264 of OZ023267.1, read as the reverse complement.
TCGAACTGGGACGAAATGCGGGATTACTTTTCCTCATTTCCATGGGCGTCTCTCTGCTTCTCCCGACCCCTCTGATATCTCACAAAACGTCACTGAAATTATTCAAGCTGGCAAAGAATTTTTATTCCACGTACGCAGAAAACCTCTTCAGCCACTCAAAAGCCCTGGTTCTCTAAATTCTGTGACAAGGCCAGACTTGAAAAGGTAAAAGCTCACAAAACGCTTCTCCACAATCCCAGTCAAGAAAACCGTCAAGCATTTAACGACGCAAGAAACCGCTATAACCGCATTCTTTCTGAGGCAAAAAACTCGTTTAATAACCACATCAAAAACAAAGTCCTCGCAAGCTCCAATAACAGCAAACCCTTCTGGACTCTTGCTAAATATATTGGAAATAATTTCTGCAAGAGCACGTTCTCACCTCTTGTTTCAGGGGATGAAATTGTTTCTACCGCCCTGGGCAAGGTTGAACTATTTGCCTCGTTGTTCGCCGGCAATTCTACTCTCAACCCACCTCCAAATGTTCAACCACCAACAGTCCCCAATGTCGCGCATAAAATGACGGATATCATTTTCAAAACTAAAAAGGTACGAAAGATGCTCTCTTATCTTAATACCAGAAAAGCCTCTTGGCGAAATTCCAGCAATTGTTCTCAAAAAATACGCACCAGAACTTGCTACTGTCCTGACTCATCTGTTTCAGACTTCTTACAATAGAGGCATATTCGCTAGTAACTGGAAAACTGCTCGAGTACAACCCGTGCCCAAGAATGGATCCAAAGCGCTTCCTAGCAACTACAGGCCTATTTCCCTCCTTTCACTCGTCTCTAAAGTGATGGAAAAGTATATAAACGCCGAATTACTAAAATTTCTTGAAAAACACAGTCTAGTCCACGACAGGCAGTATGGATTCCGTCAGCGCAGATCAACTGCCGACCTCCTTTCCTTTGTCACCCATTCTTGGAACAAGTCTGTGGAACTACACGGTGAATCCCAGATTGTCGCTTTAGACATATCCAAAGCATTCGATCAGGTCTGGCACGCAGCGCTGCTTAATAAACTTACGGTCTATGGCCTACCACCAAAACTCTGTACCTGGACAGCAAATATCCTCTCCAACCGGAACATTTCTGTTGTCGTGGATGGCCATTCCTCTAAACTGTATCCAATTAATGCAGGAGTCCATCAAGGTTTAGCTTTAGCCCCTACTTTGTTTCTTCTCTACATGAATGACCGCCTCTCTAGCACATCCAACTCAGTTCACAGTTACGCGGACAACAGCACCCCCCACTCAAATATACAATATTCTAAGTCTATCTCTTTAGCCCAATTAGATGAGGATCGCAGACTCATGGAGGGTTCTCTCTCTGTGCATCTCCAAAAAATATTAGACCGGGGAAGTAGAAATCTTTTACAGTTCAACTCCACCAAATATCAGTCCTGCTTTCTATCTCATAAGAGATACACCAGCCCTAGACCCATCACAATGAACAACCAAGTTATTCAAAGTAATTAGTCCTTTTCACTTGTTGGCATTTCTTTAGATCGAAATCTCAATTAGCACCAACATGTCACATCATATGCAGAAGCGGCTGCTAAGAAATTAGGTTTCCTCTTCCGGGAACGCAAATACTTTCAACCAGATAATCTCTATACCTTATATACTTCACAAATAAGGCCAAACCTCGAATACTGCTCCCACATCTGGGGTGCCGCTGCCGCTTCTACACTCGCTATCCTGGACTCCATTCAGAAGCGAGCTATACGTCTCATCAGTGACCCTACCCTCACCCAAAGGCTGCCATCCCTTGCCCACCGACGTGTCGTTGGTGACCTCTCTCTCTCTCTTTCTCTCTTTATCTCTCTTTAATAGATATATGCACAGGCACTGCTTAGAGGAGCTTTCTTACATAGTTCCTCCTCCTGCTGCCCCCAAAGATTTACCAGCGAGACAGAGCGAATGCACCTTTTTACTGTCCAGGTCACCATACATCGAACATCTTGTTATGCCCGCTCTTTTGTCCCGAGGACTTCCAAGTTGTGGAATTCCTTGCCAGCACAGGTTTTTCCTTCTCCATCGGACCTCCAAACCTTCAAGTCCAGAATTAATAAGTTGCCTCTTTCCTCCTTGTCGACACCCACGGTACGATAGTATTTAGGCTGTAAGCCCTCGTGGTGTGTTGTTGCAATATAAAAAAACAAATAACACGTTAAAAAAAAATTGAATCATTATTTTTAATTTCAGGTAATCAGCTTAGATAACCTCGCCCTTCCATTCCGGGACGAAAGCCTGGACGCAGTACTCTCCATAGCTGTGGTACACCACCTGGCAACGACGGAGCGCCGGATAATAGCACTGCGAGAACTAGCCCGTGTCCTCAGGATCGGCGGGAGGCTAATCATCAGTGTCTGGGCCATGGAGCAGTCACATAGGAAGTTTGAGAGCCAGGACGTGTTGGTGCCATGGCACAGGCCACAGCATCTGAGTACGCCCTCGCTGGAAGTAACTAGCACAACCACCACCTCTGAAGACGACGCTATGCCGCCTTACCATGCCTATACCCAGACGTCAGACAGCGACAGTAACAGATCTCTAAAGTGAGTACTTTAATCTAATGTTACAATATTATACTAAAGTAAAGGATTTTTTCACGCCCGAGGAGGTACTACTCCTTACATCAGAAGTCCCAACGGACGTTTCCGGTTCTGGTGTATGAGTCGGTTTCCCTTATAAACAAAAATGATGATGGCTCCTCCTTGTACACAAGATTCCGGAGATAAAATCCCTCCCATTCGAATCTCCGGGAGAGGGGTGTACAGGGGGCGCCAGCATCAAGATTTAACATATCCTTCTCGAATGTATGTGGCCTAAATTCTAACCTGAACTCCGTCCACCATTTTCTCCAGGCTTATAGGCCCCAACTCCTCTTCCTCACCGAAACGCAAATCAATGCCTAAACAGCCACTAATCACCTTAATTTCCCGGGGTATGAGCTCCTTACTTCCTTTAGATTGCATGGAGGCGTGTGCGCATACGTCCGTAGCAATCTACCCTGCACCAGACTCACCAATTTAGAAGCTGGAAGAAAAGACATACTTTGGATGAAACTCTCTCTCTCGGGGCTGCAACTAAATTCATCTGATACATTTACCGGTCACTTTCTGACAACAACTTTATGCAGCTCTGCACTTGTTGGCATTTCTGTGGATCGAAATCTCAATTGGCATCAACATGCCATATCAATTGCAGAAGCGGTTGCTAAGAAATTAGGTTTCCTCTTCCGCGCTCGCAAATACTTTTCACCAGCTAATCTGTATATCTTATATACTTCACAAATAAGGCCAAATCTCGAATACTGCTCCCACATCTGGGGTGCTGCTGCCGCTTCTACACTCGCTATCCTGGAGTCCATTCAGAAGAGAGCTATACGTCTCATCGGTGACCGTACCCTCACCCAAAGGCTGCCATCCCTTGCCCACCGACGTGTCGTTGGCGACCTCTCTCTCTTTTATAGATATCTGCACGGGCACTGCTCAGAGGAGCTTCCTTCCATAGTTCTTTCACCTGCTGTCCCCAACAGATCTACCAGGGAAACAGAGCAAATGCACGCCTTTACTGTCCAGATCACCAGACATAGAGCATCTTGTTATGCCCGCTCTTTTGTCCCGAGGACTTTCATGTTGCGGAATTCCTTGCCGGCACATGTTTTTCCTTCTCCTCCGAAACTCCAAACCTTCAAGTCCAGAATTAACAAGTTGCCTCTTTCCTCCTTGTCGACACCTACGGTATGATATTACTTAGGCGGTAAACCCTCGTGGTGTGTTGTTGAAATATAAAAAAATGTGGTGAAATGACTCATTGTGTGGCAACACGGTTTTTTCGAAAATATGCATTAGTCATTCGCTTATGCAGAAATCATGACTTTTATGCTTGGCTTAGTTTGGAAAAACAATGCAACACTGACTACGAAAATGATTTTATAGCTGGCTTTACAATAATAGAGCGACATGGTTCTTCATAGCTATTTTATCTAACTAAAATTTTCGCTGCTGTTGCAAAAACACTGGAAGGTATCTGTAAAATGCCTTTGTCTCAAGAGTGGATAATAAATCCAGACTAAAAGCTCCTATGTTTATTTCCAACTTATTTACTTTTTGTTTTGTTTCAGATCCAGAGGAATGGTAAGGAAACGCGGCAAGAACAAACACAAAGGTCGTTCTATAGACCCTGGCCGAAACTCGTCTCCAAGCAGCTCAAGTCTTTCAAGTCCAAACGAAACCTGCTACAGCTTCGTGAGAAAAGCTCTGCAAAAACTTGCAGGTGGTAGAAGAATGGGTGTCCACCGACCTTGGTTTTTAGAGAGCTGGACGACTTGCGCCAAAGAACCTTTAAGGAAAAGGTACGACCCCGATGGATGCGAGTGTTGTGACTGCATAGAGAACATACAAGATCTGCCTATAGAATTAAGGAGAATAGACGATGAAGATTTGCCTCAAAGAAGACAGACATTTCCCTCTTCGCAGCTGATGAACGATATTAGTAACAACTTAAAGTCAAAGAGTATGACTAACATTCAGACTGTTGAAAATAATAATATAGTTAGATCTCAATCTAGCACACCGACAGTACTGGATACCAGTGACTCAGAGACGCATAAACCCAAGAGTACGTTATCTAAACCTAAGCTAGTCAAACAGAAACAGTCTATATGCGAGGAAGATGACGAAGAGGCTCTGGATGAACCAACCGATATGAAGCAACTAGTCCACAATTTACCAGATTTCAAAGTGTTCCACAGTCGATATCATAGAGGTAGTGTGTTTAAGCAAAGGTCCCTAAATGAAGAATTGATGTCCACAGAAAGGCTCAAAGAAAAAGAAAAAGTGAGGCGGAATATTCAGAAGCAAGCCTCACTGAATGAAGAATTGATGTATCATCAACGGCATACTTTTGACTCGTTGAAAGAGTCATTTTTTTCAGTATCATCCTCTAAGCGCTTCCAGCTCATCAAAACGGGTTTCACTAATAAGATTAAGAGCTCAACCACCAATATTGAGAAAGTAACAAGCGCGTCACTAAAAAACGGTTTCGTGAGAATGTTTCAAAACTGGAAGAGTTCTGATCTAATATCACCCACAATTCCCGAAGATGAACCAGTAGAAAACCTGACCACACCTGTAGTAGTAGAAGAGAAAAAAGACCAAACCACTGTAGAACGACGCCACTCTAAAGAAGACGGCTCAGATTCTTCCAAAGACAGTAGTTTACAAAGCGATACGAGTGTAGATTCCGAAGATTCTTTTGCTTCAGTTATTTTCGTTCCGAAATCGGATCCTATGTCACCGACACCCTTATCTCCAGGTCCTGCCTCTCCTAGATTAAAATTAGTATCGTCAGTTCCTAACTCCCCTAGAATTAAACAATCATCTTGTCCTACCAGTCCAAGAATCAAGCAAATGCCTTTAACCGTTTACCCCCTAACCAAACAACTAAGTTCACCAAAACCAAGCACTAACACCACAACAGATATTTCAATAGACAAATCAGATAGGGACCATCCAATTAAACACAAAGAAAGTACAACAAAAGAGAACTGTAAAACATTGGCACAAAAATATGCAGTACCTCAGATACCTAAGTTTATAAGAACTAGTCTGAACACGCCATCTAGTGCACCAAACGCAGTAACTAGTCCAGATAAATCCCCAGTAGAAAAGCAAGATTCGAGAGCTGAGAGACTGAAGAAAATTAAAGACCTGCTTAGTGAGAAACCTGGCTTCGGTATTAGAAGTAAATCGAATTATCCGATAGTTAGACATTCTTCTGTTAACAACGGCAAAGTAGAGGCTATTGCAAAACCAATACCTAAGCTCTTATCGTTGGAGCTGTTTAATCCTGAAACTGATGATAAAGACAGTGATTCAAGCGCCGTGTCTTCGCCAGATTCGGTAGACAGTGTAGTTAATGTTAGGCAAGAAGGTAGAAAGAAATCACAATCGAAAACTAAATTTAAATTTCCGCCAAAGGGAGATGCAAATGATAAAAATAGAAATGAACCTTCTTCTTCGATGAGTCTTTTAGAAGCTGCAGCAGATGTTGCAAACTCATTGGACGAAGCTGTTGATAAAGTGATTAAATCAAGTCCCAGGAGTAAGAGGAGGAAACTAAAAGCTGGGGAAGTTTTATCAATCATACAGAGGCAATACTCAACCGATACGACGCCATTATTAAGTGAATCCGGTGACGCGACTTGGAACGAAGAATGCCATCGACATCTGACGGACTTTGCTGATAGACTGAGTGAAAAATTGTTAAAAGAAATTAATCAATATCAGGAGAAAAGCAGGGAAAGGAACTCAATGTTGTCGACTAATAACATCGACGATCCGTACATCCACCGATTGAGTGAGGAACTCGATGATCTGTCCAAGTTGAGTGCGGAGATACAGAAACAGAACGAATATCTGGAAAAACTAAGTATGAGTGACAGTTTGTTTAACAGGCCGTGTATAAAATGCAGACACATAGAATGTAGGTGTTACGATCGGACTAAAACGAAATCTAGAAGTGAAATTAGTAAACAACAGCAACAGACAGATTTAAAGAAAGTGCCATCACAAGTAGCTAGTGATTTTCTTAGTGCAAAATGTTCAGTTCAAAAGTCGAACACTAACGATTCTTTGAGCAGCTTAGATAGGGACAAAAGTGACGTAACAAATTGTGAAAGTAACAATAATAGTAATAATAATAATAATAATGAATCCGAGCTTGCTTCTTCATCTAAATTATCGATTAGTAGGAACTCTATTAAAAAAGGTGCTTCGACTGACTCCTGTGATTCCGAAAGAGGTGAGTTTTTCGACTCTATACAATTCGTTCCTGAATGCACAAACTGGGGTAACTAGCATTGTAATAATTTTACAGTCAAGCCTAAAAACTAAAGTGATGTCCGTTTTGGAAACTATATTCTATTCAAGATTGTTTTTAATACAGTTTTTTATTGTTCTAATATATTCTGATATAACTTACCGCAATATAGATAGAAATTGATTATAAGTAATTAGGCAGTTTTTGAGGAAAACAAAGCAATAGTCAGCTACGTCACTTCGTTTTTGGTAAATTTTTTTGTTTAAATCACTTAATGAGGAGATCTCGACTTTTGAATTTTCAAAAAATTTCTTCAAATGAGCGCTAATTAGGCTCCCTAGAACACATATCCAGTTTCAGTTATATATATATATATATATATATATATATATATATATATATATATATATATATATATATATATATATATATATATATATATATATATATGTATATGTATGTATCACACCGATAACTCAAAATAAAGTCTGAACGCAGCAAGTGCGTTATGGTAGTGAATTTTCGTAAAAATCTTTTTAATAGCAAATATGTGTGTTTTTTAAGAAAACAGGCAGCAAATTTGGTTACCAGTATAACCTATATAGCAGAAACAATGTACCATATTTCATCAAAATAACTTAATTGTTTGAAAATGTAAACACTTTTTCGAAAGAAACTCAAAATGTTCCCGAAAAAACTGGTTCCTAGTCAACGAATGATAAATTAAAAGCAAACTGAGCTATTGAAATTTTAAACATATAATAAAAATTCACTACCATAACGCACTTGCTGCTCCTGAGTTTCTTTTCTTACAAAGATGCGTTATATTTCGATGGAAAATGCAAAAATGTAATACTATAAGCTGTGTTCGATTTAAAAAAAATCACCAACCACTAATGGGCCACCTATGATTGTAAAACTAATTTTATAGGATGCAGCGGAACCTTTAGAAAGTCTGGACGTTGCAAGTGCGTTATGGTAGTGAATTTTCATACAAATATTTTTAATAGCAAATATGTGTGTGTTTTTTTCAAGGAAACAGGCATCAAATTTGGCTATCAGTATAACCTATATACTATATAGTAGAAACAATGTGCCATATTTCATCAAAATAACTTTATTGTTTGAAAATGTACAAAAATTTCCGAAAGTAAAAGTGTTCCCGAAAAAACTGGGTTCTTGGTCAACCTTATAGGTTAATAGCTAATCAATAATATTCAAATTTGAAGCATTAATTGAAAATTCCCTACCATATCGCACTTGCTGCGTCCCGAATTTCTTTTCTTACAAACATGCATTATATTTCGATGGAAAATGTAAAAATACAATAACATAAGGCGTGTTCGACAAAAAAAAATGTATCACCAATGATTTATGAACCACCCTGTGATTGTAGAAATATTTTTAAAGATGTAGCTCAAGACACCCTATAATTAATGTATACAATTTTTTTCGTATCTTGTATAATAACGTATATATTGAGCTTTATTGATTTTTTACGAAAATTCGTCAAAAATTATATGCTATTAAACGATAAACTCTATAGCTAAGACTATTGCCAAAGCATCAGAGAAGGGTATATTTGAAATGAATTTTCTGGAAATATTTTAGTAAAATGAAGGACAATGACGGGTTAAGCTAAGACTTCAGGGTTTGTAAAACATTCTTCTTGAGACATTTTCTTTCCATAGCCCGCTTTAATTTCAGGTTCTTTGCCTAAATGTTGCCAATTTTGACGTTTTAAATCGCGACTTTGACGTTTTGAGGAAACCCCCAATTTTTTAGTGAAATTTATTTTTAAAAAATTCACTAATGAGGAGATCCCGACTTTTGAATTTTGAAAAAAATCCTTCAAATGGGCACTAATTAGGCCTCCGAGAACACATATCCGGCGTCAGTTTCAATTTTTATATGTTGCCGGAAAAACCTAATTTCTTAGCAGCCGCTTCTGCAATTGATGTGAAATGTTGGTGCCAATTGAGATTTCGATCCACAGAAATGCCAACAAGTGAAAAGGACTCATTACTCTGAATAACTTGGTTGTTCATTGTGATGGTTCTAGGGCTGGTGTATCTCTTATGAGAAAGAAAGCAAGACTGAGATTTGGTGGGGTTGAATTGTACAAGATTTCTACTTCCCCAGTCTAATATTTTTTGGAGGTCCACGGAGACAGAACCCTCCAGGAGTCTGCGATCCTCATCTATTTGGGCTAAAGAGACAGGCTTAGAATATTGTATATTTGAGTGGAGGGTGCTGTCGTCCGCGTAACTGTGAACTGGGTTGGATGTGCTAGAGAGGAGGTCATTGATGTGGAGAAAAAACAAAGTAGGGGCTAAAGCTAAACCTTAAGAAACTCCTGCATTAATTGGATACAGTTTAGAGGAATGGCCATCCACGACAACAGAAATGCTCCGGTTGGAGAGGAAATTTGCTGTCCAGGTACAGAGTTTTGGTGGTAGGCCACAGACCGGAAGCTTAATAAGCAGCGCTGCGTTCCAGACCTGGTCGAATGCTTTGGATATGTCTAGAGCGACAATCTGGGATTCACCGTGTAGTTCCATAGACTTGTTCCAAGAATGGGTGACAAAGGAAAGGAGGTCGGCAGTTGATCTGCGCTGACGGAATCCATACTGCCTTTCGTGTATTAGACTGTGTTTTCAAGAAATTTTAGAAATTCGGTGTTTATATACTTTTCCATCACTTTAGAGACGACTGAAAGGAGGGAAATAGGCCTGTAGTTGCTAGGAAGCGCTTTGGACCCTTTTTTGGGGACGGGTTGTACTCGAGCAGTTTTACGGTCTATAATTTAAAAATTCGTTAATGAGGAGACCGCGGCTTTTGAATTCTAAAAAGATTTCTTCAAATGAGCGCAAGCTAGGCCCCCTAGAATAAATACCCGGTTTACTTTCTGTTTACATATATATATATATATATATATATATATATATATATATATATATATATATATATATATATATATATATATATATATATATATATATATATTTCTACGGTAATGCTTAATATAATTGTTATTACGCAAGATACGAGAAAAAATTGTATACATTACCTATAAGGTGTTTTGAGGTACATCTTATAAAATTATTTTGACAATCACAGGTGGCCCATAAGTCGTTGGTGATAACTACAAATTTTTGTTGAACATTCCTTATTGCATTTTTGCATTTTTTATCGAAATATGTTGCATGTTTGTAAAAAAAAATCGAGACGCAGTAAGTGCGTTTTGGTAGCGACTTTTTATTAAACGCTCCAAAATTCAATAACGCAATTTGATATTAACCTAAGGTTTGTCAGCTAGGAAACGAGTTTTCTCGGAAACGTTTTAAATTTATTTTCGGAAAGTTTTTGTACATTTTCAAACAAGTAATTTTGATAAAATATGGTACATTGTCCCTACTATATAGATTATACTGGTGACCAAATTGATACATGCTTGCATTAAAGAGACATATATGCTATTAACAACATTTTTATGAAAATTCACTTCTATAACGCACTTGCTACATCTAGACTTTTTTTGTATGGAGCTACATCGAAATATCTAATCATTGGCGGTATGAATGGTGATAATAAGGTGATTTTTTTACTTAAATCGAGCAGTGCTTTTTTAGTTTGAAATAACTGCCGAAAGCATTGATTTTTTTAAATTACGCCCTATATCCCAGAACCAATTTTCTAATTTAGAGCATAAGTATTAAAGATTCTGAATTTTAGTCCACGAGTGTTTCATTTGTGTTTGACTAAAGCTGCTAGTCTAGATTTATCGCAGATAAAGTATCACAAAATGAAGAATAAATAAAACCATAATTTTTACAGGTAGTAGCACAAACTCGATGATCTCCAGCGTTGCCACGTCTATCAATTTCGGCCCGAGTTTGGAATCGACAGACGGTATAAGTGAGTCGCACAAAGACACCAACAGTATCAGCAGGTACAGCGACGGTGGTGGAAGTACTGCATCTCTGGCATCATGTCCTGACTGGAAGACCATAAGAAACAATACCGACAGGATGAGTAAAGATCCATCTTCAGTTAGTCTGGAGAGCGGATACAGCAAGAGAGAAAAGTCTGCCAGCCAGGACTCTCTGCCTAGTGATAATATTGGAGGCGAGATCACCTATCATAGGTATGTAATAATTATAATCCAAAGCTTATTCAACACTACATTTCTTCTTTCTTTCTTTTAGTTTCTAATAAATTTTTATTCTTCTTTCTTTATTATATGTTTTTCTTTTAGCAAATTTTCATAAAGAAGATTTCCCCGTTGTCTAAATTAGACGTCTATTAGAGTATTTATGTCTCTAAGGCCATAAACAGCAAAGTTTGCCTAAACCGTGTTCCACCACTAATTAATAGTTTAGACTTTTTCAAAAGTCATCTGTCAATCAATAGGTTGTCATGGACCGCATGGTTTACATGAATTGTTCACCTTAAATTTTAAGTTTCAACCATGTTTTTAGTGAATTTTCATTAAGAAAATTCACTAATAGAGAGGTATCGAACTTGGGCCTCTGGAACCCATTTTCATGGTCAGTTAAAATGTTTATATTCATATATATATATATATATATATATATATATATATATATATATATATATATATATATATATATATATATATATATATATATATATATATATATATATATATATACATGTGGCTATAAATAGTGCAAATAAACCTATGTTGTGAATTTTAAGTAATTTGGTACACAATATTTAAAGTTTTTTAAAAATAAAATCCCAAAGACATGCGTTGAAACGACTTAGTGGTTAAAGTCCAATGCCTGGCAGACAAAGTAGTTAACTGCCACGCGTAGATTAATTCGTACAACAGGCATAAACCATACGTAACGGTAACCAAACTAAATATATACCAGGCAGAAAATACACTACACGAACCAACAGTCGTGAAATCTTGGCCGCAATTATGGAAAATGACAGACGACATGAAATTAAAAATTTGCCAAGTGATTGTTATTTAACTGGAAGATTCAATCAATTATTAAAAGACACTATATTTGTAGCTTTATGAACGGCCTCAAATGCAGTCTTAGCGCAGCATAGATATATTATGCTGTCGCATAATACAGTAGAAATGTAAACAAAATCAAGCCAAGTCTCTATAAAAATGACTCTAAAATAGTGGCTTTTATCTTTAAACTTAAACATAAGACGTCATATAAGACCGAAACAGTCGTGGGATGTTTCAGTGGTAATTCTACTAATTCTGAAATTAATAATTGTTACGTATACTTTGAATGTTATATCCCGGGTATGAAGCCGATCTAAAGCATGACGCAAATAAAACGTTAGTTGGCGTGTGCCTAGATGGCGCAGGGGGCATTGCCCTTGCATCCAGAAGATTACGCAATCTAATCCAGCTTGATGAATGTATGGTTTCTTTTCCGGTTTTATTTTGACATTTGGAGAAACAATGGTGCACAGATTTAATACGTTTTGAACAAGATCTCGTTTTTGTTTAAAAGGCCTAAATAAGTTTGTCACCTTTGAGTCTGAAGTTATAATTTTGTTATTGTTGATATTAAGAAAACCGGTTTGATTGAGTGGACTAAAACGTAATCATAAGGAAAAATAACTGCTACGTTTATAATTTTGCAGATACTTTACTTTTCTAAATATGAATTGAGTTTCCTTTCGGAAATCTTCTGTATAACTTTAATGAAATTTGTAATACAAGTTTCTTTTAAAAAGACTTACGCTATCTACACATATAGCAAAATCTAGTTCTTTAGCTTCATAGAAAATTGAGTTTTGGGAATTTATCTCAAAAGGAGTTAGCTTTGATGGTTTGATTGTGAGTGGGCCATACCGGTCCCTCCACCGCGACCATAAGGTCTATTGTGGCTCACGCCTAATAGTCTATATTTCGCCCAACAAAGCCAGCCTCCTGCAGAGGTCGATAATCTTTGTGGGCGAAAGTTGATCCAGATCCTCCGGAGCAAGCTTTAGCTTGCCAAAGAGCAGGTATCTAGTCCTGTCCGCTGCCGGACAGGAACACAGTACGTGCTCTGCTGTCTCGTCACTCTCCATACACATCCGGCACTCGGTCTCCTGACCGACCCCAATACGGTGCATGTGGTGACGCAAGCGGCAGTGTCCTGTATACAGGCCGACTAGAGTACTCAGTTGTTGTCTGTTTAACTCTAGAAGTTTTTTAGCCCTTGAATCAGAGAGGCCATTTATGAAGGCCTTAGAGTAAGCTAATCCTGAAAGATTTTGCCAATACTGGATTGTCATTCTTTCTGTCCAGGTCTTTAAAGTGCGTTTTGCTGTGCATGATGTTATCCCCAGCACCGGTTCTGGTCCGACAAAGTCACTCTGGGCACGACTCCTGGCAAGCGCGTCGGCCGCAACATTGCCATTATGGTCCGAGTGACCCGGTATCTAGAACAGCGACACCTCATTACAGCTGCCCAGTTCGTTAGGGGCAGATTTACAACTCCATGCCGTTTTTTAATTACACCGGTAGGAACCAAGAGCCTTTATTGCAGCTTGGCTATCTGCATATATATTTATCGATTTGTGTGTGCACTGGTTTTTTATACTTTCCCTTGCACACATCTCGATGGCATACACTTCTGCCTGGTGTATGGTTGCGTACTTGCCGAGGCTAGCTGATAGTCTAGCATCGGTGCTGCCCCCATGTGCGCCGGCTTCTACTCCCATATTGGTTTTGGAGCCGTCAGAGTACCAGTAGAGATCGGCTCTCAATAGGGTCGTTTGATTTCGCTCCCAGTCCTCCCTTTCCGGGAGGACGGTCTTGAAAGACAGATCTCTACTGATATTTGTAGGCATCAAGTCTGAGACCATTCCCAGAATCCCGTGACCCTCAATGTCATCGAGGAGTCCGGACCCTCCCAGACTGACTTCCTTCGGCATACTGTCGGCAGGTTGTTTTAGTCTGTACGTTGTCCACCTCGCCACCCTCTCCAACCATATGTGAAGAGGTGGAATATTAAGGAGGACCTCCAGAGCGGCTGATGGTGCGGTGCTTATCGCTCCCGTTATCATCAGACAAGCTTGTCTCTGTAGATGAGCCAGTTTGGCCCTCGCGATACCACAAAGTGCCTTAGGCCACCAAACTATGGCTCAATATGTTATCATTGGTCTGATAACCACTACATAGAGCCAGTACATCCGTTGGGGGTTTGTTCCACAGTTGTTTCCACAGATTCTCCGGCATGTCCACAGGGACAGTTTAGCCCTGCGGATTCCAGTCTCTAACTGTATGCCCCAGTTGAGCTTCTTATCTAGGGTGACCCCCAGATATTTTGCTTGTTCCGAAAATGGAATCGTTTCCCCCATAAGAATAGGTGGTTTTAATTTGTCCAACCTTCTTCTTCTGGTAAATGGAACAATGATCGTTTTGCGGTGGTTCACAGACATCCGTTCCCTCCGGCACCAATCATTCACTACATTTAGTTCTCCTGAAGAGTACTTGCTAGTTCCTCCTCATATTTGCCCCTAACCATTATAACAAGATCATCAGCATACGCCTGGTCCTCAAACTCCGACAGCCCGAGGATAGCCAGCAAATCGTCCACAAAGTGGGACCACAGCAGGGGATAGAACACCCCTGGAAGCCCTGAAGCAGGCCACCTCCCCCTCCAACGAGGTAATAACGGTCCGATTGTGAAGCATGCTTTCGATCCAGCCACAAATGGTAGGTTCCACCCCTCTAGCGATAGTGGCTTCGTAGAGGGAGATAGGTAATGCATTGTTGAATGCTCCTTCAATGTCGAAAATGCAGCCACCGCCACCTCCCCGTTATTCAGGGAGTGTGTGATCTTCTCGATGAGGTAATTGAGTGCTAACTCAGTAGATTTGCCAGTTTGGTAGGCATACTGGTGGATATTAAGGGGGTTGTTGACTAAGATGCTCCCCCTAATGTGTCCGTCCAGTATTTTTTCCAATACCTTTAAAAGGAATGATGTAATACTGAGAGGTCTCAGTGATCTGGGTAGGAGGTCATTACGTCCCAATTTGGGAATGTAAACCCCCCTAATCACCGTCCAGCTGGATGGAATATAATTCCAAGCCAGACTGGCTCTATACAGCCTGATTAGGAAAGGTAGGAGAATCTCCAGTCCATTTTGTAGTAGGGCCGGTACCACCACATCCTCCCCTGGCGCCTTGAATGGCTGGAAATGTTTCACAGCACACTCCACCGCCGAGGCCGTAACTATTCTCCGAGCAACCCGCCAGTCCTCCCTCCGAGGGCGTTTAAATCGACCCTCGGCTGGCCGGACATCTTCGTTGCTCAGGATCAAAAGGAGTTAGAACGCAAGGTTTTTTTTTGATAATAGAGAGATGATCGATGGTAACACTTTCGAAAGAATTCGTCAAATGAGCGCGTACTAGGACCTCTAAAATCGATCTTCAATGTCTGTGTAAGTTTCGAGTATTAACTTTACTAAGATTCCGTATAATAATAGTGTACAATTCTTATGAAAATTCGCTACTATAACGCACTTGCTGCGCCCCGAATTTTTTTGGCTTTATCCTGTTTCACTGGCAGGTGGGTAGAGAAAACTAATAAGAGCACCTTAAGCAACACAAAAGTATTTTACACGCCATCAGGAAGTAATACTGGTTTCGCATCAATCGTCCCCATTACGCCATTACTAGAATAAATTATTATTGAGAAAAAACAAATAGCATCATGTTATCCTTTTGTTTATTTGCTTTTAATTACTTTTTATCGGTGTTTTGTGCCAAAAATGTAAGAGCTTTTTAACTGGTTGCTATCGTACTAATCCCGCACAATACTTACGCTGTTGTCAGATAATACCACTTCAGGATTTAGCCTAAATTTACAGAAAAACCTTATTCAGCTTTTTTGTAGTGATTTTCAAGCGTCCTACGCATGTTTTTGATTATAAATTTAGGATACCGGCTTTTCTCGGAATAAATTTAGGTTTAAACTTGACATTTTTTAATGGGTGAAATACAGACGCACGTAGAGTGTTTGTTTAAAAAAATTGTCCAACTTATTTTATATTTTCCAATCTAAAATATCTTAGCATGATATTGTAATGAAAATAAAAGGTTCAACAAAGCAAATGGGTTACGCTAGCGAGGTTTTAGATAAAATTATTTTTTTCACACCTGTAAAAATTGTATTCTCAGGTCTGCATTGTTTGTAACGCAACTACAGAAAACTCGTTTAGCCGATTCTGTAAAACAATAGAAATAACACTCCTTGTTCAAGAACCTCGGTGGTTCAGGGGTAAGAACGTGTGCCTCTGAACCGAAGGGTACTGGGTTCGATTCCAGGGTACTCCTTTCACTTTTTTAGTACATACTGTATAATTAACAGCAGCCGAAGTTGTGGCATTGTATTTGAGCAAGCTAAATGTCTTCACGTTCCGCCCTTCGGAAGGGGCGTAAAGCCGTCGGTCCCGTGTCCATGCGATGTTGGGCACGTTAAAGATCCCTACCCTCCTTACAGAAAGGCAGGGGTTCGGCAAAATTTCCAGGATAGTGAGGTGAACCTGCTCCCTGGCGTCGGTGATTGGCCATAGTCGCGGAAATAGGCTGACGTTAAAGAAACAAAAAAACACAAACACAACACTCCTTGTTTGCAAGTGAATATTGGAACCTGTGATTTATAATCTACAATGTATCTATTAATAATGAAACAGGCCGGTGTCATTTAAATGATTCGGGCACTTTTATGTTTATTTTCCAGGAAAAACTAGCCAGATTTTGCTGGCTAACGAACTCATCCAAGCCGCGTATAAAAGGATGGTATCTATTAAATTTTATCAAAATCGGCCGATTATTTTTTGAGTTATCGGTACGACACACACACAAATCTATATATATATATATATATATATATATATATATATATATATATATATATATATATATATATATATATATATATATATACAGATCTTGTTAATAGTGAATTTTTTTAAGAAAATTCACTAAAAAACACAAAACCCCCAATCAATAAAAGCGTTAAGAAATTATTTTTGAATAGCACATAAAAGCACAGCCAAAATAATTTTAAAACACACGAAAACGATTAAAGAAAGACATTCTCATAGAATTAGTTTAGGGCCCATGACTTGACCACATAGAAAATATTTGTATTCCTGTACCCATACATTTTTGAAACGTTATATTATTGAAAAAAATTCAATTTTCACCAAATGATCATTTATCACCTACCCCCTTAAGCGATCTTACTCAAGAGCAACTCGAAGCGTTCCTTTGTCGGGTGCTAACTGGATACCAACTTTGAAGATGACATCTGAATTCGTTAAAAAGTTATTGCCCTTGACCAACAGATAAGGACTCATAACTTTTTTGCTTTCCACATAGTTCCCTATTGCCACATTGCCCTATTAACAGACAGAGAGGTACATCCCAACAGAACGACAGACCGACCGACAGAGAAAAAAATTTCGTTCCAGAATCAAGTTTTCTATATGTTTTGAGATTTTTTACGCCGTTTTTGCAAAAAAATTCGAAATTTTTGTCCACAATATTCCACCCCCACACATTGAACCCCTAATTTAATTTCAGCACAGAATACCAGATGTTTGATGAAATTAAAAGTGTTCTAATAAATAAACCCTAAAAGGTTATATTACTCGAGTTTTACGAAAAAATGTCAATTTTTGCCAAATCACCCTCCATTCGTCCCCTACCTCCTAAAGCGATTTTACCCAAAAACAATTCTAACCGTTCGTTGTCGAGTGCTAACTGTATACCAAATTTGAAGACGATATCTTGGTTCGTTCTAAAGTGATCGTGGCTACAAACAGACAGCCATACAGACAGATGCCTTTTGCCTTAATGGTAGTGAAAACAGACACAATTGTCGATATTGATCTGTCAATAACCCAGATTGTATGGAAGAAGTGTATACCCAATATCCTTAAAACCGAAACGTAAGAGCTGGCATTGTTAGTCATCATGTAATTGGACCCTTCTTCTTTAAAAGGATATTGTGCCCCATATCAGAGAATGTCTTCAAAATTTTTCTCCAATGTCTACTTCCAGCAAGATGGCGCCCCACCTCATTTCAGTCGAGAGGTGAGGATGTATATTAATGTGTCATTTCCGAACAGATTGATAGACAGAAGATGACTCGTTGAGTGGCCAGCTAGGTCTCCAGATTTGTCTTCACTTGATATTTTTTTTGGGGTCACTTAAAGCGCGTTGCTTAGAACGATCGGCCTGCTAATATGGAACAGTTGTGAAACCGGATTGTGATGGCGTTTCAACAAGTGCCTAACGGGTCACTGCAAAACTCGATTCATCAGTTCGTTTTCCCAAATAAATTTTATGCGCAATATTCCGCAGCACTAGGCCGGCGAACGGATTCTAGCTTGCACATATAGTGAAATCATCTTTTCTAATAATACGAATTACTCGTTGTTAAATGACATAAATTACTTACGTACTCGACTTAAATGACATAAATTACTTTGTTGTCGTTCTTGAAATAAATGCATTTGAGCCTGCGGATTTTATTTGTGAGTTAGGTACTGTTTTTCTTATTCTCAACGATATTATTTATTTTAAAAACATTTTATCTCTGATATAAGTATGTATCACTTTATGTTATTTATATTGCCTATTTTAAAAGCTTAGACCCATTGGTGGCGAATTTTCGTTCAGAAAAGTTACATGTTTTAAATGTTTGTTACCTGGCGACAGTATATTTTATTCATATTTTGATTTTGGACACGCCATGTAACATTTTTAAGGTAATAAATATGTTACTGTTGTTTTTGTTAAATTTGATCTAGATACAGATACAGATTCTGCCTGGCGAAGAAAACAAGCAGTGGGTATAGAACGGTTTCACCAAGTAAGAGCAACAGCGATTAATGAGCTTCTCCTCTAGTCATGTTACCTTTTTCTCTTTTTTCATTACTTTTTCTTTTTTCCGCTAGTCTTCTTTTTGCTTCCGTCTTTAATACTTGTTTTTTTGCAGGCATATTTTATCCTAATGTATTAACATATGTCTTTTGCCGCAGGTACTACCACGTCTTTAGAGAAGGTGAACTGGACCAATTGATAGAGAAATACGTGGAGAACCTGCACGTCATCTCGTCATACTACGACCACGCCAGCTGGTGCATCATCGCCGAGAAGGTGCAAGTATGGACCATCTGACGTGTTCACGCAGACATCACATGCTGGTTCTTTTGGTAGTTCAGACGATGGAGTCTTCATTGGACCAACTGATAAGTAAAAAAATACTCTCTCTACACGCCTGTTGATAGACTGTAAAACAGAAAAGAGATGGGAGCCTGGGTCATCTGACATGTTCATGTGCACACTCGACTATGTATGGGTTAACAAATAATTACAGAAATAGTAAGACGTGAGTCTGAGTAACAGATATTAAAAAAGAATGTTATATTTACTCCAGGTATAAAACTGAGACTGTCCAAATAAGTAAACGTAAGATATTTAAATGTTCACGTAAACATTTTAACTTAGTTGAAAAAATTGCGATAGAATGATTTAAAATTACTTAGCTAATTTTTTATCGGATCTTAAGTTATAAAAGATGTAGAAAATTTTTGTTTTTTCTAAACAAAATTTTAACTAATTATACATAAATAAATTCATTTATTCTTCTAAAATCATGTTAATTGGTGTAAGATTTTGCACCATTTTGTCCGTTTTTCGAGCTCAAGCATGGAGATCTCAGTTTTCATAAGAAGTGCGGTCTGTTAATTTAGAGTAAAAATACGAATTTTTAGTATGCACAAAAAATTGATCTATGTTTTCAAGTTTTTGTTAATTTAAAAACAAATTAAAAATTTCATTTTTCTTTTTTAATTTTTTAAACGAAAAATCAATTAGGGTGGCGTTTTTAACCAGTAATTATATGGGTCGGGTCAGATAAGGAGGACCTTGTAGTGGCACTTTTTTACTATCAACCTAAATCTGTCATCGTATTGATATCAGTTTTGGGGGAGGAATTGCAAAGCAAATAAATTTAGTCAAATTCTTGGGGATTGTACTCCATCTCAATTTTCGGAAGAGCATTGGGACCAGTAGTATTCCCCAGTGGCGGCTGGTCAGTGTCGCGGTAGAGGAGGCAGTAATTTTTTAAATTTTCAAGGTCACGCGTTTTCCTCGCACTTCAGAATTTCAGTGACAAATCCATTGATACAAAAATATAGACTTTCGCAAGAATAATTTTTGAAATTTGATACCTTTTTGAAATCATTTATTCACGAATTACTGAGGGTATAAATAAACACATAAGGTTGATTAAATTGTTAAATATTGTTTATAGACCAAAAATAAATTTCAGTAGAAATTCTATACAGGGTGGCGCATTGAAAACGAAACAGACCAATTTGCGTCCAGAGAATTTTTTTTTTTGAAACGCTGAAATAGGTCAATTTTAATATTGAGGGGGACATGTTTTGACATAAAACTAAACTTTGTCACATCAACCCCTTAAGGGTGGTGATAACAACCCTTATATTTTAAAGCGGGAACATGGGTCGAGTGTTACATCATTTGAAAGTTCTTTGTTTTCTGAATTCAGCACACTAATTTTGTTGGAAGTTTTATTAACTCATTTAAAAATTATTCACAGTTGGAGTTGCAAGAATGTATTTCATTCATTGTGATAATAAATGCACTAATTAGTCAATTTTTCGTTAAAAAAAAGCTAAAAAACAAAACCAAACGTTCAAAAATGTTCATTCAGTTAAGTAAGTGTTCAAATTGTTGACCACCAGCTTCCATACAAAAGTACAAATTTTGTTCAAAACGAGCTCTGATATTTTGAAGCATTTGTGGAGTTATTAGACGGCATTCTTCAACAATTCGTCGTCGTAATTCTTCCAGAGACTCCGGTTCTGCTGCGTAAATTCTACTCTTTAAATGGCCCCATAGAAAGAAGTCTAAAGTGGACTTCGAGAAAATTTCTTGGATTATTATCTGCCCAATAACGACAATTATGACGATTGACTGTAGAGTTTAATAAAACGTACACTCGTCTGAAAAACAGATATTGAACAGAAAGTTCCAGTTATCAGCTATTCGTGCAGTCACAACTTCACAAAACTCCAGCCGCCGATCAAAATCATCTTCATTCAGTTGTTGTACAAGATGAATTTTATACGGGTGAAATTTATGATGCTTCAATATTCGCTGAATAGTTCTTCTTTTGATGTTTAAAACAGTGGCCAATTTTCTCGTGCTCAAAGTTGGGTCTGCAGCAAATTGTCCTAAAACTTCAATCTCAGTAGTCTCATTTCTAACCGGATATTCACGTTCAGGATCCCGTTTTTTTGTTGGCTACTGAACCACTTTGTCGAAACTTTGCAACTAACTCCAAAATGTATTTTCTGTTAACATGTCTGTTCGGATGTCGTTCATTAAACAAATTTGCGGTACGGTTGGCACAGTCATCGTTTTTGAAAAAAAGGCTAATTATTTCAACTCTTTCTTCTACAGAATACACAATTGTGAAATTAATTTTCGGTAGTACTATCAAGTATCAAACCGACCGATAAACTGAAATCATAAACCGCATTTCTCTCATTCCGATAAGAAATGTTCTGATAGTCAATTTTTTGTTTACAAACAAACAAAACATTGACTATCAGCACATTTCTTATCGGAATGGGTAAAATGCGTTTTTGCATCTTCAACTGTGAATAATTTTTAAACTAGTTGATAAAACTTCCAAAAATGTAGCGTGCCTAATTCAGAAAAGAAAGAGCTTTCAAATGATGTAACACTCAACCCATGTTCGGTATCTAAAATATAAGGGTTGTTATCACCACCCTTAAGGGGTTGATGTGACAAAGTTGAGTTTTATGTCAAAACATATCCCCCTCTATATTAAAATTGACATGTTAAGCGTTTCTTAAAAAAAATTCTCTGGACGCAAATCGGTCTGTTTCGTTTTCAATGCGCCACCCTATATATATTATACATAGTTCAATAAATAAATAAATTTAAATGAGTGATCCCATCCAATGAGTGGTATATGACGAGATGCAACACGCAGAGGCAGTGTTGCCAATTAGAGTCGTTTGTGAAATTTACGATCAACGATTCTACGAAATTTAATTTACTTGCTGAATTTTGATTTTTTTCTATATATTCCGGGATTTATACGTTCAAGTCCGGGATCTGGGGCAGGACATCTAATTCACAGTACAGAGACAGTCAATAAGTAAACGTTATTTTGCATACCTAACTCTACTTAGCCAGCGAAACGAATTTTCTTATTGTTAATAAGAAATAAGAAGATAAATGCAAGCATAATAATGTTGCGTTTTCTCCGGGTTCTGGATAAGTGAGACTTTTCATTTTAACAAAACAACTTTATTTACTCTCTAAATATGGATACAATAAAAGTTCTAGAATGTCTCTCTCACAAAACACTTAGTTTATCTGGCCTTACAATCACTAATTTGTGCAAAAGTCGCTAATACACTGAAACTACAGTCGCTACTCTATAACACTTCACACTAGTTACTGCTTCTTCGAGTCACTACAACATTCTCTAACTGAACTCCCTGTGCTGGCTTACTTCCATCTTTATATAGCCGTCGCACCTTCCAGTTCGTTCTCGAGCGTTCTATTCCAGAATGTTCCAGGACCTTATTTTACTAGAAGGTTCTGTGAATACAGATCGGTCCCGTATGTATACAGGGGGATGTATATACAGGATGATCCAAATGTGGTCATCACTCCTATGTTACACAAGAGGTGTTTCTCGAACTATAAGATCTCTCTGCGTATACAGGGTGTAAGGGTTCTCTGCGTATACAGGGTGTATATGCAGGGTGTTCGGAATGCGCAGACCTCAGTTATTCGTTCCAACGGGGTACAAGTTGGTACCTTCGTTATTTTTGGTCCTAGAGGGTTGAGACTTCGCCTGATGCCCCCCCCCCCCCCCCCGGGGGGGGGGGGGGGGGTTGCCAGATTGTGCAAGAATTCTCGATGTTGGGGAAGTTCTGGAGATGTGGCAACACCGCACCTACATCTATTGAGATGCTTTGTAACAATAATATTATGTATTATATTTCACTTGTCACCACCAAGTTTGTTTACGTATGGATTCATTTTTTATTTTCAGTTTAATTTATCTACGTGAACATTTAAATACTCAATGTTATATAGGTGTGTTAAGATTCTGGAGTGTTCACATGAATATGGGAATGTTTATTTAAAGCTACCATCAGGATTTAATTAGTCTGGTTGTTCTAAACCAGTTAAAGCACAATGTATATATGATATATTATATATAATATACCTACCAATACATTAAACTCGTACAGGTATGATACGTCTGTTCTATCTACGTTTTAAATAATTAAAATTAGTTCTTTGTTTTCACTCTTAGTCATATCTTCACATGCAGTGTGTCAAAAATGAGAAACCGGTTGCTATATTTACATGTTATAACTATTTGCAAACGCACTTTGTCTTAATAGACAAAAAATATACCAACAGTATAATAACCAAATATTAATAAATTTCAGTTTTTTCGAGTATCGCCTTTCACTTTTTTTTATTGTGGGGCGTACTTGGCGCATCTGCTAACCAAGCTAGTGGCTACCCTGAACCACTCTGTTTACTGGTACTATCTTCTCGACATAACTTTACGAGTGTAAAGCTGTCTTTTCTTCTTCTCCTTCTACTCTTTCCCTACTTTCCCCGTCCGCTTTAAACGATTAGTGGCTCGGGAAATCTAGTTAGTTGCTTTCTTAGCTTCGTCAGTTCTTGTGCTCTCTTTTATGGTTATAGCTTGTCGGGCAAATTCCACCTTTTTCCATCAGCTCTTGTCTTTCAACATTGCTGGTACCAGGTCGTCGATATTAATAATCAAATTAGCTCTTAGGCTGCTTCGCCTAACTGATGAGACCCAGAAAGGCCAAAAGCAACCGAAATGGAATTCTTTACCAAAACACATGGTTAAGGTGAATGGAGATCACCCGGTTTACTCGCTCACAGGAAATCTTTAGATTAAAGCAAAAGTGTGGGATTTCCTTCTGGGATTTGGCAAATTTCGCGACGCGAATACTTTTGCTTTCTTTCGACTTCCAAAAGATCTGCTTTTGTCTGTACAAAAGGGTCAATGATACCTCGAAATTTGCCAACTCCCAAAAGGAAATCCCAAAAGGTTTCTCGTGAGCGAGTAAACTTGGTAATCTGGATTCACCTTAACCATGTGTGTTGGTAAAGAATCCCATTTCGGTTACTTTCGACCTTTCTAGGTCTCATCAGTTAGGCGAAGAAGCCTAAGAGCTAATTTAATTATTTATTTAATCTAGTTGGTTCAAGAAGTAAAGCTCAAACGCAAAGAATAATGTTTGTTCATTTTTCCAAGGTACAAAGGTTGTATCAGTGTCGGCATCTGCGGAGTTCTACAAATTCTGGTTTGTGCGCATCGAATTTGACGTTTGCACTTTTTCTAAACATTCGGTAGAATCACTTCTATTTGAATAAAATTTCAACTTGTCTCAGGGTACTATCACTGACTGAAGAAGACGAACAGAAGTCAAAACAAGCACCAAACCTAACAGGTTTTCGAACCAAAGAATACTTTTGCTCTTTTTAGAGTTCCAAAAGATCTGCTTTTGTGTGTCCAAAAGGGTCAATGGCGCCGCGAAATTTGCGGAAATTTGCTAAACCCCAAAAGGAAATCCCACACTTTTATTTTGATCAAAAGGTTTCCCGTGAGCGAGTAAACTGGGTCATCTAGATTCACCCTAACCATGTGTTTTGGTAAAGAATCCCATATTGGTTGCTTTCGACCTTTCTGGGTCTCATAAGTTAGGCGAAGAAGCCTAAGAGCTAATTTAATTATTAACTTAATCTAGTTAGTTCCAGATTTAGTTCTCAAACGCAAAGAAAATGTTCATTTTGCCGAGGCACAAAGGTTGTACCAGTGTCGGCATCTGAGGAGTTCTACAAATTCTGGTTTGTGCGCATTGAATTTGAGGTTTGCACTTTTTTGAAACATTATGTAGATTCACTTCTATTTGAATAAAATTTCAACTTGTCTCAGGGTACTGTCCCTGACTGAACAGGACGAACAGAAGCCGAAACAAGCACCAAATTTAACAGGTTTTCGAACCAAAGAATACTCTTGCTCTTTTTAGAGTTCCAAAAGATCTGCTTTTGTGTGTCCAAAAGGGTCAATGGCGCCGCGAAATTTGCGGAAATTTGCTAAACCCCAAAAGGAAATCCCACACTTTTATTTTGATCAAAAGGTTTCCCGTGAGCGAGTAAACCGGGTCATCTAGATTCACCCTAACCATGTGTTTTGGTAAAGAATCCCATATTGGTTGCTTTCGACCTTTCTGGGTCTCATAAGTTAGGCGAAGAAGCCTAAGAGCTAATTTAATTATTAATTTAATCTAGTTAGTTCCAGATTTAGTTCTCAAACGCAAAGAAAATGTCCATTTTGCCGAGGCACAAAGGTTGTACCAGTATCGGCATCTGAGGAGTTCTACAAATTCTGGTTTGTGCGCATTGAATTTGACGTTTGCACTTTTCCAAAACATTCGTCGATATTATGTATCTCAACAGAGTTGAGGGCGGTAGTTCTCATCTCATTGAACTTTGGGCAAATACAAATGCAGCGTTCTACCGTGTCCTCTTTCTCGCACTAGATATATCTGCTCTAGTTCTCGTCTGACTTTTCCATGCGTTTGGCGTAGGATCTAAAGCATCCGTGGCCTGTAGGTATTTATGTGAGCCAGAAATTTATGTCTTTGTGGTCGTATTTCATTCAGTGCGTCAGATTTGGAATCAATCTTTTTGTCCATTGTCCCTTCGTGGTGTTTTGAGACCATCTTTCCTGCCATTTCTCCATGGTTTGGCTTCTGGCAGCCAGCTTAGCTTCTTCTAGTCTCATTCCCTTCGCCCCATGTAGGAAACAGCATTCTTCCACTAACAGGTCCATGGGTACGACGCCCGTCAACATCTGAATTGCCTGCGTAGAGATGCTACGGAACCCGCACGCTATGCTCAGTATCCCCTCATCATCACTTTATATTTTTGTATCTCTATTGTTTGATGCCATACTGGCGCTCAGTAGAACTGAGTGCACTACTCCGCTGAGCAGTAACCGTTTTTCTGATATTGGGCCTCCCACGTTAGGCATTATCCTACTAAGTGCTGCTGTTCTTCTTTCAGCTTTTTTTTGCCATTCGTACATGTTGGCCAAAATTGAATGACTCGCCGATTGTTATTCCTAGATACACCAGGGTCTTCGATGGTTTTATCATGGTGTCCTTTAGGCGTAACGAAAAATCGCTTCTGATTTTTGGACCTTTTAAGACGACCGCCTCTGTATTTGCGGGGGGCCAGCTAGCCGTCATCCATCTGTACGCTCTTCTTAACGTTTCGTCCACTCAAAACCTAAGTGTGTCTTGTCCTGATGCCTCTACTAGAACTGCTAGGTAATCAGCAAAACCAACCAGAGTAACGCCTTCAACCATTTTTAGCTTGAGGATTCCATCATAAATTATATCCCAGAGGATAGATTCCAGGATGGATGCTCGCGGGACTCGCCTCGTAATAGTCACGCTTGCAATGCTGATCTTTGTGTATGAGAGGTAACTGCTTGTGATGTTTATCAGGTACTCAGTGATGTTTCTTCTCTTCAGTTCTTCTATGATTTTGCCCTGGCTAGCTGTGTTGGAAGCATTTTTCACATCGAGAGTAATCAATGGACACCATTTCTCGCTTCTGTTTTTTGCAACTTCTGCGACAAACCTTGCAGCATGTATTCTGGACCTTCCCTTTCGGAAACCAAACTGGCGCTCTGAAAATCCCTCTCCTACTTCTATTTCCTTTTGTAGGATTGCTTTTATCAAGTGTTCTAGTAGTTTTCCTAGCGTACCCAGCCGGCATGGAGGTCAGCCAACTCTTTTATGGTCTCTGCTGGTATCCCGTCTGTGCCGGAGCCTTGCCGGATCTCATTTTTCTAGCTGCTGCCATCAACTCCTCTTCCGTAAACTCATATCTGCTCTATCGCATTCGTTTTCCAGTAGCCTGATGGTGTGTGGAAGGGGTCTTCTATAATCCGTCTTTTGGGTGACTTCGTGAAGTTATATCCTTTTTTATTACTACTACTCTTACCACTACTTCTACTCTAAGCCACGCCATTCGCATGAATATGTAGGCACACCACAAAGCCTATGCTACTTATTAACAGTATTTCTCTATACAACTCTGTCCTGGGCTATTTACGCTTCTTCTACATCCATACATCTCCGAATACACACTTTCTTATTAGGGAAACTTCTGGCCTATTTCTTTTTTAATATATCGTCCACAATATCCAACCAAGCTTTTGTACCCTTTTAACGCAAATTTCTACGAAAATTTAACGAAAAGCAATTTATATAAAAACATTTTAAAATCCTCAAATAACTGTAAAGTATTTTCATCGCCAACTTCATCATACAAGTTTTGCTTGAGGCGATGTTGCCAAAGTTAAGTTTTATGGTAACTCTGTTGTAAATTATACTTTAGAAACTCTGACGTTTCGTTATGAGGTAAAACCTTTAAAAAAATCGTTTGTCAGCTACCATGAAACGTAAAAATTAAACATGGCTACTGTAACAAAAACAAAATTGGATTTAATCGCCTGTGTTCGAGTTTCTCTGGATTAGTAACGTAGTGTATTGATCTTTAGCTCTGAAGTTTTGTGTAATGTGGCGGTAGACGCTACTAAAACCGGTTTCGTATCAATCGATTTATAGGTCGCAGAAAAGACCATGAATGCCTAGCGCCACTGTAGACGACACGTCAGAAATGCAAACTTACAAATGCATAAACCTTAGCTAATTAACTTAACGACTGTTCGAGGCTACACTTATTTGTATTTAACTGATTTATCTTCTTAAAAAAAACAGAGAACTCATTGTAAATAAAATTTAGTAGAATATTTGCAAGAAAGA
Organism: Tillus elongatus; assembly: GCA_964006375.1. Classification (NCBI taxonomy): domain Eukaryota; kingdom Metazoa; phylum Arthropoda; class Insecta; order Coleoptera; family Cleridae; genus Tillus; species Tillus elongatus. The sequence continues at coordinate 137,990,421 of OZ023267.1, read as the reverse complement.
AGTATTTTATACAAAATCCAATCTATTCTACATATTTAACAGACTTATTATACCTGTACAAGCCGTTAGACATTCAGAGTAGTTTCCAGGCCCATCCATAGTGGTTTTCATATATCTAAATAATAATAATAATGATAACTAAAATCTAATGCTAAAAAGTTTGCCTCCCTTGTTAAAATTCCATTCATGTAAGTATATTTAACATCTGCCGAAACAAATAAATTAAAAAAACTATGTTTAGAAAGCCGATATAGATATAATTATTAAAATAATAATAATAATAATAACTTCTCTTTGTGTTCTTAGTCAAGCTCAAAATTACGTTGTGTTATTAAACAATGCATTAGCTGAAAATTAGCTAGTTATATTTTTTATACAATAATTGAATATATCTTATTGGACTATTCTAACACTTTGTACATTAGTATTTTAGTTTTTTTATTATTAATATAACATTATTAATAGCTTTACACATAGTATACATAGCATAACCTTAATTTGTAGGATGTTTCTTCAAGAAATCTGACTTATCAGCATATAAATTAATCAAAAACAAATTTAAATTAACTTATACAGAATGTACCGTATTATAATACGCGCTTGTTAAAATAGTCACATAAATTCGCAAGTATTTGGTCTGAAGATACGTATTAAGTTTAATATTGTACAGTAAGGACAGCACATCCTATATCAGTTAAAATTATTTTGTGTTGAGGGTGTTTTCAAATAAAATAAGTTTTTTTGATTAGTTAATTATAATTTATTAATTGTTGTAACTAACTGAGTAGTCGATGTTGGGGCATTATAGACAGGCCATCTGAGCGTCTGATTGGCTCGAGGTTACAGGGAGCTAGGAGTGAGGATAAGAACACCTCTCACTGTGTGTTAGTTCGTGACCCTGACGAGCGTAGCTTATAGATGGCGTTGCAAGTGGATAGTTTTGTGTGTCGGCATGTGAATGTGGTAATTTGAATTAATCAATTAATTTGTTTAAAAAAAGTTCGGGTAAATTTGCAGAATAACTCCCGGGCGATTTAAATTTTTTTTTTACACAAAGCCTTTAAAACCCCCCTAGAGCAAGAAGCCACAGGAAAAAATCCTTGCTCACCCCCCATAGGAAAGTTACGGGACCAGGAGCGAAATGGGGTGCTGGGTGGGGAAGAAGATAAAAAGGAAAACCGAGGAGGAAAACGAGGAAAAGGGGTATAGCGCGACCGCAGAAAGCCCCCAAACCGAATCCCCTGGACCACCATTTCCCCCAACCCCGCAAACCCCGAAGAAAGAACCCAATGACCCAAGGTCGCCGAATCCCATTTGAGAGGGCGTCCAGGAAGACGGCCAGCCGGCCGAGGTAAACAGACGGGGAAGGAAAACCCACAACCCAAGCCGCCGCCTCCGGTATCACCACCGCTCCCAGTAGTTGTTGCACGCCGATGTGGGCCCTCGCAAAGAACGTCCCGGCCAGCGCAGACTCACAGAACCTGCATGTGCCACGATGGCCTCGGCCAGTCGCAATTCAAGACAGGCAATCCACCGCGGTACGTAAGTGGCACCGTCCGCGAACACCTGGGGCAGCACGTGTGTCAGAGTAGTGCGCCGTGGGCCCTTAGATAATCAGTCAAGGCAACGTCGTTCCACAACAGTGCGGAAAACTCAATGTTTCTCATTGTACAGAAACCGCACACGTTGTAACCGCACTGTTCCACCGTCGGCAACACAGACACAGTTTCTCCAGCCATAACGACCACCTGGACAATGAAAGAAGAACAGAGGAGAAACAAATGATAGCAAACGAAAGAAACCCAGTGCAACTTAAAACGCAAAGGGCAACTACAAACTGAGCTCGTAAAACCGACCAAAGCAAAAGCAGCGGTGCGCGTAGGAAAATCAACATCCGCCGACCAATGGGCAGACAGTTAGCGGGACCTAACGAAGGGTACAAAGAATGTTAGGGAAAATTAGATCCCGGCGGAGGAAGCGCAACGGCGTACGAGGGGAAGCAATCGAAAACGGCGCCGATGGAATATTCTAGAAAACGGGATATCGCAAAGTCTTAGAACGAAATATGTGCCATCTTGCCCCGTGATCGCGAAAAGAGACAGCGCTATTGAACGAACAAACGGCAAAGACAGCGTGAGTGACAGAGACAGAAAGATAGTGGAGCCGTGAACCATGAAGTACGACAGGGCCGCACTTAGGCAATCAGGTGAAAGTGCTGAAGTGAAAAAGTTTGTAGACTAATAACTCGGCTAATACAGGAGAACAAAGGGTAAGATTAGTGTTACCGTGCATGTACGATAGCAAACTTTATCTATCAGCAGTCGATATTTTTCAAATCGTTTGGGAGTTAAACTGCAAATTCACCAAAGTTTGGGACGCACCAAGTGCGTTATGGTAGCGAATTTTCATTAAATGATTCAAATTTGTATGACTCAATTTTCTACAAACCTAGAAAGTTGCAGTTTGATATGTGGTAACGCGTTGACGGGGGCAATATATCGACCCAATTTCATCAAAATAACTTTGCTATTTTTTGAGATACAATTGAGATTCAATTTTTTTTTTTTGAAAAACTAGTCCGATAGGGCTGTCTAATGGACTCATCCAAGCTATTAATAAAAGAAAGACTCTTGCCGAGTTTCATCAAAATCGGTTAATCACTTTTGGAGTTATCGTTTGGATACATACACACACACACATAATATATATATATATATATATATATATATATATATATATATATATATATATATATATATATATATATATATATATATATATATATATATATATATCGAGTCCTAGAGGCCCAACTTCGCGCTCATTTGAACAAATTCTCCCACAGTCTCACCATCGATACCTCTTTATTAGCAAATTTTTTCATAAAAATTCCCCAAAATGTCTGCTGAAAATTATAAAAAGATTCAAAGGTGACAAAGTTATTCAGGCGTTTCAAACAAAAAATGCGATCTTGTTCAAAACGTATGAAATCTGCGCACTATTGTTTCCCCAAATGTCAAAATAAAATTTAAAAAAGCATACATTCATCTAGCTGGAATCGATCGTGTAACTTTCTGCTTGGAAGACAACCACGCTTCTCTGCACCATCTAAGCACACGTTAACTAACGTTTTGTTTGCATGATACTTCAGATCGGCTTCATGCCCGGGATATTATATTCAAAGTATACGTAACAATTAGTTACAGAATTAATAGAATTACCATTGAAACGCATCCCACGACTGTTTCGGTCTTATATGGCGTGTTATGTTTAAGTTTGAAGATAAAACAAACTATTTTAGAAACATTTTTATAGAGACTTGGCTTGATTTCTACTATATTATGCTACACTTTCAGTCTAACACAGCATAATATAATATCTATGCTGTGCTAAAACTGTATTTAATGCCATTAATCAAGCTACAAATATAGTATATTTTAAACATTGTTTGAATCCCACAGTTAAATAACTATCACTTGGCAAATTATTTATTTCATGTCGCCTGTCATTTTCCATAGTTGTGGCCGAGATTTCACGATTGTTGGTTCGGGTAGTATGCCTGTTATTTATTTAGTTTGGTTAGCGATGATATATGGTTTATACATATTGTATGAATCAATCTACTCTGTCTGTCAGGCATTGGACTTTAACCACTAAGCCATTTCAACGCATGTCTTTCAAATTTTATTTTTAATTAAAAAAAACTCTAAATATTGTGTACCAAATTACTTAAAATTCACAACATAGATTTAATTACACCATTTCTAGCCACATGTAAAGTCTCATTCCAGCTGCTCTGACACTTACAAAAATATAGTGTTTTCAAAAATATTTTTGCATATTTTTGGAGGAAGAGAATGTCCGTTATAGCTGATATACAAACACGTCCGCGGTCTTAATACAATGAAGATATGTGCCAAGTTTCGTTCAAATCATTTAAGAATTTTTTGAGTTATCGCTCGGATACATACATACATACACACACACACACACACATACACACATACACACACACACATTTATATATATATATATATATATATATATATATATATATATATATATATATATATATATATATATATATTAAGTCCTGGGTCAGAAACGAACATAAGGTGTACTGGGCAGACTGTCCAGGGCTCAGACATGGGAAGTCAGTAATTGGGGAACCCAGTTCAAAGAGAACTGTGCGGCTGCTAAATCTTAGCAGATGGCAGCTCAGGGACGTGACACGTGGCTGTCAAGAAATACCTGCATATAATGGGGCGGTTCGAGGGGGACCTGGCATGCAGACTCTGCGGCGAGGGGGAGGAATCATCCCAGCACAGTTTGTGCGAGTGTAAAGCTCTGGACCGCAAAAGACAATTGATCTACGGTCAGTCTAGACCGGAAACAGAACAGTATCAAACTTCACCTTACCAATTGCTGTGTAGACTAGTTCAAGACACAGTGATTTCGGAATGGGTGGAGTAGAAAAGACAAAGGGCATAATTCAGACGCAGGGTAAAACTTCTAAATTATGTAAAATTAATTCCGTGCGATGTATTTTCAGATAAAAAAATCATGCCCGAGACTCTCAAAGGAAAACAGAAGAGGTTACGGTTGGAAGAAAATAGGAATAAAACTATAGAAACCACCAGACCCAAAAAAAAAGGGGTGGAAATAAGCTGTTAAGATTTTTGAGGTACCTAACACTACTGCAATGATTATTTTTTTGGATGGGGGTGAGTTTTGTTTGAGTCTATTTTTAGACTTGAGCAAGGTTTTTGACCTAGTCGATCATGATATGCTTGTATCTTGATTGGTTAATATGTTATTTGAGCGGGAGGCAACACGTTGTCTCCCTCCGAGGTATACATTCAGATGTATTGGCGCTAAAGAACACTTGGTAGCGTCTAATCGTTACGGTCCAGCGGTATGGACATCCGACTTTCACCCCGCAGCGCTTGGGATCAATTCCACATCAATACTATTCTCTGTTTTTTTTTTCAAAACAAATTAATTAACTAATTTAAATTACACAAAGCACTATCCACTTGCAAGGTCACCTATAAGCTATGCTCATCAGGTTCATGAACTAACGCACAGCGAGAGACCCTCTTACCCCCACTCCTAGGTCCTTGTAACGTCGAGTCAATCAGAACGCTCAGATGGCCGGTCTATAGTGTCCTCTAATATGCTCTGAGTAGAATCGTTTTATACCAAATACAGATGTAATGGCGTTTCTTATGGCTTTACAATAGGTTCAAATACAGATGTAGAGGCGTTTCTTCTGGCTTTACAAAAGCTTTTTATCTTTACTACACGGTAATCTCCTATTGGGAAGACCGGTTTCAGGGAAGATAAGCAGTTAATGCGAAGCAAGATGAAAAGCATCTACATCTCTATTTGCTTAAACTGGTAAATAAGGATATAAAAGAAATATTCCGTTTATTTAACCCTTCTTGCGCATTTCGCAATACATTTTTGACTGATAATGATGTGAAAGCACCTAAAGGTTTCTTATATTTTTTTCATGATCAACTTTTATTTGCATGATTTGTCATTTACCTCACTTTTATCGTGTTATCTTACTCGTATATAATTTTGCCGAGTTATTTGAAATGTTCTATAACTGTAGTAGAGAACTATACAATAACCTGTCAGCGATAATTTCTGTATTATAATTCATTGGGGTTTGTTTATTTTAAAAAATATAAATGGCAGTTTATTTCTGTATTCTTCTTATCTCATAAATTGGCGTAATTTTTTTACTATTAGTGATTTTTATCAAAAGTGAGCTGAACAACGCGTAGTTTTTCTATTGTTCCACATCACTACTGTACGATTTTTTAAATTTAGTTTCAACATACCATTTGCTTTCGTTAATAGATGAGGGAAAGCCATCGAAAAATCACGGATCTATAAAACTTGTTGACAAATTATACTCTTAAATATGTGAAACTTAAATCAAGAAATATTTAACTGGATTGAAATAAGGAAAAAATATGCGTTGCGTTTTTCTATGGTGTATAAAAGTGTTAGAATGGTTTACATATTTTATCTTGAAAATGAAAAATACATATGAAAAAAAAATTAGATTAAGCATATTGGCAGAAAATTGTTTATTTTTTAGATCAGTCACTTCTTAATAAAGTTAATTCTTATCTACGAACAATACAGTAGATTTTTATATTTACCGGCGTCCTGTATTTCACCTCAATGTCTTAAAGTTGATATGTCTAATATAATTTTACAAACAGCATCAAGCTGAAATATCTAAATTTTATTTATTCTATTATTTATCATCAACTCCGACTATAATATTGGATATTAATGAAAAATCATTAAATTGACGTTCCTTAAAAATATTTCGCAAACTTTTATAACAGAGCAGCAGCCCATGGCCGTGAGGTTCTTTACTACATTGTAACATCACGCAAGAGGCGTCAACTGGAGCCGGGGTTGAAATAGGTTAGTAATTTATAATATTTCGTAAAACTTTTACAAATAAGTGTTTTAAAATGCATGTGAATGGATTCTGATGACAAAAATATTCATCCTGAAGGTTTATAAAGATCCAATGTATAATTTCCAGTGTAATCTGATTAAAACAAAATACTATGAGCTTATAACTTGTTGTGGACACTGATAAGTACAATGGTAAAAACTCAGTCATCATAATGCAAAACTCGGGACGCAGCAAGTGTGTTATGGTAGTGATTTTCATAGAAATGATCTGGCACAAAATATTTTATTATAACTTTTTTTTGTGGTAACATGGAAATCTAAATTTTGGTGTATAGTTTACTTTTATATCGTAAACCTACCTACCAAATTTGGTTATCATAGATTTTTTATTTTCTAAGATAAAAAATTTTTTCAAATGAAAACTCTAAATTTTTTCGGAAAACCTTGTCCGATTTTTCTGATTAACGAACCTGTCAAATCCATTTACAAAAGGAAGGTACATGCCAAATTATATCAAAATCTGCCCATTATTCTTTGAGATAAAAAAATTTTTCAAATGAAAAGTCAAAATTTTCCCGGAAAACCTCGTCCGATTTTCCTGACTAACAAACTTGTGAAAGCCATTTATAAAAGGAAGGTACATGCCAAATTTTATTAAAATCGGCTCATTACTTTTTGAGAAAAGAATTTTTTTTGAATGAAAACTCAAAATTTTCCCAAAAAACCTCATCCGATTTTCCTGACTAACGAACTTGTCAAATCCATTTACAAAAGAAAGGTACACGCCAAACTTTATTAAAATCGGCTTATTACTTTTTGAGATAAGAATTTTTTTCGAATGAAAACTCAAAATTTTCCCGGAAAACCTCATCCGATTTTCCTGACTAACGAACTTATCCAAGCCATTTACAAAAGAAAGGTACGTGCCAAATTTTATCAAAATCAGCCTATTATTTTTTGAGTTATCGGTGTGATACATATATATATATATATATATATATATATATATATATATATATATATATATATATATATATATATATATATATATATATATATATATATATATATATATATATATATATATATATATAAACATATAAAAATTGAAACTGACCCCGGATATAGGTTCTAGGGGTCCTAGATCGCGCTCATTTGCAAAAATTTTTTCAAAATTTAAAAGTCGGGATCTCCCCATTAGTGAATTTTTTCTACGAAAATTCACTAAAAAGCCGAGAGCGTCAGATTACTATAAACACTGTTTAATTACGTTTTGTACTGATGTACTACATTTTATTTGTTTTTGTTTCTTGGTTAACTCGAAGGACCTGATTATGTTTTGTTAAATTAAACGCTGATTTTAGTAACACTTAACGTTTAATAACAACTGTAAACTTATATAAAATTACTTATATTATGGTGTGCTTTAGAGTCCATAAGAATTCAACAAAATGAGTAGCGATTATGCTAGCACAAGCGTGTAGCTTGTTTCGAGTCTATATAATAACTAACTAAAAATGCTATATAATTCTACCTGCCAGAGGTTGGCATACTCATCGTCAATTGTAAGCAAGAAATGACCCTTGTTGGATTATTCCTAATCGCCCTTAAAATACAGATGGTAAATATTATAACAAAGAAGGCTCCTAAGAACTTTGTATATTTGAAAGATGTTATCCTCCAGACGAGACGCCTTAACAAACACTAATAGGCCAGTCACCGTTTTCAAAAAAATCGCCTTAGGCCGCAAAAAATTGCACTTTTCTGATTTTTTTGGGATGTTGTCAAGATAGATACCAATAGTGACCAATAGTGTAATACAGTAACACAAAGTTTGCAGCTTCGAAACACCTGTGCTAATTTCGTGGTGCACGAAAAACCTTGAAACTTTCGAACTTTTTCCAGTTTTTGCTTATAACTTCTAAAAGGTGTACCTATCCTACGGAAAAAGTTATTCTATATAGTTTTAAAGTGGGCAAAATTTTCTACAATTTAAGTGAAACCGCAGTTTCGAAGGCCCAACCCGTCTTGAGATGCGACACTTCAAAAGTGGGCTAATTTTCCCACAAACTTCGCAATTGTAATCTTAGCTATTTTCCGAGCAGAATATCCCCTAAAATACTTATTCTACCAGCAAAGTTATAGGAATTGAAGTTGTAAACCGATTCTTTAGCTTTAATTTAAGGTTGCTATAGATCATCTCACTATATTCCAACGGCCGTGTATAACAAAACACTCTGAAGTCGACCTAGAATATCACTTTACATACGAATTGACCCCATATCGCATGGCTCTAGTCTCCGAAGAGGGAATGCGAAAAGAAACAAAATCATCGATCTTCTCTGCCTTCACGCCCCTCTCAGAAAACGTGGCTGTCGGAGAAAGTACGTTTGTTATGGTGGCCGGGGAGTACTGCTTTAAAAGGCTATATGGCACGGAACAGCCCAGTGAGGGAAATGATGGCTGCTTACATTACCTGCATGTCCAACCATTATGGTAAAAATGCGTCAATTGTATTCAATAGCTACCCAGAACAGGGGGCTGCTATGAGCACATAAAGCAGAGCGGCTACGTCGTTATGCACGACATCATTTCTTGAATAATCGACACCGATCAAAAAGCCCCAAGAAAAGTTATTGTCGAACCCAAAAAACAAGCACCGTTTGATAACTTCACCTGCACTGCACTGAACTAGGTAGCCAAGGGATCAAAACAAAGCAAACCCCAGAGAACTCCGACTTCCTCCTTGTGATGAGAGCATTAGAGGAAAAGGAGGAGTATGAGTACGTTATAATCGCTGGGGAGGATGTCGACCTCTTGGTGCTTCTTAGTTTTTTTTTGATACAGGAGGGAGAGATGCCTCATGCAGACCTCATTTACAACAACGTAGTGCCGTGGGATATCGAGGTACTGTGAGACTCGTACTCTTAGTACACGTACTCACTAAAACTCCCTCCCTAGGAGTACCGGACCTTAGTCCATACCTCCGTCGGATAGAATACACACAATGACTTTTTGGGTATGAATGTTTCCATTCTCTTTTTGCCGCGGGGGCGTTTAGGGGGTAAGTATAAGCTTTGGACGCTTGTGCTTATGTGGAAGTTGCTCATCGTAGTCGGTGGCACTACGGAGAAGAGCATTTGGGTGAAAAGCGGATTTTGCGAACTGAGTTGTGGATAGTTGAGTTATGAACTCAAGTATCGAAGGCATTTCCAGATCAGAGTGAATCTGACTGTTTCGGACAAACCATGGCGCTCCGGTAACCATTCTCAGAGTTTTGTTCTGGATGATTTGAAGGGTCTTGATGTGTGTTGCGGCCGCGGTGGCCCATGCAGGTGATGCATAGGTCAAGGTTGGCCGGATGATGACTTTGTACATGAGCAACTTGTTCATGGATAGTTTGGAATTTCTATTAAGAAGTGGGAACAGCTTCGAGATGAATATCAAGGCTTTTTTCGGGCGTGATCGACATGGGAGCGCCATGTTAAGTGTTTGTCGAGGAAAACCCAGGTATTTGACGAAATCTTGCCAGGGAATTAAACGGTTGTCTAATGATACGTGTTCGTGAGGTGTGTGTCTCCTCTTGGAAAATAGGACAGCTGAACATTTATCGGGGTTTATGGCTAGAAGGGATTTCCTATACCATGCTTGCAGCTCGACTACGGCGGACTAAAGTCGTTCGGTTATTATCCTCAGCTGAGTGGAGCTGCTGAGGATGGTAGTGTCGTCTACGTACAGTGCGTAGTCACGTTTAGGGGGGTTGTCGGAATGTCTGCGACAAATATATTGTACAGCAGACGGGTGCTTCTTAGTGGATTGGCCTCCAGAAAAGTGACAGGGGTGGAACAGGTTGTGAGCAGTTCTCTTCAACATCATTCGTTCGAGGAAAGCTCTCATTCCTCACTGGAATAGAGTTATTTTTTCACGTCTTCACTGGTTGCGACACCACCTCTACCCTTTTCTGACAAGATAAAACGGAAATGTTGGAAGTCATTTCTAAACAGCCAGACCCGCTTGACGCTGCTACCACATTTCTCAACAGCGACGCCACTCATGAAGATATAACCTCGCTCGTCTGTCCCCAACCAAAGAGGGTGCTACCCAACATTCGTACAGAATCTACCACCAGTGGTTGGGGATAGAGAAAAAGCGAAACCAACTGGAGGTGGACACGGAGCCAGCAGGTGCTGACACCGGTTACCTCAACCAAGGAACCAGCGCCATTAGCCCTGCTGAAATTCCTGTCATGCATGTGCCAGAAAGAGTGCGGAGGAGGGAGCCGCTGCTGGCAGAGAGCAGGGCTGAAATGCTCTGCTCTATGAAAAGTTTGTCGAAGGAAGACCTGCCTGAATACTCCTCTCTTAGCCATGGCTGAGTCGGGTGAAAAAGACGACGTCGACGACCCTTCACCACTGAGTCTTCGGAGTCCCAAGAACAACCGCCTTACGAAGCTGGCTCTTCCAAAAGAACACGACTGTCTCGCAAAGTGCGTGAAGGTACCATACCTACGTCTTCGTTGTAATTTATTATTTAATTTAGTATTGCTTATTTCTAACGCAGGAGTCAGATGAGGACGCTCACTTCACGTTCAACATTTCACGTCCCAGGTGCCCCAAACTATGAGAACAATTTTGATAATATTATGATATAGTTTTGCTAAATCTATACCTTATTATTAATTGTACCTAATTTTATTTTGCATAATCTAAACTATTTGCCACTGGGTTGTGGCTTTCTTATCCTTTACAAAAGTCCTCCAATTTGCCAGACTCCATTTTTTTTTAATTTTTCGTTTTTTCCTGATAACAAGGGAATTATTGGTCCTACAGGGTTCCGCTTATGCCTAAATTCAATACTGATAAGTACTCTACAACTTCACTTTCAATGACTTTCCTCATAGGATGAGTATTTTAGCCGACATTCTGCTAGGAAAACGGCTAAAACATCAATTTCGAACTTTTTGGAACAAATGGCCAATCTTTGAAGTGTCATATCTCGGAACCTATTAGACCTATGGAGCTTCGGTTGCGCTCTAATTGTAGAAAATTTTATCTGCTTTAAAAGTATATAGAATAATGTTCTCCGTGGGATGTCCCTTTTAGAAGTTATAAGCAAGAGCACGAAGTTAGCACGGGTCTTTCTAAGCTGCAAACTTGGTTTTACACTATTGGTATCTATCCTAACAACATTGAAAAAAATCTGAACAGTGCAATTTTTTGCGACCACTATGTTTTAAATGACTGGCCTATATCAGTACACTTGGAGAACCCAAATCACCACAACACATTTTAAAAGACTTGACGATCGTTTCACTAACCAAGTTAGCGTCATCAGAGGATGAAACATTCTAAATACTTAAAAAACTAACATCAACTTATATACCGGATCTCAGGTAAAGAGATCGAACCGAGATGACACACTAGTCGTAGGCAAAGTGTATTGTATTTTTATCACCTGACCAGGTCTTTGCGCTATCCCTACTGCTTTATCTAAAAGTGTCCGTCTGTAATAGTCTTGAGAAAGTTCAACGACAGCTAAATTAACAACGGTTCCTTAGGCGGCAATAACGGTATACTTGTGTTATCGGTAAAAACGTGCCGAAAACGTGGGAATTTTATTTAGCAAAGTAATCGATCAAGTGACTCGTAATTGGCGCTGGTGCACTGTTCATACATTCTTTGTTGCAACTATATACGCTCTCAAACCCATTCAGCCGGCCTGGTTTTCTAACATTTTTTATTAATTTCAGATTTTCTTTATCAACGTGATGATTATTATCCCAAATATGTCGGGCGACGGCAGACTTATCTACAGTACCCTAACGTAATTGGGATATGTGTTCTTTGAATCTAATTCCATTCGATCTTTTTGTTTGTCCGACGTATTTAAGATTACAATCTTTACAACTTATTTCATAAATTCCCGACATTTTTTCCGCGCTATCCTTGTCTTTTGGATTACCTAGCAAGTTTTTTAAAATATTTGTTGTTGAAAATGCTACCTGTAAGTCGACTTTTTAAAAAATCTTGTCTAGACCCCCCGTGATTCTAGGTTCAAATGGTAAGCAAACAAAGTTTTTTTTCCGATTTTTCTCTTCTGAACGTCGTTGATTCCGGCAACATTTTCTTTGTTTTCTGTTTGTTGATTAATTTTTCCACTAAGCAAGCAGTGTATCCGTTATATATCGGCCACGTTCCTAATATAAATTAAATCTTTGGTATATCTACTTTTGTTTAAAGGAAAATTAATTAACCGATTTACTAAAAAAATCAGACTGGCCATTTTTTGTGCGTACGTATGATGTGAGTCGCTCGGGATGTAGCTTAAGGTAGTGGTTTCTTTTCTATAGACATCGAATTCTAAAGTGTCTTTATTCTTGATAACTAGTACATCTAGAAAGGGTAGTTTATTATTAGTTTCTAATTCGTGGGTAAATTTTATAGAATCAAATTTATTGTTTAATTTGGCAATAAAATCTTCTATTCTGCAAATGTTTGTGTTAAACACCGCGAAAATATCATCCACGTAACGACACCACACTCTAGGAAAATAACCACTTTCACTTTCAAGATCTGTTTCAAATCTGCTCATGAAAAGGTCTGCAATAAATGGCGATAGCGGATTGCCCATTGCCGTGCCTTGTGTTTGTTGAAAAAATTTATTGTTGAATTGAAAAATATTTTGTTTGATGCAAAGGTTTGTTAGAGTTAAATACTCCCTGCAGACATTTTCATTTATGTTATTCATTTTTAGCAACTGCTCTAAATATGCTAAAGTTTGCTCCGTGGGAACGCTAGGAAACAATGAGGTTATATCGAACGAACCTTGAAAGTGAAAGTGGTTATTTCCCTAGAGTGTGGTGTCGTTACGTGGATGATATTTTCGCGGTGTTTAACACAAACATTTGCAGAATAGAAGATTTTATTGCCAAATTAAACAATAAATTTGATTCTATAAAATTTACCCACGAATTAGAAACTAATAATAAACTACCCTTTCTAGATGTACTAGTTATCAAGAATAAAGACACTTTAGAATTCGATGTCTATAGAAAAGAAACCACTACCTTAAGCTACATCCCGAGCGACTCACATCATACGTACGCACAAAAAATAGCCAGTCTGAATTTTTTAGTAAATCGGTTAATTAATTTTCCTTTAAACAAAAGTAGATATACCAAAGAATTAAATTATATTAGGAACGTGGCCGAATATAACGGATACACTGCTGGCTTAGTGGAAAAATTAACCAACAAACAGAAAACAAAGAAAATGTTGGCGGAATCAACGACGTTCAGAAGAGAAAAATCGGAAAAAAAACTTTGTTTGCTTACCATTTGAACCTAGAATCACGAGGGGTCTAGACAACAATTTTTAAAAAGTCGACTTACAGGTAGCATTTTCAACAACAAATACTTTAAAAAACTTGCTAGGTAATCCAAAAGACAAGGATAGCGCGGAAAAAATGTCGGGAATTTATGAAATAAGTTGTAAAGATTGTAGTCTTAAATACGTCGGACAAACAAAAAGATCGATTGGAATTAGATTCAAAGAACACATATCCCAATTACGTTACGGTACTGTAGATAAGTCTGCCGTCGCCCGACATATTTGGGATAATAATCATCACGTTGATAAAGAAAATCTGAAATTAATAAAAAATGTTAGAAAACCAGGTCAGCTGAATGGGTTTGAGAGCGTATATATTGCGAAATATAGTTGCAACAAAGAATGTATGAACAGTGCACCAGCGCCAATTACGAGTCACTTGATCGATTACTTGGCTAAATAAAATTTCCACGTTTACGGCACGTTCTACCGATAACATAAGTATACAGTTATTGCCGCCAAAGGAATCGTCAATTTAGCTCTCGTTGAACCTTCTCAAAACTATTACAGATGAACACTTTTTAGATAAAGCAGTAGGGATAGCGCAAAGACCTGGTCAGGCGATAAAAATACAATACACTGTGGAATTTACCTACGACTAGTGTGTCATCTCGGTTCGATCTCTTTACCTGAGATCCGGTATATAAGTTGATGTTAGTTTTTTAAGTATTTAGAATGTTTCATCCTCTGATGACGCTAACTTTGTTAGTTAAACGATCGTTAGGTCTTTTAAAATGTGTTGGGGTGATTTGGGTTCTCCAAGTGTACTTATCAGTGCTCATCACAGGTTCCAATCTTCACTTAGTGGCCTATAATTGTTGATATCATTTCTAAACGTCACTACGTCTGAGTTTGACATAATTAAAGAATAAAATGAAAGGCTTTATTTCCAGGTTGTTTTTATTTAACAAAAACTAATAGTTGAGATCAACAGTGCGCAGGCAGGATTTAACCACAAAGATTTATTTCCAGAGTTCATCAGTCGCCATAGTATGGATGAATTAAATCCATACTGAATAATATTGAGAAGTATTTAGCAATCGAATAATTTTCGTTCAAAACACATTTGGCTTATTACTTTTTGGCAAATATAATATAGAAGCTTCTGAGAGGTAGAGAGCAATGAAAATAATCTAGTATAAGATATATTTATAATATTGTAGAGGCCGATACTCGATATAAATCCATTGTCAACTTAGATAAACAAACAAATCGATTTACACTATTACAGAATTCTGAGAACTTTAACGAGACTACAGTCATACATACAATATAATAAATAATATTGCAAATCAATTAATTTGTTTATCTAGGTTTATCTAAAAAATATATTTCCTCGAACATCAAAGTAGGCGGGTAGTTTATGAAGTAGGTACTTTGCATTTTTTATGGCAGAGGAAAAACAATCAAGATATTTTGATAAGAAGGATATTTGGCTAATTACTTCTTCGCAAATATAATTATTTAAAGTCTAGACGCAACAAGTGCGTTATGGTGGTGAATTTTCATAGAAATGATCTGGCACCAAACATTTTTTTAAAATTAACTGCTGATTTTTTTATCTGTGAGCATAGAGAACTAAATATTAGCGTTTGGGTTACGTTTTAGAACGTTAACCTACCTACCAAACCTAGTTATCATAGCTTTATTATTTTCCGCGATAAGAAAAAATCCGAAAGAAAACTCAATATTTTCCCGGGAAACCTGGTCCGGTTTACCTGGCTAACAAACTTGTGCAAGACACTTACAAAAGGAAGGTACCTGCCAAATTTCAGCAAGATCGGTCTATATATATTTAAGTTATATATCTCATTTTTTTTATAATATTTGTATCGCCGCTTTAGCTGGCTGAACTGTGTTACTACCATTTCTTGATTTTTTTTCGCTTTATGTCTATCTAATTGTCGGTAAGGGTTCGCATTCAATTAATTAGACGGAAGGTAGTTATATTAAATTGATTTGCTGATAAACATTATAGTGGACGATGTATGTGCGAAACTCATTCAATTGTGCTTTTTCCTGGGTTAAAGAGATCAAACAAAAGATTCCCATACAAAGTACATGTGGCTAATTAAATCATTGCCGATGCCTTTTAAATCTCCTAAAGCTGCTTCCTTGGCTTAACATTTTAGTGGGCGGGCACAATATAAGAGTTTTTTTATCGTATATTTGAGATTGGCGACAACCAAACGACTCTTATATTGAGTGATATTGGCTAATTTCATCTTTGCCAATATCTCTTTATTTTAACATCATATAGGGTGGGATTATGGAATCCGTATGATTGTATTTTTTCAAGAGGACAATCAAGGATTTCATACAAACTTATTCTTTTATTTTTCAAATATTAGTTATTTCTATCAAGGTGTTTCCATTTCGGAGAGAGGCAAACAATCTCAGTACAATAAATTGAGTTCCGTTGAGTTACTATAAATTACTTGTTTCACTTTCATTATTTTCTTATTTTCTCAATGTTCTTATAATTTTGCTTCGGATTCTTGAAGATTGGTTCTATATTGCTGATTAAATTCACTGACGCAGAATTAAAAACATTGGTTGCATTTTCCATAAAAAATGCTTGGATATCCAACAAACCCAAATTTAATACCAAATATTTGCAAAACATATGTACCACATATCATGTCGTATACGGTCTGAGCTCCACCAAAATCCACCAAGTATGGCGCTGTTGGTCACATTTAGAGTCACATCTAGAGGGCCGGAATACCGGCCCCCTAGATGTGGCGGAAGCAACATCTCAATTAACACCAACAGCTGCCACATAATTGGTGGACTTTCGTGGAACACAACAAATAATTTGGTTGCATGTTTCATTAAAAAAATGCTGGGATATCCAACAAACCAAATTTAATAACAAATATTTGCATTTCTTTAAATTTAAACATTCTGCCACCGGGATCGAAAATACTATACACAATGGTGTGCAAAAATTTCATTAACTATTGTGGCACTTACACTTCTCTATTTTGTGTACGATAATGTCAATTTCTTTTCACGTAAATACTAAAGTTGTGTTTATTAGCTTTAATATCTCTTTCAGTCCTTATATGTTACTTTTTTAGCTATATTATCATATATCTCAATTTTTGTATAATATTTTTGTCGCCCTAGCTGTCTAAATTTTGTTACAACCATTTCTTTGTCTATAAAACGGCTCCCGGCTCATTAGATAAACTTAGACAACGAATTACAGATGTTTGTTCAAGAATAACGCCACAGATGCTTCATAATGTCAGAGAAGAATATACCTGTAGAATATTTATTTGTCAGGAGGTCCATGGTGGTCATTTTCAACATCTGTTGAAGTAACCACTTCAACAGTTTGTGCCTTTAGATTTTATTTGAATTGTTTTTCAATTTTCTTAGTTAGGGTTAATTAGTTGCTATTTATTTACTGTTAAATTGTGTTTTATTTTGAAACATAAACAATTTAAAATTATCTATGTGTATCTTACTGGGGAAACAGTACGACAGGAACAATCAATAATGACATCTAATAGGTAAAAAAAGTTTGTTATAAACAAGGGTAGTCATAACGCAGAAACCGATATTATTGATTCTCATTTGGAAAATACTGAACCAAATGTTTTCAAAACTGGAGAATATTCTGAAAGCGCGCGCAGCTGTTACCTTGACATTAAAAGCTGTCATTTATATGTCAAAAAATGCAGACCTTTCTCATATATCATCGTTACAAATTTCATCACAATATACCGGACGGTTCAGAAATTGAAGGGGGGGAGGGGGTACTTTAGGTCCTCACTGTATATATAACGAAAAATAAAAGGCATTCAGTATATAAGAGTAAATACGAAATACAAAACTAAATGATTTATGGACAGGAAAAGCATTGAGATGTAACGTTAATTTAAAAAAAAATGTAAATCATGTATGTGTTATCACAACAAAAGTAGAATACACATGCCATATAGAGCGGATCCGAGACGGGAAGATGGGTAGATGCACGAATGGGGTAAACGCCGCAGCTAGGATATCATAGTACAGGCAATAGATGAGCCCGTTACTCTTGTCCATAATGCATTAAACTACAGAAGTTATTTTTTTTTGATAGATAGGTTCAGAATGACGTACTGAATGTAAAAACAGAAAATCCTTACAAATTAGGAGGGCGGAACTGCCGCCATTTTGAGAAAAACCGTTTCGGCCTATATCTCCATAACCGTGCACTTTAAGCCAAAAATGGTAGTGACCTTTATTGTATATAATTGCATTTCTCATCTTTTTTGTTTAATAAAAATTTTTGTATCACTCACCATTTACAACTTATACGACTATTAGCATTCATTTATTGACATTTTTACCTATATATTTGTTAATAATTGTTTAAAAATAAAATGATTATAACTTAACTTTTCAATCAACAAATTTTCTAGAACATTTACTTAAAACTTTTTTTAATAAAATCAATATTTTCAAAGTTATAACGCGTTAAATGTTGCACCTTTCAATCGACAAATTTTTCTGGAAATATTTTAGTAAACTGAAGGACAATGACGGTTGAAGCTAAGACTTCAGGTTTTGTAAAACATTCTTATTGAGATATTTTCTTTCCATAGCTTATATCAGTTTCAGGTTCTTTGCGTAAATGTTGCCAATTTTGACGTTTTAATTCGCGACTTTGACGTTTTGAGGAAAACCCCAATTTATTTTTCTTTAAATGCCTATAACTTTTTTGTCTTTTAACCTACAGACCTAAATTTTGGTAGATAATTTGCCTATAATGACATAAAACCGTGTAGTAAATTGAGTTGCCCTTACTTAGTTATTTGCGGAGATATGATTTTTTTAGAAAGAAAACACAAAATTTTGACTAACGAACTTATCCAAGCGACTTACAAGAGGAAGGTATTCACTAAATGTAATTAAAATCGGCCCATTAGTTTTTGAGTTATCGGTGTTATATTATATACATATATATATATATATATATATATATATATATATATATATATATATATATATATATATATATATATATATATATATATATATATATTGTAACTGACCCCGGATATGTGTTATAGGGGGCATAATAAGCGCCTATTTCAATTTATTTTTTTCAAAATTCAAAAGTCGGGGTCTCCTCATTAGTGAATTTTTTAAAGAAAATGCACTAATAATAATTTTAGCAAAAAAAAGTTTTAAGTCAAAGTTCTAGAAAATTTGTTGATTGAAAAGTTAAGTTATAAGCATTTTATTTTTTAAACAATTATTAACAAAGATATAGGTAAAAAAGTCAATAAATGAATGCTAATAGTCGTATAAGTTGTAAACGGTGAGTGATACAAAAAAAAATATTTAACAAAAAAGATGAAAAATGCAATTATCTACAATAAAGGTTATTACCATTTTTGGCCTAAAGTGCACGGTTATGGAGATATAGGCCGAAGCGATTTTTCTCAAAATGGCGGCACTTCCGCCCTCCTAATTTGTAAGGATTTTGTGTTTTTACATTCAGTACGTAATTCTGAACCTATCTATCAAAAAAAAAATAACTCCTGTAGTTTAATGCAGAAAAAAATTCTCTATTGCCTGTACTAATCAACATCACACACACACACACACACACTCACCGATAAACATTATAGTGGACGATGTATGTGCGAAACTCATTTAATTGTGCTTTTTCCTGGGTTAAAGAGATCAATCAGAAGATTTCCGTACAAAGTGCATTTGGCTAATACCATCATTGCCGACGTCACTTTAATCTAGTGAAGCAGCTTTCTTGGTTAAACATTTAAGTGGGCGGGAACAATATAAGGCTGGTTTGATCGTATATTTAACACGCATAACAATCAAAAGAGTCGTATATAAAATACTATTGGCTAATTTCATCTTTGCCAATATCTCTTTATTTTAACATCATAAAGGGTGGGATTATGGATACCGTTTGATTGTGCTTTTTCAGGAGCACAATCATAAGGGATTCATACAAACTTATTCATTTAGTTTTCACACATTAATCGTCTATCTATCAATGTGTTTCCATTTAAAGTGTTGTTTTCGGAGAGGGGCAAACAATCCCAGTGCAATAAATTGTATTCCCTTCAGTGACCATAAATTTCTTGTTTAACTGTCGTTATTTTTTTTTCCTTTAAATTTAAACACACTGTCACATAATGGTGTATAACAAGTTCATTGATTGTTATGATCCTTTTTTGGTGAAACAGTTTCATACTAAATACAAACGTAGACTATTTACTTAGCCCAAGGGATAGTCTCTGCGTCTCTATTTTGTGTATAATAATGTCATTCTCTTTTTTTTTCAAATAAATACTGAAGTTGTATTCCAAATTTTTTATAACATTATCTTTGTCACTGCTTTACCTGCCTGCATTATGCTACTATCGTTTCTTGATTTCTTGGCTTGATATGTGTTCTAGGGGGCCTAATTTTCTGACAAAGATTATAATGGTATGTGAGAAACTCCCTTAATTGTGCTTTTTCGTGAGTTAAAAAGCCAATTCAAATATTCTCATACAAAGCACAGTTGGCTACTTACATCATTGCCAATATCTCTTCAAATATACTAAAGCAGCTTCCTCGGTTAAATATTTTAGTGTGCGGGCACAATATAAGACTTTTTTGATGGTCTAGTTGAGGTGCGCCACAATCAAAAGACTCGCATATTAAGTGCTATTTGCTAATTTCATTTCTGCCAATATCTCTTTATTTTAACATTATATGGGGTGCGATTATGGAATCCGTTTGATTGTGGTTTTTGCAGCAGGACAATCATAAGGGTTTTATTCAAACCTATTCATTTATTTTTCACATATTAATTGTGTCTCTATCAATGTGTTTCCATTAAATGTGTTGTTTTGGAATACAAGTAAAAGAATCTCAGTACAATAAATTGTATTCCGTTTAGTCGCTATAAACTACTTGTTTCACTGTCACTTTTTTTTTCTTTAAATTTAAACATTCTGCCACCAGGATTGACAATATTATACACAGTGGTGAGTAAAAATTTCATTAAGTGTTGTGGGTCTTGCTTAGTGAAACCGTTCCATAATAAATGCAGTCTTGGAGACTATTTCTCTGGCTTCACGAAGAAAACACACCTTTGTAAAACCAAGAGAAATAGTCACCACGTCTGTATGTTCTGTTTAATAAGGTCAATATCTTAACAATGCCACCAAGATTAACAATGTTATAACAATGCATATAATAATGTAATTTTCTTTTTGTTATCGCAGTTATTATATTTGTTAGTTTCATTATCTCTTTCGTTAATTATATGTCACTGTTTATAGTTATATCATTATTAATCTCAATTTTTTATAATATTTTTGTCGATGCTTTACCTGTCTGGAGTATGTTACTATTGTTCCTTGATTATTTTGCTTTATTTCCATCCAATTGTCAGTGTGAGCTCGCATCAATTAAATGGGGGAAGGTAAGTGAAATCAATACAAACTGCTATTTAGTCTAAAATTTTTAGGTTTTTTTTAAATTTATTATCCTTGTGAGTGTCATATTGCCAAATTAAAATACATTTTACACATTGTTGAATCTTTCGTCTCTAAACTAAAAATCTTCTCTCAAAATCAGATCACTTTAATTATAGACATGATACTTTGTTGTTTGTATGTAGTGGCCTACGGCCTACGTACAATCAAGTGGGATTTGACATTTGACAAGCTAATCATTGACAGAATAATAGGATTTATTGATGTTAGGTTGGTAAGTGTCTACGATTGCTATCTAGGTTCACATTACCAATAACAATGAGATCAGACAATTCTTAAAAATATCTTTGCGTCGCGATCCCACGATTACATAAAAATAAGACCGGTTTAATTGTGTGGCGATACAACTACATGGGCAACACCTGTGTGTGTGTGTGTTGTCTCTTTAACGTCGGCCTATTTCCGCGACTATGGCAAATCACCGACGCCAGGGAGCAGTTTCCTCTCACTATCCAGGAAATTTTGTTGAACCCCTCCCTTTCTGTAAGGAGGGTAGCGATCTTTAAAATGCCCAACATCGCATAGACACGGGACTGACGGCTTTACGCCCCCTCGGAAGGGCGGAACGTGCAGACATTCAACTTGCTCAAATACAATGGGCAACACCTAAAGTGATTGTTACCAGAATATTATTGAATGTGTTTTTATCGCAGTTTTTATGTATTTTTATTTCCATTGGTATATTAGCTTCACATTCCTAATAACATCGATGTATTAGAAAAATTATGTCTTTAAGAGATTGTTTGCGTGGCGATGGTTATGAAAGTAAGGCCGGTTTGATTGTGTGCAACGCTCAGATACATCGAGTGAAGATTGAAACCGGTGATGAGCACTAATAATTCAGATACAATTAAATGGGCTACACCTGCAGCGATTGTTACCAAAATATTATTGAGTATGTTTTTATCTCAGAGTTTATATATTTTTATTTCTATTGGTATACCAGCTAATTTTAAGTGAGAAAAGCTTCAAAAAAGCTTTGTCTGTTCACGTTTGAAACAACACTTTCTTTATATTTATGGTTATGAGAGACCTTACAGAACGACCAAATAAGTGTGTTTATTATCATCGGATAATTAAAAGTATTTTAAACATTCCTAATTGGTAACGTGGTACATTTTTTTAGTAAACGAGCGAATTTATTAATTATCAATATACTGGAACTGAATAAACTCGCTGAGCATAGCTAGAGGTATATAAATTTTTTGATTATATATAACAGACCTAATATAATCAAAAAATTATGGTGAGCTTTATTAAAAGGTTGCTTAAAATAATTTTTCTGCAGTATATAATGGATTCCTTAAGTTTTCTAAATATGCTAGACAATATATTGATTATTGATAGATTAAAAGAATTTCAAAACTACTGGAATAACTTACACAGCTAAACCTTTCTTAGTCGAAGGCATGAAGCCAGTTTGATTGGATATAACAGACCTAATATAATCAAAAATTAACGGTGAATCATTAGTTGTTGTCCTTACTCTGCAAAACCGTCCCATACTAAATACAAATGTAGATACTTCCTCTATGGCTTCACAATTGATTGCATTCTTCTCTGGAACCGTTTAGCCAGTTCACGGCGTTGAGAGTTCGACAAAAATTAAAGTAATTTATAACGATTCATGGCAACTATAAATAAAAATAAATATTGCGGTTTTTGATCTGAAAATTCTTTTAAAACGAACTTGGGCTACATAGGTATTATTAATAGTAATATTTTCAAACCTAGAGTCTCTTATTAAGTTCATAAAACTTATGCAGATCGATGAGTTGCAAATAAATTAAAACCACAAGCATTTGATTTAAAAAGAAGCTACAGCTAATATTGTTTTCTATTACACACCCCCCTACGTTCTGAAAAAAAAGCTAAAATAACCAGCTTCTAATCGTAATTGATAAACTCAAAATCTATCTATGTACAATAAAACAGTGCAGGACAAATTAATAAGCCTTTTTTTATCTGACACATGCCCGGCTTTAAAGCATCAAAAAAATTGGCTCTTTTTGATGCCAAGGTTGTATGTCATTTAGAAATAAACTACTATATTATTTTGTCTTGCACCGGTCAGGTCAGGTCAATCTATATATAAGAACATAATTTTTTCTAATATTTGTCTCTCCAAGTTCATTATTGCTTCACTTATATTGTTTTTTGCGAATGTTTATCTTAGCCATGCGTTAAAAGAGGATGTTCAAATATCAACAGTTTTAAAAAGATTTTAAATTAATTGAATTTGCCCTGCTGAAAATTAAATTTTTGTGTTAATAATTATTTTCTCCTATGGCTTCGTCACTAATTTCTCTCTGATTCCATCAAATATCGGCAAGTATCTTTTTGATGATAGTGGAAAGTGATGGCTCAATTTTCACTATTAGGGAAGAATTTTTGTGAGTTGGTGCATGGAACCTATTTAATTCAAATGGTTCTAAAATAGGCTCCATGCGTAAAAGGACAGCATTTGCTGTGTTACAAAGAATTTGGTTTTAAATCTTTCAGACCAGGCACTAGTAAACAAAATTTCATAAAATGTATTTTCCTATAATTTTTATTTCGATTAATTAGTTAATTTGATTTTTTGTGACACTATCTCTGGCATTTTTTCATCTTTTAATTCTGGACCATATTTTAGTAGTTTTCTTACCAGTTAAATTATCAGATAAATCTATAAGTTCTTCGTTCTGAAAGAGCTTTGCAAAATTGACGCTTACATTTCTCAATGTTTTTTAGTATTCCAATTAATATTGCAGTTAATTATCCATTGTAAGAATCTTGTAACTGCTGTAACAACTTGATAACCTAAAAATTATCTAGTTGAAGGCATAAAAACAATTTGAATGTATGTAACGGAGTTAGTAAAATCACACATTAATAAAATCACAGATTCTTAAAACTGATTCTACCACGGTTTTTACTAAATTTCGTTAGTTTTCTCAATATAGGTACCAATATTTTTTTGTTATTTATGTGTTTAAAGAACCTTGCAACTATCGAAATTACTTGCTGAGCTAAAACGTTAATAGTTAAAAACATTAAACTTGTCTGATTGTATGTAACAGACCTAATACAAACAAAAAGTATGGTGATTTTTTTAGCGGGTTATTAGGAGTATTTTACAGTAATCTTTCACCCTATTTCTTTATTTTTTTCTCAGAATACCAACTAGTGTATCGATTATTATTATATATGATGAATCTTGTAGCTATAAAATCAGTCGTTTAGGTTGTGTGTGTGTGTGTTTTGTTTCTTTAACGTCGGCATATTTCCGCGACTATGGCCAATCACCGACGCCAGGGAGCAGTTTCACCTCACTATCCTGGAAATTTTGCCGAACCCCTGCCTTTCTGTAAGGAGGGTAGGGATCTTTAACGTGCCCAACATCGCATGGACACGAGACCGACGGATTTACGCCTGCTCCGAAGGTCGGAACGTGCAGACATTCAACTTGCTCATATAAAATGCCAGAACCTCGGTTGATGTTAATGTTACAGTTTGTACTGAAAAAGTGAAAGGAGTACCCTGGGATCGAACCCAGTACCCTTCGGTTTAGAGGCACACGTTCTTGCCCCTGAACCACCAAGGCTCTTTAGTCGTTTAGGTTACACTCCAATAGTTTGCGTATAACATACCTAATATATTCAAGGGGTACGGAGATGGTTTCCAACAAATTATTAAAAGTGATTTTACTGCGATGGTTTATCAAATTACTGTATTTGTTTTAGCGTAAGAAACAGTAACTTGTTATTTGTATATTGGAATATTATCTTTAAAAAATAACTGGCTTATTAAAACCTTAATAATTGATGCCATAAAATCCATTGTGTTCTTTATATTGGGTGTTGAAACTTCTTGAAGTTTGGCTGATGTAAACTACATTTTGATTATATAAATAAGACTTATTTAATTAAAATGTATGGTGGCTCTTACTAAAAGGAAATTTAAAGTGATTCTGTTGCAGTTTTAAAACTACATTTTGTAATTTTTGTCTTCACTCGGACTATATGGGTGTTATCAGTAGTAACATTTTCAAGCCTAAACTCTTATAGTAAGTTCATAACAATTATTTGATTTTTAATGCAAATAAAAAAAAAATTAAATAAATAAAAATCACAAGCATTTCATTTAAAAACAAGTTATAGCTAATATCGTTTTCTGTTACATCAATCACAATCTGAAATAACCTGCTTAAAATTGTAATTGATAAATTCAAAACCCATCCGTAAATAATCAAAGAGTGCAAGGCAAATTAATAAACCTTTTTCATCTGGCACATACCCGGTTTTAAAGCATCAAAAAATGGGCTCTTTTTGGTGCCAAGGTTGTATGTCATTTAAAAATAAACTAACATATTATTTTGTCTTACACGGGTCAGGTCAACAACACCGCGATATAAGACCTCGGTTCTCTGAAATAACGGCCGCGTGACGTAAGCACAGCGAGATGTACTTGTTCGCCCCGATTAGACAACAACGTGTCGTTTTGTTATATTTCGTGTGTTAGAACTCCCTTTTTGCTGGAGATAGTGAGAATTTGTGTGATATTCTTGTGTTGTGTGTTTTAGTAGTGTTACCAGTATATTAACAATACCGTATTCGTGTTGTATGCCGCGATGTCGCGGAATTATAAAAATGGACCGAAGGTACACTTGTTTCGTTTTCCAACGGACGTCGCCATGTCTGCTAAATGGTTTCAGCTATTCCCCGGCAGAATTTTTCGCCAACGAAGTCCAGCAGAGTCTGTGAGTTGCATTTTGTTAAAGAAAATATGATAAATTGTTCTATTGCAACGGATTCACAAACCGGTCTGACCATAACCTCAAATTTAAAAATTCCTAGACTAAAACGTAGTGCTGTACCCTCACAACTCCCCAATTGTCCTTCTTATTTATCAAAAACTGTTCAATTGCGCCGTAGTCGCGATGGAAAAGTCCAAGAACTAGAAAATAAAAATTTTGCCAAGGCAATTAGTAGAATTTGAATTGAATTTGAATCTTTGCAAAAAGAATGTATGTACACTAATTCCAAAGAGTTTCTTGCAGTTTTAAACTTGTTTCATCTACCCGAAGGTTGGTTTAAAATTTGTGACGATCAAAGAGTTACATTGTTTAAATTAAAATATTCTCCTGGGCCTGTAATAACATATTCTGTAATAATAAATACTGACTTACAAGTTGAAACATTTTTGCGTGGCTGCGAAATACAAATTGCCCGAAATGACATTAAACCTGGTTTAACGACCCCATTTACTTATAATAATATAATTTAAGTCAAAGATTTGTTATATAATATTGACAAAAACTCTGAAGAAGATTATGCTGAAAAACGCGATGAAAATAAAAGTGTTTTAAAACACATTTCAAACTTATTAGATTCATTGCTCGCAAATATTTCAGATGAGGAGGACGACAGTTTAAAAAAAATGCTTTTATATGCGTATATAATATTTAACAAAATTTTGTATGTATTTGAGGAAACTTTCTTAACAGTTCATAATAAACGTGCATTACTAAGCCACTATATTATAAAATTTATTTCAGATAAGGGGCAACTGTCTGTCGATTATAAATGTAATATTCATCCGATTGTACATATAGCAAAGATTGTCATAATCTGCACACTAAATTCTTAAAAATTATTGTGGAAAATCAAATGATCGGTTGGCAAAGCCATCTAAAAGCCGTAAATTAATGACTCTTACCAAATAGACCGCATTCTTTTTATAATGATTTTTGCTTTGAAATTTCGTTTTTCCATAATAAAATCGAATGGGGTGCGATGAAGGGCTCAGTTGACGACTGGCACCCTCTTTGACCAAAACACCTTCAATAGTTTTCAGAATAAGTGTCTTAAGGCTAAAGCGACTCATGACAGACTGAGCGGTATAGTCTGAAAGGCTAGCGCGATACCTCTCTGTGCTGACGTCACGCGCGAGCACCGAGTCCTTATATCTCGGTGTTGTTGGTCAGGTCGGGTCAATTTATAAATATATGAACATATTTTTTTGTAATATCTGTCTCGCCTGGTTCATTATAAATGTTTCACTTAGATGTTTGGTTTTTTTTTTTGTAAATGTGTACCGGCTTTGAAGCATCAAAAAAATGGGCTCTTTTTGATGCCAAGGTTGTATGTCATTTAAAAATAAACTACTATATTATTTTGTCTTGCACCGGTCAGGTCAAGTCAATCTATATATATGAACATAATTTTTTCTAATATTTGTCTCTCCACGTTCATTATTGTTTCACTTATATTGTTTTCTTCAAATGTTTATCTTATTCATGCGTTAAAAGAAGATGTCCAAATATCAACAGTTTTAAAAAGATTTTACATTAATTGAATTTGCCCTGCTGAAAATTAACTTTTTGTGTTTTGTCTAATAATTATTTTTTCCTATGGCTTCGTCACTAATTTCTCTCTGATTCCATCAAATATCGGCCAAGTATCTTTGTGATGATAGTGGAAAGTGATGGCTCAATTTTCACTATTATGAAAGAATTTTTGTGAGTTGGTGCCTGGAACCTATTTAATTCAAAAGGCTCTAAAATAGGATCCATGCGTGAAAAGATAGCATTTGTTGTGTCAGAAATAATTTGGTTATAAATCTTTGAGACCAGTCAATAGTAAACACAATTTCATAAAATGCATTTTCCTATAATTTTTTGTCTTGATTAATTAGTTAATATTATTTTTTCTGACACTATCTCTGGCATTTTTATATCTTCTAGACCAAATTTTAGCAATATTCTTATGAGTTAAAGTTAGCAGATAAATCTATAACTTCTTCGTTCTGAAAGGGCGTTGCAAAATTGACCATTAAAACTTAATGCTGAAAGATTATATAGCAAGAATGCTTTCTACGTCGATGTCGATAATATCCACTTCATTCCGATGAATAGTATAAAGCAGGTATGCTTCTCGTTAATAATTATTTTAAAAAAAAGCCAAAAGACTTTCATATAAAGTACCTGATGCTAATTTTTTTTTTCCAATCTCTCTTTGAGTCACTAAAGAAGATATTTCGTAACAAAAATTATAGTGGACATGTGTGTGTGTGTGTGTGAGCGTGTGCCTGCGTGGGTATATGGAACTCGTTTAATTCTAGGTTGAAAGGAGCGATCAAAATATTCTCATACCAACATACATCATTAAGAAGCGTCCTTGGTTACACATTTTAGTGGGTGGGCACAATATAAGCCTGGTTTGATTGTTCATTTGGTTGATGGAACAATCAAAAGAGTCATATATAAAATACTATTGGCTAATTTCATCTTTGCCAATATCTCTTTATTTTAACATCATAAAGGGTGGGATTATGGAATCCGTTTGATTGTGCTTTTTCAGGAGGACAATCATAAGGGTTTCATACAAACTTATTTATTTCGTTTGCACAAATTATTTGCTTCTTTATCAATCTGTTTCCATTTAAAGCGTTGTTTTAGGAGAAAGGCAAAGCAATCCCAGTACAGAAAGTTGTATTCTTACCGACTTTATTCTATTTAACTAAGTTTTCACTATTATGGAGGAGGCTTTGAGAATATATCCCTGAGAATTAGCGTATGAAATTTATTTCTTTTTCAAGGCTCTAGAATAAATTTCATACGCTCAAAAAAAAATTCGAAGGAACATTTTCGGAAAAGGATTAATTTGTATATTTTCCATGTTCTGTTTATGTAGCTATGAGAAATACGATTCTAATTTTAAAGCTGTCTGTTTTTAATTCAGTTTTGGATACTTAAGTCCATAATAAATTGTTGTATTGTCGAAAGCTACAATTCTGTTTAAAAAAATCATAATTATCTCAAAATTCCCAACGAATTTATTTATTTCTTTGCACAAATTATTTGTTTCTCTATCAATCTGTTTCCATTTAATGCGTTGTTTTAGGAGGAAGGCAAAGCAATCCCAGTACAAAAGGTTGTGTTCTTACCGACTTTATTCCATTTAACTAAGTTTTCACTGTTATAGAGGAGGCTTTGAAAATATATCCCTGAAAATTAGCGTATGAAGTTTATTTCTTTTTCTAGGCCCTAGAATAAATTTCATACGCTCAAAAAAAAAATTCCAAGGGAACATTTTCGGAAAAAGGATTAATTTGTATATTTTCCATGTTCTGTTTATGTAACTATGAGAAATACGATTCTAGTTTTAAAGCTGTCTGTTTTTAATTCAGTTTTGGATACTTAAGTCCATAATAAACTGTTGTATTGTCGAAAGTTGCAATTCTGTTTAAAAAAATCATAATTATCTCAAAATTCCCAACGAATTTATTTATTTCTTTGCACAAATTATTTGTTTCTCTATCAATCTGTTTCCATTTAATGCGTTGTTTTAGGAGTAAATCCCAGTACAAAAGGTTGTGTTCTTACCGACTTTATTCCTTTTAACTAAGTTTTCACTATTATGGAGGAGGCTTTGAAAATAGATCCCTGAGAATTTGCCTATGAAGTTTATTGCTTTTTCAAGGCCCTATAATAAATTTAATGCGCTCAAAAAAAAACATTCAAAGGGAACATTTTCGGGAAAAGGATGTTCTATTTATGTGACTATGAGAAATACAATTCTAGTTTTAAAGCTGTCTGTTTTTAATTCAGTTTTGGATACTTAAGGCTATAATCAACTGTTGTATTGTTAAAAGTTGCAATTCTGTTTCAAAAAAAAAATCATAATTATCACAAAATTCCCAACGAATTTATTTCATTTAACACCAAAAGTACCAGAATAAAAATAGTTCGTTTAATTCGTTTTTTTTTCTGGTTTTGTCTACTAAATTCTCTAAAAATTTATCGCATGTCCGTATAGTATAGAAGTAAAATAGGCCAGCTTCCGCTGTAAGGGTTTGCTGAAGGAAATTCTAAGAGAGGAATACTAGGGACTAGTTGGTTTCCATCACCCACGGAAATCAATTAGACCTTACGCATGGAAGACCAGGAGCTGACCAAGTTTTCTCAATCTTGCCGAATTTTATTTAGACCCTCAACCGACTAAAACTATTCAAAATTAAATTTAAATCAAAAATGGTGTGAAAGATTTCGACATTATTAACTTAACACTTACCACAAGGAGATGTGTAGGAATTGTTAAGCCAAAAGGGTCGTTTTACTTTTTCTTCGAGCAAATCTGTATGAAGTGTTACCTCTTTTAAACACTCTATACAATTATACTCTTGGGAATGTAAAACCAAAAACTCTCCACTTTTTGCAGGCAAGTCTGTGTAAAATGGCAAGGCCACATTCACTTTTCACAACATAAATTTGTGAAATTTAAGGCTCCTTACCCTTCTCACAGAATATGACGCTGCAAGCTGTGTAAAGCGATTTTACACGCTTTATTGGTTAGTAATTGAAAAGTTGTAGAGAACGCGAGGTTGTGGGCCCAAATTCTTTTACGCCCAGTGAATTTTATTAACATCTTGTACACCAGCCGACTACAACTCTTCAAATACCAAATTCAATAAGTAAGTAGTGTAAAATAAAACCTTTAATCGCTTAACAATTAAGACCGACAGAGATGTGGAAAGTTCTAAGCCAAAAATGTCATTTTACTATTTCCTCGGTGAATATGTATGAAGTCTTTTTTTAAATACTTCATACAATTACACTTTTGGAAATGTAAAACCAAAAACTCTACACTTTTTGTAGACAGATCTGTGTAAAACGGCAAGGCCAAATTCACTTTTCACAACATAAATTTGTGCAATTTAAGGCTCCTTACCCTTCTCACAGATTATAAACCTGCAAGCTGTGTAAAGCGATCTTTACACATTGGTAATTAAAGAGCTGCCAAGAATGAGAGGTTTTGCCCCAAAGTTCTCTCATCCCCAGTGAATTTCATTAACATCTTGTAGACCAGCTGACTACAGCTCTTTAAAAACCAAATTCCATAAGTAAACAGTCTAGGACAAAACCATTATTATTTAACGCTTAATACAGACAGTGGCCAATTTCTTTTAGTCACATAAATCTTCTTTCAGATCTCAGATATCAACGCATTGGCAGAAACCTTGCGTTTGGCCAGATTCTGTCAGTACCACAAATTCTTATTTAGTTCCTACTAATCAGCGAATTAAACTATACACACTGTTCTTATACAATCAATATCTTATGGTTCCATCAAGTTTCATTTAGCTTATACACCAATACTACTAAAACTAAGAGCTTTTATGTGCAACTATTTTTCTTTTCCTGGCTTTTTCTAAATTTTGTAAAAGATTGTCGCGTGTCTGTATAATACAGAAGTGGAATTGACCATCTTTCACTGTAAGAGAAAGAGTTTCCTGTAGGAAACAGAAAGGGGGTATTAGTAGGGACTACTTGATTTCAAGCACTGAATGAAACCAAGTAGGCTTTGCGGATGATACATTTGATAGAGGGGGAAGGCTATATCATTAGAGGACAAGTTAGGCAAGTTTCGTTTTGGGTTACCAATTTTCCACTGCGGGTCCGGGGACTAATTAAAAGAATAGGCCCAAGGTAACTCCTGCCTGTCGTAAAAGGCGACTAATTGGAATTAAACACTGGCGGGGGTCTTGTCCAGGTGGGCCTGGAGTGAGGAGGATATCTCTGGGGTGTGATGTACACCCGGATTTTGAGGCCTCCACTCTGGGATTAGAAATGGACAATTGACCTCGCACGGTTGTTACTCGGGAGCGGGGTTCCGGATGGGTGCCGCCTTGGGTTGAGTGCTGGCGGGTGTCGTGTGTCTAGACGACCCGGAGGGGGTTGACAACTCTGATGAGTGGTAAACACCCGGAGTTTGAGGCCCCCACTGTGTGCTTCGGAACGGAAGGACGGCCTCGCTTGTGCGATGCTCGGGAGCGGGGCTCGATGGGATGTCGCCTTGAGTCTAGCACTGGTGGGTGTCGGGTCTAGACGAACCCGGAGGAGAACTGATATCTTTAGGGGTGGAATACAACTAAGGGTTGAGGCCTCTTCTGTGAGCTTCGAAACGGACAAACGACCTCACTTGGATGCTGCTCCGATGCAGGACTTCATGATACTGCCCCGAGTCAAACACTGAGTGATGTCTGGTCCAGACGAACTCGGAGAGAGGTTATCTCTCTTTGAGCTTTGAGACGGGCAAGTGACATCGCTCAGATGGCAGTACATCTGTTAAACAAGGTTTAACCTCGCAGGTGCAAGCTAACGCTGGCGAGTGTTGGGCGTGGACGAACCCGGAGGTGGCTAGGGTCTCTAGGAGTGGATTGCACCTGGAGACTTGGGCGCACTTTGTGAGTATTGATACAGGCTAACGACCCCGCCTGGATGCTGCTCGAGGGCGGGACTTGATGATACTGCATCGAGTCAATGAAACACTGGCGGGGGTCTGGTGCAGGTGAGGCTAGGGGAGGCGGATATCTCTGGGGAGTGATATGCACCCGGAGTTTGACGCCTCCACTGTAGCCTCATAGACTGACAGTTGGCCTCGCTTGGTTGTTACTCGGGAGCGGGGTTCCAGATGATACCGCCCTGGCGTGTGTCGTGTGTCCAGACGTCCCGGGGGGCTCTGATCTCTGATGAGTGGTAGACACCCGGAGTTTGGAGCTCATACTGTGTGCTACGAAACGAACGGACGACCTGGCTGTGGTGATTCTCGAAAGCGGGACTCGGTGGGATGTTGCTTTGAGTCTAACACGGTTCGGTGTCAGGTTTAGACGAGCCTGAGGGGAGCTGAGATCTCTAGGGGTGGATTAAAACTGGAGATTGGATGCTGCTCGAGAACGGGACTTCATGATACCGCCTCGAGGCAAACACTGATGGATGTCGGGTCCAGACGAATTCAGAGAGAGGTTATCTCTCTTTGAGCTTCGAAGCGGGCAAGCGACTTCACTCAGATGGCAGTACACCTGCCAAACAAACTGTCACCCTCAAGAAAAGATCGACTCCCACATGGAGCTGGAATTGATGGGTGAAATTTAAATAATTAGATGTGAGCCACAATAGAGCTAAGGTCGCGGTGGAGGGACTGGAATAGCCCACTCGCAATAAAATCTAATCTAATCTACTAATTTTAAAACATGTATTTGGTGTCATCTCACTCTCACACTCATCTGTCATCATAAGAATAAACCAAATATTACTTTCTTGTTTATTCATTATTTTATGCAAACTGATATATTTCTGTAATTTTCTGTAGTATTAAGCTAACAATACAACAGCAAAAACATATTGCGGAGTGTGATATTGTTTTCTTTGGCATCTGAAGACCCAAAAACAAGGTTTTGTTTATGGTCAATTATTTTACCCTACAGCTCCGTTCCTGGATTATCTATCATTCCGTTAGTGTTAATGAGTTATCATTTTATTAATGCAGTCAAAAGTCTATGCCAAGTTGTCACTGTTATGGAGGGCGTTTGGAAAATAGATCCCTGAGAATTAGTGTATGAGGTTTATTTTCTTTTAGGCCCGTTAATAAATTTCTTGCGCTCCAAAAAAAAAAACCTTCGAAGGGAACATTTTCGGGAAAATGGTTAGTTTTTATTTTTTTCAGGTTCTGTATAAATGTCAATGATAAATACAATTCTAATTTTAATTCTGTCTGTTTTTAATTCAGTTTTCGATACTCAAGTCCATGATCAACTCTTGCATCGAAAGTTATAATTCTGTTAAGAAAACTCATAGTTATCACAATATAGTTGGGTTATTTCGGTAAATTCGTTTTTTTTTTTCTACTAAATTCTCTAAGAGGTTATCTAATGTCGGTATAATACAGAAGTGAAATCGACCAGCTTTCACTGTCAGGGGAAGAGTTTCCTCGAGGAAACCCTAAGAGGGGAATACTAGGGACTAGTTGATTTCAAGCACCCATTGAAATCAAATAGGCCCTATGCATGAATACATTTGATAGAGGGAGAAAGCTATGTCACCAAAAGACAATGTTTCTCAAGTTGCGTTTTATGTTAGACGTTTAAAAACTTTTATTTTGTATCATCTCACTCTCACAGTTATCTATCATACTACGAATAAATGAATGGTTTAGGTTTCTGTTTGTTTATTTCGATATTGTTTCCTGTAACTTTGTTATTAGATTATCCTTGATTCCAACAAAAACTTTTAAAATGCACCATTTTGCTAATATAAAGGGGAGCTCAGATTCCACTGTTATGCAAGAGTTTTTGTAAAAGAAGTCTGCATAATACTGTCTTCCCAATATTAGTCTGATGCGTGCTACAAAAATTGTGTTTCTGTTTGTTTATTTCAATATTGTTTCCTGTAGCTTTGTCATAAGATTATCCTTGATTCCGACAAAAACTTAAAAAATGCACCATTTTGCTAATATATAGGGAGGCTCAGATTCCACTATTATGCAAGAGTTTTTGTAAAAGAGGTCTGCATAATACTGTCTTCCCAATATTAGTCTAATGCGGGCTACAAAAAATTGTGTTTCTGTTTGTTTATTTCAATATTGTTTCCTGTAGCTTTGTCATTAAATTATCCTTGATTCCAACAAAAAATTAAAAAATGTACCGTTTTGCTAATATATAGGGGGGCTCAGATTCCACTATTATGCAAGAGTTTTTGTAAAAGAAGTCTGCATAATACTGTCCTCCCAATATTAGTCTGATGCGTGCTACAAAAATTGTGTTTCTGTTTGTTTATTTCAATATTGTTTCCTGTAGCTTTGTCATAAGATTATCCTTGATTCCAACAAAAGCTTTAAAAATGCACCATTTTGCTAATATAAAGGGGGGCTCAGATTCCACTATTATGCAAGAGTTTTTGTAAAAGAAGTCTGCATAATACTGTCTTCCCAATATTTATCTGATGCGTGCTACAAAAATTGTGTTTCTGTTTGTTTATTTCATATTGTTTCCTGTAGCTTTGTCATTAGATTATCCTTGATTCCAACAAAAACTTTAAAAATGCACCATTTTGCTAATATAAAGGGGGGCTCAGATTCCACTATTATGCAAGAGTTTTTGTCAAAGAAGTCTGCATAATACTGTCTTCCCAATATTAGTTTGATGCGTGCTATAAAAATTGTGTTTCTGTTTGTTTATTTCAATATTGTTTCCTGTAGCTTTGTCATTAGGTTATCCTTGATTCCAACAAAAACTTAAAAAATGTACCATTTTGCTAATATAAAGGGGGGCTCAGATTCCACTATTATGCAAGAGTTTTTGTAAAAGAAGTCTGCATAATACTGTCTTCCCAATATTTATCTGATGCGTGCAACAAAAATTGTGTTTCTGTTTGTTTATTTCAATATTGTTTCCTGTAGCTTTGTCATAATGTTATCCTTGATGCCAACAAAAACTTAAAAAATGCACCATTTAGCTGATATAAAGGGGGGCTCAGATTCCACTATTATGCAAGATTTTTTGTAAAAGAAGTCTGCATAATACTGACTTCCCAATATTTATCTGATGCGTGCAACAAAAATTGTGTTTCTGTTTGTTTATTTCAATATTGTTTCCTGTAGCTTTGTCATAATGTTATCCTTGATGCCAACAAAAACTTAAAAAATGCACCATTTTGCTAATATATAGGGAGGCTCAGATTCCACTATTATGCAAGAGTTTTTGTAAAAGAAGTCTGCATAATACTGTCTTCCCAATATTAGTCTAATGCGGGCTACAAAAATTGTGTTTCTGTTTGTTTATTTCAATATTGTTTCCTGTAGCTTTGTCATTATATTATCCTTGATTTCAACAAAAACTTAAAAAATGCACCATTTTGCTAATATAAAGGGGGGCTCAGATTCCACTATTATGCAAGAGTTTTTGTAAAAGAAGTCTGCATAATACTGTCCTTCCAATATTAGTCTGATCCGTGCTACAAAAATTGTGTTTCTGTTTGTTTATTTCAATATTGTTTCCTGTAGCTTTGTCATTAGGTTATCCTTGATTCCAACAAAAACTTTTAAAATGTACCATTTTGCTAATATATAGGGGGGCTCAGATTCCACTATTATGCAAGAGTTTTTGTAAAAGAAGTCTGCATAATACTGTCCTTCCAATATTAGTCTGATCCGTGCTACAAAAATTGTGTTTCTGTTTGTTTATTTCAATATTGTTTCCTGTAGCTTTGTCATTAGGTTATCCTTGATTCCAACAAAAACTTTAAAAATGTACCATTTTGCTAATATAAAGGGGGGCTCAGATTCCACTATTATGCAAGAGTTTTTGTAAAAGAAGTCTGCATAATACTGTCTTCCCAATATTTATCTGATGCGTGCAACAAAAATTGTGTTTCTGTTTGTTTATTTCAATATTGTTTCCTGTAGCTTTGTCATAATGTTATCCTTGATGCCAACAAAAACTTAAAAAATGCACCATTTAGCTGATATAAAGGGGGGCTCAGATTCCACTATTATGCAAGAGTTTTTGTAAAAGAAGTCTGCATAATACTGTCTTCCCAATATTTATCTGATGCGTGCAACAAAAATTGTGTTTCTGTTTATTTATTTCAATATTGTTTCCTGTAGCTTTGTCATAATGTTATCCTTGATGCCAAGAAAAACTTAAAAAATGCACCATTTTGCTAATATAAAGGGGGGCTCAGATTCCACTATTATGCAAGAGTTTTTGTAAAAGAAGTCTGCATAATACTGTCTTCCCAATATTAGTCTAATGCGTGCTACAAAAATTGTGTTTCTGTTTGTTTATTTCAATATTGTTTCCTGTAGCTTTGTCATTAGGTTATCCTTGATTTCAACAAAAACTTAAAAAATGCACCATTTTGCTAATATAAAGGGGGGCTCAGATTCCACTATTATGCAAGAGTTTTTGTAAAAGAAGTCTGCATAATACTGTCCAGCCAATATTAGTCTGATGCGTGCAACAAAAATTGTGTTTCTGTTTGTTTATTTCAATATTGTTTCCTGTAGCTTTGTCATTATATTATCCTTGATTTCAACAAAAACTTAAAAAATGCACCATTTTGCTGATAGAAAGGGGGGCTCAGATTCCACTATTATGCAAGAGTTTTTGTAAAAGAAGTCTGCATAATACTGTCTTCCCAATATTAGTCTAATGCGTGCTACAAAAATTGTGTTTCTGTTTGTTTATTTCAATATTGTTTCCTGTAGCTTTGTCATTATATTATCCTTGATTTCAACAAAAACTTAAAAAATGCACCATTTTTCTAATATAAAGGGGGGCTCAGATTCCACTATTATGCAAGAGTTTTTGTAAAAGAAGTCTGCATAATACTGTCCTTCCAATATTAGTCTGATGCGTGCTACAAAAATTGTGTTTCTGTTTGTTTATTTCAATATTGTTTCCTGTAGCTTTGTCATTATATTATCCTTGATTTCAACAAAAACTTAAAAAATGCACCATTTTGCTAATATAAAGGGGGGCTCAGATTCCACTATTATGCAAGAGTTTTTGTAAAAGAAGTCTGCATAATACTGTCCTTCCAATATTAGTCTGATCCGTGCTACAAAAATTGTGTTTCTGTTTGTTTATTTCAATATTGTTTCCTGTAGCTTTGTCATTAGGTTATCCTTGATTCCAACAAAAACTTTAAAAATGTACCATTTTGCTAATATATAGGGGGGCTCAGATTCCACTATTATGCAAGAGTTTTTGTAAAAGAAGTCTGCCTAATACTGTCCTTCCAATATTAGTCTGATGCGTGCAACAAAAATTGTGTTTCTGTTTGTTTATTTCAATATTGTTTCCTGTAGCTTTGTCATTATATTATCCTTGATTTCAACAAAAACTTAAAAAATGCACCATTTTGCTGATATAAAGGGGGGCTCAGATTCCACTATTATGCAAGAGTTTTTGTAAAAGAAGTCTGCATAATACTGTCCTTCCAATATTAGTCTGATGCGTGCAACAAAAATTGTGTTTCTGTTTGTTTATTTCAATATTGTTTCCTGTAGCTTTGTCATTATATTATCCTTGATTTCAACAAAAACTTAAAAAATGCACCATTTTGCTGATATAAAGGGGGGCTCAGATTCCACTATTATGCAAGAGTTTTTGTAAAAGAAGTCTGCATAATACTGTCCTCCCAATATTAGTCTGATGCGTGCAACATAAATTGTGTTTCTGTTTGTTTATTTCAATATTGTTTCATGTAGCTTTGTCATAAGATTATCCTTGATTCCAACAAAAACTTTAAAAAATGTACCATTTTGCTAATATATAGGGGGGCTCAGATTCCACTATTATGCAAGAGTTTTTGTAAAAGAAGTCTGCCTAATACTGTCCTCCCAATAATAGTCTGATGCGTGCTACAAAAATTGTGTTTCTGTTTGTTTATTTCAATATTGTTTCCTTTAGCTTTGTCATTAGATTATCCTTGATTCCAACAAAAATTTAAAAAATGTACCATTTTGCTAATATAAAGGGGGGCTCAGATTCCTCTATTATGCAAGAGTTTTTGTAAAAGAAGTCTGCATAATGCTGTCCTCTCAATATTTATCTGATGCTTGCTACAAATATTGTGTTTCTGTTTGTTTATTTCAATATTGTTTCCTGTAGCTTTGTCATTATATTATCCTTGATTCCAACAAAAAAATTAAAAAATGTACCATTTTGCTAATATAAAAGGGGGCTCAGATTCCACTATTATGCAAGAGTTTTTGTAAAAGAACTCTGCATAATACTGTCCCTCCAATATTTATCTGATCCGTGCTACAAAAATTGTGTTTCTGTTTGTTTATTTCAATATTGTTTCCTGTAGCTTTGTCATTAAATTATCCTTGATTCCAACAAAAAATTAAAAAATGTACCGTTTTGCTAATATATAGGGGGGCTCAGATTCCACTATTATGCAAGAGTTTTTGTAAAAGAAGTCTGCATAATACTGTCCTGCCAATATTAGTCTGAGGCGTGCAACAAAAATTGTGTTTCTGTTTGTTTATTTCAATATTGTTTCCTGTAGCTTTGTCATTATATTATCCTTGATTTCAACAAAAACTTAAAAAATGCACCATTTTGCTAATATAAAGGGGGGCTCAGATTCCACTATTATGCAAGAGTTTTTGTAAAAGAAGTCTGCATAATACTGTCCTCCCAATATTAGTCTGATGTGTGCTACAAAAATTGTGTTTCTGTTTGTTTATTTCAATATTGTTTCATGTAGCTTTGTCATTAGATTATCCTTGATTCCAACAAAAACTTAAAAAATGCACCATTTTGCTAATATAAAGAGGGGCTCAGATTCCACTATTATGCAAGAGTTTTTGTAAAAGAAGTCTGCATAATACTGTCTTTCCAATATTTATCTGATGCGTGCTACAAAAATTGTGTAAAGGCTTTCATTTACGGAGAATTTTTTGGTTAAAAATATCTACTCTTTCTTCTTTAATTTCTTACTCACTCAATCTTCTACAGGTTACTTGAATACATTATTAAATATAAATAATCACTTAAAACAACATTAATTAAATAACTAACTCAATTTAAATCACTGACTTTGGTTCAAGTCCGTGCGTGTACTTTCTACAGATATAACCAAGCTGATTCTCAATGCGATTAAGGAGCCACTTTTGCATATGACAAATGTCTTTAGAAAAAGGATATGTACCAAAATGGAAATGCTAATACCACTAAGAAAAGTCTCGAATACAGAAGACTAGAAGCATTTTAGACCTGTAAACACTATTTAATTCTTGTGGACAATATTATCCGTTTATTCCACTTATAGAAATTAGAGAGGGTTTGTGCGTGTGAAACCCTCGACAGACCTAAAAAAACAAAACAAATATACCTATTATTCAATGATAAAGGTATTTGAGGCTGGCATTGTTATTCTAATAAATGTCTATAAACAATTATTTAGTGATATCTATCTTTTACCGCCATCTAACGTCTTACAAATGAACTAACTGTATATTTAATACCAGACACTGGGAAAGCTCAGCTGAAAACAACCTATCCGGTCAGTGATCGAAAAGTCATAATACAAATTACGTTTTACTTTACTTTATTTTAAAATATTGCATTGATGACATGTGACCCTAACGCCATCTCTTTCCGCAATATTTATTTGATACATACTACATCAATTGTGTAAAGGGTTTCATTTGCAGAGAATGGTTTAGCTAAAATATCTACCATTTCTTTAGTTTCTGACTCACTCAAATTTATACAGCTTACAAAAATGAGATTAAAACCTACATTAAGAAATAAAAATAATCACTTTGAACAAAAGTGATTACAGAATAAGCTCTATTTGCTGATTATATTTACTGATTTTGGTTGTTATATCAAGTCCTGCTGGGCGTTCTACAGACATAATCAAACTGATTTTCAATGCGATTAAGGAGCCACTTTTGCATATGAAAAATGTCTTTAGAAAGGAGATATGTACCAAAATGGCAGTGATAATAATACCACTGTGAAAAATGAATACAGAAGACATAAAAGAATTCATACCTGTAAACACTATTTAATTCTCGTAAAAAATGTTATATGTTTATTCCACTTCTGGAGAGTGGGGAGGGTTTGTGTGTCGCTAAACCCTCCAATATGTATGCATGGACCGTATAATTGATCCGCAGACCTAAAAAAAATATATACCTATTTTTGAATGATAAAGCTATTTGAGTCTGGAAGTTTCATTCTAATATATGCTTATAAACAATTGTCTAGTGACATATATCTTTTACCGCCATCTAACATCGTACAAATCAACCAAATGTGTATTTGGTACCAGACACTAAAAAATCTCAGCTGAAAACATCCTATCCATCCAGTAATTGGAAAGTTGTGATAAAACTTACATTTTACTTTCAACTGTATTTCAAAATATTGCATTCCGGATATGTGACGCTAACACCATCTGTCTTTCCAATATTTATTTGATACATGCTACGTCAATTGTGTAAGGGTTTCCATTTACAGAGAATTTTTTAGTTAATAATATCAACTATTTCTTTAGTATGGAACGGTTTCACCAAATAAGTGCAACAACAAACAATGAACTATTTCTTCTTTTATTTCTGACTCACTCAGTCTTTTACAGTTTACAAAAATTAATTGGGTACCTCAAGAAATATAAATCATCACTTAAAACAGCAGTAATTAAACAATTATCTCTATTTAAAATTACTGATTTTGGTTCAAGTCCGGATGTACTTTCTACAAACATAATGAAACTCATTTTCAATGCGACGAAGGAGCCACTTTAGCATATGATAAATGTATTTAGAAAGGGGATATGTACCAAAATGGCAGTGATAATACCACTGAGAAAAATGTTAAATACAGAAGACATAGAAGAATGCAGACCCGTAATTTTAATCTTATTAGGCCCATTTTTAACACTTTGTGTATCTTTGTTATTGTTGACAAGTGACCAAAGTGTTTTTGTCTTATTAGCAAATTAAATTGTTTTTTTTTAATTCCATATTTCCGAAAATAATAAAGCTATGTTGATGAACTTTGATATACATATGGTCTTGATAATAACTTACGAACACAATAAAATCGAAGTTTCCGTGTTAACAGAAAAATAAGTAATTAGAGGTTGAAGTAAATTCGATACCATAACGCACTTACTAGATTCGGTACTTTTTATAACCAATATTTTGTATAATTTATTTATAGCCGGATAACTTAAAGCGTTCTATATGTACATCTCCGGTCTACAAAAATTTAATGTATCATTATGAAACACTTATGAGTGATTTGAATTTGCATTCCTTGTAACTAAACCTTAAGCTAGGCCTTAAAATTACAAAGGCACATTTAGGTAGTAAGAATTAATATAAATAGCCTCAGCATGAATATAAATAGCCTCAGCATGGTAGGCACAATTCAAACTGTGACGTGACGGTGACAGCCTGCTATATGTACAGAGTTATTCATTATAAATTAGGCAACCCTTATCGTTATTATTGCCTATAAGAAAGTTTAAACAGAAGTTGTGTAGGTATGACTGAATTTTGTTAAGATGCTATCAAAAGTATACAGTGGCGTGCAGATTTCGGGGATACAAAAAATATTTTTTAAATGGGATGTATGTATTTATTCACACACCATACATTCACAAGCTTATACATATCAAGTCTATTTACATATCAGCTAAGACATCTAAGTCTATTGACTTGTGTATGCCTTTTACACTTTTACAAGTTACACAATTTATGACGCTCAGAGCCATGCCTCTCTATTGCCTATGAGCAACTTGAAAACAATCACAGCCTCCACACCAATACTTAAACAAAACTAAGATCACACAAAACAGACTACCTTTATTTCTTAAAGCTCAACACTTCTACGACTATAAGCATCAGGTGAAATTCCAAGAAGAACAATACAAAAGTAAGCAGTTTCACGAAGCAAAATACACATCGATCGCGTGGCCGTATGATACAGACATGGAACATTACATCCCCACTTCCCCTCTGTGCCAAAGCATCTTCTGAAGTTATCGCAAAAATATTTACCACAGCACATTTATCACAGCACCGTTAGGTTTCCCCTCTACACCTCATCCTCAACCATTCACTCACAGAAACAAAAAGAAAAAAGAACAAGAAAACAAACAACGAACCATTCACTCTTACTCGCGTCCATATACCACCCCACATCCATGTCCTTGTATACCATACCATCACTCCCCAGGCACACTCTCACATTCATATACAGCCACATACAGATCTTTACACACAAGCACTTAGCCATTCACTTACTCGCTTGCTCACTCACACATGCCCAATCATCCATTAACAATCGCCAGGAATGAATCTTTTCTCTGTATTAGGAAATCTTTAGCCTTTTTCTTGAACTTGTAATGTATCAGTCCCTTTAATTCTCCAGGTATTAAGTTATAAAACTTTGGGCCGTAGTACCACAAGGATCGCTGAGAAGCATTTTTGACTCTTAGTGGAACTGACAAGACATCATTTACACGAGTCCTCGTTGTATAACCATGTGTCACTCTTGCCTGTTTTGCACTGTGTACATGCATATATTTTAGTGCTTTTAGCACAAATAAGCTTCTCAGGTCCAATATTTTGTTGTCACAGTTGTACAGCAATTTAGTCGGGTATTGGACATCTTTCTTATATATGACCCTCAGTATGAAATTTTGTGTGATCTGCAGGGAGGAAAGAGCACTCTCATAACATACACCCCAGGACAATATGCCATACAAAAATATCGACTCAACCAATGCTCTATATAACACAAGTTGATTTTTTATCGTAAGTACACTCCTCAGTGAGTAGAATTTGCTGATTAAGTTTCTCATCCTTTTGTTAATGTAATCAATATGATCATGCCACTTGAGGTGCTGGTCAACAACAACACCAAGATACCTAATACTTTGTATTCTTTCAATGGGGTTAACACTCCCCACCACACTTAAATCTCCTAAGTCTGCAGGTAATGCCGCGTTGGTAGGAGAAAATGTCATATATTTCGTCTTACTTACATTTAAAGAGAGCAAGTTATCATCCAGAAGTAATTTCATAGTATTTATTCCTCTCTCAGCTTTCTCGATAACTTCAGTCCAACTTTCCCCTTCAAACAGCAATACAGTATCGTCAGCATATGCTATAGTCGAGCACTCTAGGTTTTTGTTCTCTAGTAGGTCATTAATATAGATGGAGAACAGAACTGGCCCCAACACAGAACCCTGTGGCACACCAGCCTCAACAGTCATTGGTTTTCCGACTGTTTTCCCCACTTTCACTGCTTGTGTACGTGTATGCAAGTAGCTCCGGAAGATCTCCAAAACCGTACCTCTCACTCCAATGTCTTCCAGTTTGTTTAACAATTTTGTATGTGATACGGTATCAAATGCCTTACGTATATCGAGGAATACTGCAACAGTCTTCCTACCCAAGTTAAACCTTTCCAACACTCCTGAAGTCAAAGCCAGCAAGGCATCTTCCGCTGACATGTTTTCCCTAAAACCATATTGATATCTAGAATATA
Organism: Tillus elongatus; assembly: GCA_964006375.1. Lineage (NCBI taxonomy): Eukaryota > Metazoa > Arthropoda > Insecta > Coleoptera > Cleridae > Tillus > Tillus elongatus. The sequence continues at coordinate 137,946,224 of OZ023267.1, read as the reverse complement.
CCTGTATATTATTAAATTTTTGAAGTGATTTTTTTCCTGATTCCATATACCATACGTTACCGCTAACTCATACCTTTTTTGAGTTATTAAAAGTAAAACTAGTTAGTATAAATATGGAAAAGTTTCCTTTGTATATGTTCTGGCCTCGAGGTGAACTCCTTCAGTCATATGGCAAAGTTAACATTGTTACGGTAAGCTTTAAAAATGACAGCCATTGTATTTGATAAGTGACATTTCTTTAATGAAATCATCAAAATGGTTTACAGTGAGGAAGGAAAAGCACAAATGTTTAACAAAATAGGTAACAAAACTTTATTTTGGAAATATAAATATAAATAAACGATCTCATAAAAGATGTTCCATGTATCCACCATTATTGTCAATGCATAATTAATAACGTCTTCTCATATTTATAATTGCACCGGAAATGGCTTCACTATTGGCGTTCAGATTGTTTATTTCATGTCTAATCCTGTCTTTAATGATTTAAATGCTATTATTATGATCAATATTGACAATGTATTTTATAATTTCTGAAAGAAATGAATCCATAGGGGTCAAATCCGTTATTTGTAATCTGGACATCATTAAAGTATATGGTAAGTTGTTGGTTAGCGAGTTTGTTGTTCAAGTGGAAGCAATCACACTCGGTTTTGCCTGGGTTAGGTGTTAGCCTTCATCTTCTGTAGTATTGTCCAAGGACCTTGAGGTCGTTGATAAAAATTTGTTCTTGACTTTCTATTGTTTTCGTCTGATTGCTATTGCCAGGTCGTCCGCGTTTGGGAACTTTTTGATATTGTTTCTAGCATATCAGATATGTATAGATTAAACAGCACAGGAGCTAATATAGATCCCTGGGGTAAGCCATTTTGCAGTCTTCTCACCTTGCTGGAGATGTCACCCATTTCCGCCCGAAATAATCTGTCACACAGCATGTTGTTCAGGAGCCGACCCAGCCTTTTATCGAGGATCACCCCGAGGAATTTATAAAGTAGACCCTCTCTCCAGACTGTGTGGTCGCTGTGAGGTCAATAAATACCGCGGACGTCGCGGGGTCAAAATGGCTGTTAGGTGGCAATTTAATAGTTCCATTATTCCCTATCCATATGGGGAATACCTTATTCAAATGATCTTGAACGGGTAGGATACTATACGGAGTTGCCCCATCCTGCATACAAATCATATCATCAAGTTCGACTTCCTGAAAGTTCGGTAAAAGAATATTTTTTGCTTTTGGTATAAGTATTTCCAAATGTTTAACTTCAGTTAAAGTATAATCATAAAATATATGCCGAACAGTTTTGTCTCTGAAAATTCCACACCGAACGCTAACAGTTTTTCTTCCTAATTTTTGTATTTGTTTTAGCAATATTCCTATTAAAAACTCCTGCGGTAGAAAAGGATGATTCATCAGTCCATAATATGTTAAGAAAATCATCGGGATCTTCATTTAAGTTTTCAATCATCTGGCAGCAAAAATCCAGCTTTTATGAGCTTCTGTTAAAACTGTTAGGGGTATAATTTTATATGGTCTGTAGTTGTTCTTTTTTTAACGTACGTTGGATTTTGGAATAACTTTTACCTAATTACACGACTGCATTATTTATAGTGAATTTTGAATGTTCTAAAAAATAATGCAATATTTAAAAAAAGTCTATTCGTGAATAAATATGGATGGGCTCACCCTCGAAATGAAGCAGTATATATAACTGTTTTTCCTGGTTTGCTTGAACTACACGCTTTTTCCTACTAAAACTGGAGGTATTATTCACCTTTCCGTAAATATTTTCGAACGTATTTTATGCTGGCATTGGACTATTTGGATATAAAACCCTAGATGCTCTTTTTCCCCACGTTTATTTTTGTTATTTTAGTGAATTTTTATTTAAAAAATTCACTAATAGAGAGGTATCGATGGTGAGACTTTGCAAAAATTCTTTCAAATGAGCGCGAATTAGGACCCCTAGAACCCATATCCGGGGTCAGTTTGAATTTTTATATGCTTATATATATTTATATATATATATATATATATATATATATATATATATATATATATATATATATATATATATATATTATATATATATATATATATATATATATATATATATATATATATATATATATATATATATGTATCCGTCTGATAACTCAAAAAATAATTAACCGATTTAGATGAAACTCGGCAAGTGCCTTTCTTTTATTAATGGCTTGGATGAGTTCGTTGGCCAGGAAAATCGAACGGGGTTTTCCGGGAAAATTTTGAGTTTTCTTTCAAAAAAAAATTTTTTTTCCGAAAATTTCGATAAAATTTGGTCTACATATTGCTTTGGGAAATACCTAACTATGTGCCAAAATTCAGCTTTCTAGGGTTACAGAAAATTGAGCTATTCAAATTTTAAACATGTTTAAATCATAAGTATGGTTGCTGTTGGTTAGTCAATGCTTTTCTTATTGACTCATGAGATTCATTCATCAACCTTCCATTGACTTCTGCTTCTGCCGCTGTTACAGTCCTTTTATTTAGATCTAGAGTTGTAAAGTTTTCTGTATCATTTGGGATATAATTTGTTTGCTTTTGTTACTGACCAACAAAAGATATGATAAAATTGGACAAAGAAAGGGAATATGATATATTAACAAGGCTATTTTTGGCTCAACAGCATTTATTAGTTTTCGTAATTGTTTTTTTATCGGGTTTTGTTACTTTGACTAGACATATTTTTATTATGATTGGTACTACTAAAAGTAATTAAAGTTTGTCTCATTCAATATTAAATTTATTTTAGTGTTAAAATAGAAGACGATGTGATATGGTCCAAAATCTGATTGATATTTTGTTGGTATGTACTGTAAAAAAGCAAATTGCAGTTCAAAAAATCTAGACGCAGCAAGTGCGTTATGGTAGCCAATTTTCATAAAAACATCTGAAATCTCAAAAAATAACAAATAATAATAATAATTTTTATTGACAAAAGACTGAGACTGGACATTGTGGCTGGAAACTGTAAACAAAACAAAAAGTAGAATAACCCCAAAAACTACAACAATAATAACAGAGTTATGCGCTATCTTTTTTGATACGTATTTCGACAACGAAGTTGTCTTCATCAGTAGCTGTAATTAACCGATTTCGATGAAACTTGGCAACTGCCTGTCTTTTATTAATGGCTTGGATGAGTTCGTTATCCAGAAAAATCAGACGGGGTTTTCCGGAAAAATTTTGAGTTTTCTTTCGAAAAAATTTTTTTTCTCCGAAAGTAACAAAGCTGTTTCAATGAAATTTACTATATATGTTGCCTCAACCTTACTACGTACCAAAATTCAACTTTCTAAGTTTAGAGAAAATTGAGTTACTCAAATTTTAAAGTTTCTTTCGAAAAAAATTTTTTTCTCCGAAAATTACAAAGTTATTTTAATGAAATTTTGTGGATATCTTGCCTTAGGAAAAACCTTACTACGTATTGAAATTAAACTCTTTAAGTTTATAGAAAATTGAGTTATTTAAATTTGAAGCATTTAATAAAAATTCACTACCATAACGCACTTGCTGCGTCCCGAGTTTTTTTATATAAGTACATATTTGAACTTTTTCTTTCTCACTCTAAACCATTTTGATTATTTCATTACAAAATCTTACTTGTTAAACATAATAGCTGTCATTTTCAAAGTTTACTTTCATTAAGTTAACTTTCCCATATTTACAGTAACTAGTTTTACTAACATATTCGACGTTTAATAACTAAAAAGGGTATGAGTTAGGGGTAACATATGGTATGTTTTTTAAATAAAATAAAAAAGATCGGTAAAAGTCTGCTTTTATGAAATTTTGTATACATGCCTGTTTTAGGGTATAGATGACGAAAATCACAACAAAAATTAGGGCAGAAGCAAACTTTTGAAATTATTTTCATTATTTTTTTTTTAAGAAAAGTACTTACTTTTGCGAGATGTTTAGGGGCATATCTCGCTTCACCTGACAGATTAAAATATACTCCTGTAATGCTTTAATGCCTTATTTTACTCAACAGGTTCATTTTTCATGGTTTTCACGTTTCGTTTTTTGAAAAATATTATTACTAAATAATTTGCTTCTTGCAATATCAAAATATATGACTTGAAATTGTTTTTATATGTCAAATATCAACGTCAAGTTAGGATCAATTATCGATGAAAAGAAGGGAAATCTACAGAACCACGTAAACAGTATAGGGGATGCACTAACTATGTGAAAATGAATTATAATAGAGGAATACACCCTTCTTTAGCTTGATATAAAACGAACGATCCCCAAAAATGTGTAAAATATGACAAAAACATACAGCGGAAGTGAGTATAACTTTCGTTTTTCGTAAAAAAAAAATCCAAATAACTCCAACAATTTGCTTCAGCCCTCATTTTCGTCATTTGCACCCTAAACCACGGCTGTATACAAAATTTCATAAGAATCGAACACATGTGCGGAAAGCGAACTTTTAACAAAAGGGTCATTCTAAAAATTTAATAATATACAGTATCCCATTTTTAAAAAAATTGTATCCCCTGGACTCTGCGCGCCACTGTGCTTTCAATAGCATTTTAAGAAAATTCAGTCGTAACCACACAACTCTTGCTTTAAGTTTTTGGTAAATTTGCAGATTAACTCCCGAACGCTTTTCAAAAAACTGTTTTCAGAAATCTGCTTAGCGCCCCGCTCTGGATTTACAAACCACCAGAAAAATGTCTTGTGCAACCCACCCCCCCCCCCCCCCCAAGGAAGTTACCAGGAGTGAATAGGGGTGCTGGGCGGGGTGGATAGTAAAAAGGAAATATGAGCAGAAAATGCGAAGAAAACGGGCTTGAAAGCTGTCGTTTTCACATCTTGAAGCCATATCCCCTTAAACCCTGCCTACCCCGCACAGCACCCCTATTCCCCCAGGTGCCGTAACCTCCTTGATGGGACATTTTTCTTGTGGTTTATGCAACGAGGGTGCTTGTATGCATGCGAGAGGGGCAGGAAAATCCCCACGATCGCAACTTGAACAGTGGGGGGGGGGGGTCCTGCTTCGTCGTAGACATTTTCCTTCCCCTCTCGTGTGCATACAACCACCCTCGTTGCATAAACCACCAAAAAAATTCTTGCTCATACCCCCCAAGGAAGTTACGGAACCTGGGGCGAATAGGGGTGCTGTGCGGGGTAGGCAGGGTTTAATGGGGATATGGCTTCAAATAGACAGCTTTCAAGCAGTTTTCTTCGTATTTTCTACTCATATTTCCTTTTTACTACCTACCCCGCCCAGCACCCTTATTCACGACTAGTCCCGTAACTTTCTTGGGGGATGTGAACAAGACATTTTTCTTGTGGTTTGTGCATCCGGGGGGGGGGGGGGGGGGTCCTAGTGATGTCTCTGGAAACATTTTTTTGAAAAGCGTTAGGGTGCTGATCTGCAATTTTTTTCCATAGGCAATAATAACGATGATAAAGGGTGGGTGATTTATAATTAATAACAGTCCAAAAATGTGGTGTTTGGTCATGAAACACTTATATGGATTAAGTATAAGAGCTTACATCCATTGTTACTAAATATTTAAACAAATCTTAGAATTAGGAAGTCGCTTTAATATTATAAACTAAAATAAATAACCACAGCATACAAAACTATGCTAAAACTATGTGACGTGTGAGCAATTGAAACATTCCTTATAAACAAAAACCTTAACTTAGAGCTTAAAATTACGAAGGCACATTTACTAAGAATATAAATAGGCACAGAATAGTAGGCACATAAAATTGTCACTGATGGATGACATGCCTACTATTTGTAAAACTCTGACCTCCAAAAGTTTTATGTATCTCAATGATAATGGATTATAAGCAGGGCTTGGATTTATATGCAAACTTTTTAGGTGAAATTTGCGCATATATATGCACGAAATTTGAAAAAAATATGCACCAACTTGAACAAAATATGCACAAAAATATCGATATATGCAATGCATAAATAATCATAGTATACCAATACAACAAGTTTTTAAAGGTCTAAGCTATTAGTTTTAATCACAATCAATACCACATAGGACCCTAATAATTATATTATTAACTAATTATTCATTAATATTATTATTGCAATTATTACTATTGTTGCGTTTTCTCCGGGTTCTGGATAATTGAGACTTTTAATTTTAACAAAACAACTTTATTTACTCTCTAAATATGGATACAATAAAAGTTCTAGAATGTCTCTCTCACAAAACACTTAGTTTATCTGGCCTTACAATCACTAATTTGTACAAAAGTCGCTAATACACTGAAACTACAGTCGCTACTCTATAACACTTCACACTAGTTACTGTTTCTTCGAGTCACTACAACATTCTCTAACTGAACTGAACTGTCCTGGCTTGCTTTCGTCTTTATATACTCGCCGTACCTTCCACCACTTTCTGGAGCGTTCCATTCCAGAATTTTCCAGGACCTTCTTTTACTAGAAGGTTCTGTGAATACAGATCGGTCCCGTGTGTATACAGGGGGATGTATATACAGGATGATCCAAATGTGGTCATCACTCCTATGTTACACAAGAGGTGTTTCTCGTAATATAAGATCTCTCTGCGTATACAGGGTGTAAGGGTTCTCTGCGCGTACAGGGTGTATATACAGGGTGTTCGGAATGTGCAGACCTCAGTTATCCGTTCCGACGGGGTACAAGTTGGTAACTTCGTTATTTCTGGTCCTAGAGGGTTGAGACTTCGCCTGAGGGGGGTCACCCCAGGCACCCCCAGGGGGTGGGGAGGCGGTGTTGCCAGATTGTGCAAAAATTCCCAGATGTTGGGGAAGTTCTGGAGATGTGGCAACACCGCACCTACATCTATTGAAGTGCTTTGTAACACTATTAACAGATATTATTAAGTGGCGCTCTGAACTATCTATCTTGAAAGATTGTCTTCTCTCAATTAGTATGTTTTTATATGAAGAAAAACTCCGTTGTACGTCGACTGAGGTAATTGGAGCATATTTTAAGCTTGAGAATATGGTAGGGTCTACATTGTTTAAATCGTCTGAAAAATCTCCATCCAGAGCTTTTCCAAATCTGCGTTAACTTGGTAACTCTCATTTTTTGTGAATGTTTCTGATAATTTTTTTGTAAATTGTGTTGCAACAGTCCATTTGCTTGATCAATAGTTTCTTTGAAATGTTCTATTAATTTAACTGATTCAGTTAGCAAAACATCTTGCTGCTGAAATTTTTTAAATAGTTTGTGTAACTATTTTATAATTACTATTAATAAAACATAATTGCTGGCTCAATTTGGAGTCCTTTAAAATAATTTTTGCTTGTTTCACTGACGCACCTGCTTTATCTGCAAATTCAAGCATTACCTCCGTGATTTTTCTAAAATGTTCAAAATAAAATAAGGCAGCGTCGATCCAGGTTCCCCATCGCGTGATTACATGTCTAGGAGGTAATGGTACCCCAGGCAGAACTTCCCTTTATCTTTGAACTCTTAAAGGAGCTTTGACGGACACTTTTTTCGTATTATTAATAAATTCATTGACTAAAGGAAATTGCTGTCTAATTTCTTATGCCAAATCCGCCTGCGGAGCGGATCTGCAGGGCTGGCTGCGGGAAGTCAGAGTCTCTCAGTCATGTCCTGCAGGGATGCCCGCTTACCCACTGGCATCGCGTGAGGCGGCATAACCATGTAGCCAAGAAACTGGCGGATCTAGGTCGAAGCAGGGGCTGGACGGTGAAAGGTACGTGATCACAATGGGATCCTCAGAAAACCCGACTTGCTTTTTATCAAGGGGGAGGATCTCATCATATCGGACATTGCTATTTGCTGGAAGGTCCGGATCCTCTTCAGGCGTCCTATTATGCCAAGTCGGCTAAGTATGGCACTCCCGACTTCACCAGCGCTATACGTATGAAGTACCCCGACAAGAACATTCGTGTTCTTCCGTTCATCATGGTGGCCAGGGGAGCTTCCTGCCCCGAGAACCAGCTCTTTCTAAGTGCTCTCCGGGCACTGTTGGGCCTCTTGAAGGACATAACAACTATAGGCGGGTTCATCATCCACCAGGAATTCATGCGGACAGTCTGGCGTCGTCGCAGGTGAGGTGAGTGCGTCTTGATCATGTAGTGGTCTCTGTGGGGGTCTGCTATTGCTCCTCCCTCAGAGGTCGTAGACTGCTACTGCTGGCCAACACCTACAGCAGAAACCAGCCGATGAGACGAGGGGCTTATTGTTCTTCGCTTCTCACTAGTAATTCGGTGCTCCATAGCATGTTTAACCTGTGAGCCAGGCACGTTCAATGAATTAAGTTGGGATAAAATATTTTAAATGAATTCCAACTTTGACCGTATATGAAGCAGCATCGGTAAGCAGTAATAAAACTTTATAAACTGGTACAGCATTTGGTAAAAACACGTATGACAGACCCTCTTGAATAAATCTTGTTTTAGTAATATTATTTCTTTTTTTCTAATTCTTTGACTGCAATTAAATAAGGTCTAGATGAAGAAATTTCAGTTAAGGTGCCTATCATTAAATTAGCAATATATATACCACAAACATCTCTAGTTTCATCTATTACAACGTAACAAAAATTATTTTTTATAAGACTTTTTACTTCTAAAAAAGTTTCTAAATAGCATTTTTCAACCATATTTTTTCTCAACGTACTTTCATCTGGTATAGACTGTTAACGTTATTTTTCCAAAAATCACTTGAAGGCAGTGTTATTTAATTTATTCAGTGGAATGTTAGAAGCAACCATTGCCTTGCATAAGTCAAATTTAAAGGTATCCTCTTCTGCTTTCTTTGTTTGGTTTCCCAAACATTCGCCTATTGATGCTTGGGATGTATTATTTGAATTTCGTTTTTCACAATTTCTTTGATGCAGAAGTGTCTCACAGTGTTGGTCTATGAGATATTTGCTTGCGCTTGAAATCTGTTCGAAAAGAAATAAATATTACTACAGGCATGTACTTTTTTTTTTCGAATAGATAGAAATTTAGTATTGTTCTTATACAATATTCCTGAATTAAGTAATAAAAATAAAGAAGTATATTTTTAATTAGTATTTCAGTATTTTTTTAAGAACTGCAAGATATTTTTTTAATACTTTATTCAATTTTTAATTTCGATTGAATTTTATAATTTTCGATTATAAAAATCATGCGTCGATAAATTTAGCTAATAGATACTGGGCGGATTAATGGCGAAGGTTAGAAAAACAAAGAAAATAGATCAGTTGCTTAAAATAAAAAGTAACTTACCACTTTCCCGCATGGTTTACAAAAAACGTTGTCACCATCTACGCAAAGCCCTGAGTGTGGCCGTATCCAGCTTGGCAATTTGAAGCACATTTTTTTACACTAACACTGTCTAAAGATGAAGTAAATTAACTGTGCGTGCAACTAAGCACAAGCAAACTAAATAAGAGAAACAAATTATTTCAATTCTAGACACTACTGGCGTGTAAATAAATCAGCTCTAATCCCCTTTAATGTCTTCTTGCAAGACTTAAGATACGAACAAAATTACCTGGCAGTCAGTCCTTCCAATACATTCTGCAGTTATTATTGGGGATGCCGGACACCGTTTTTATGATAGGCGAGCGTAAAACCCTACTTCTTACGAATTTTAGATTTATACAATACCTACAAATTGAATTTTGCTATTTCTTTCACGTTGATGTAAAGTACAAAGAAAAGAGAGGGCATTACCGACAATCCATCCAAGAATTTGTTTTTATACTCTCACCTACTAGCTACTAGTTTCAGTTAGGTATATCACGTACAAAGCTAGGAGGCGGTAAGAACCCAGAGGTAGTTCACCCTGTCTAGCGTATTGTCTTGTATCTGAGTGAAGCGCTCGAACTATATAATACCAGGAATTTGGAATTTCCTTTCCGCCAGCTACATTTGAACGGCCTATAAATTTACCTTAGCAGTTGGTTACATTCTTCTTCTTTCGGTGCCATATCAGGTCCCCCTAACGTTGGCAATTACATTGGCGAGTTGTTCGCGATTTTCGGCTAATCTGAATAGTTGTTCGGCACTGCGTATTCCAGTCCAATCGCGAATGTTCTTTAGCCATGACATCTGTTTCCTTCCAATTCCTCGGCTGCCTTCGATTTTACCTTTCATTGTAAGCTGGAGCACCTTATATCGGTCTCCTCTAAGAACATGTCCCAGGTATGATATCTTTCGCACCTTAATAGTGACAAATAATTCGCGGACGGCATTTGCTCTATTTAATACTGCTTCGTTGGTCTGCATAGCTGTCCAGGGTATTCGAAACATTCTTCTGTGCAACCACATCTCAAACGCTTCCAGTCGACCGATCGTAGCAGCCTTCAGGGTCCAGGTATCAGCTCTATACAACAACACGGACCAAATATAACATTTGATCATTCTTTGACGCAATCTTAGGTTTAAGTTGTCGTTAGAGAAAAATGATCTCATTCTCATGAAAGTTAGGCGCGCTGTTTCAATTCTGCACTTTATCTCTTTATCAGGGTCTAGGTGTTCTGTGATATAACAACCAAGGTACTTGAATTGGGTGACTCTCTCAATGTTTTGTTGGTCTATCTGTAGGGAAGCATCGGCGTGCGGTTGGCGACTGAATATCATAAATTTTGTCTTATTGATATTTATTTTCAAACCCATTTCCCTTCCTGTTGTGTTTACACTATCCAACAACTCTTGAAGGCCCCGGATACTATCGCACGTATCGTCGGCATATCGAATGTTATTAATCAGTTCACCGTTAATCTTCACTCCAAGGTCTTTCTCTTGCAAAGCCTTCTTAAAAATTTTATCCGAGTATATGTTGAACAATAGCGGGGAGAGAATACATCCCTGTCTGATGCCCCGTTGAATGCGACATTCATCGGTTAGTCTTCCATTGATTCGGACCACTGCTTCCTGCATCCAATATAAGTTCTCTATAATTTTCAGATCTCTCTCATCGATTCCCAAAGTTCTTAGTATGTTTAGTGTTTCATGCTGAACCCTATCGAAGGCTTTTTTATAGTCTATGAAACATACATAAATATCCTTGCGTTGGTCACGACACTTTTGAAGAAGTATATTTAGGGCAAAAAGTACTTCCCGGGTGCCTAGTGCATTCCTAAAGCCAAACTGCGTCTCATCCAGGTCCTCCTGGCACCGACTTTTTATCCTTCCATGTATTATGCGAAGAAATACCTTTAATGTATGACTCATTAGGCTAATTAATCTATATTCGTCGCACTTCTTTGCTCGCTGTTTTTTCGGAAGTGCTATAAAAACACTTCAACCATTCTTCGGGTATTTCACCCGTAGTATATATATTGTTAAAAAACTTAACTAGAACATTGATGTGATCTTCGTGAATCATCTGTCAGAGCTCTGCTGGGATGTTATCTGGACCAGTTGCTTTCTTGGTTTTGGCTGATTTTATGGTATGAAGAACTTCGGATTTTAAAATTTCTGGCCCTTCGTCTTGGTTTGCATTACCCTGCATGTTTGGCCTGTCCTCTTCAAACAATTCAGTCACATATTTACTCCATACTTCAAGAATTTCTCTTTCATCAATAATAGCTTTTCATACATTGCAACAAGTATATGGCTTTTGTTAAATATGGAAACCCCTAAAAATTGTAAAATATGCAAATACTGCAAAATATATGGAAATATGCAAAATACACTAAAATATGCAATTTATGCAAAAAATACGCGAATTGCATATAATCCGTGCCCTGATTATAAGATCCATTGTTACTGAGTATTAAATTAAACATTAAAATTAAAAAGGCACACTATTCTAGAAACGATTATAATTATATATTACTACTGAGGTCAGAGCATAGTTATATAGTGGTAAGGCACACTTCAAACTCACTGAAAGGATAATTAATATTTGTGTAAGTGAGTACGAAGAAAAAAAATAGTGTATCTCAACGACACACTTAACGAATAGGTATATAATAAGTAGGTAATGATAATATAACTAATAATAATAATAGTACCATGTACATATATCTTAAGCTATCTCTTAATATTATTAAGGCATGTTTGTAGGAAGTTTTATACCTAACTATAAGTAATAATATATAATTCAAACTGTTGATGAGGGGATAATTAGGATTAATTAAATTAAAAGTGCCTTATGTTCCTACTATGTAGATATCCGGCCTCCAAAAATATAATCTAACTCAATGACAGACTCATCGAGTGATGCAGTGAAGCGTGCATCTATAACTCAACCCATGTCTCAAAATTAATACGGTGGGTTTGTACGAATAGAAACTATTATAATTAGCTATAAGTAGGTTAGGTTTGAATGTGAGTGGGCCATACCGGTCCCTCCACCGCGACCGTAAGGTCTATTGTGGCTCTAGCTATAAGTAACAAGGCACAATTTAAGCTATCAATGAAACGGTACGTAACATTAATTAAATTAAAAGTTATGCAAATTATGTTTTACTTTTAACTATATTTTCTGATAAGTACTTCATTAGTGACATGTAACGTTTACGCAATCTACCTCTCAAAATGCGAACTAAATATTTACTTGATGCCTGACTTGTGACTCAAACTGTTCGAGCTTCTCCAAAAAAAGAACCCCAACCGATGAAAATAAGCTTATTCTATTATCAGGCATTTGTTATACAAAAAATAAGTCCTACGTCAATCAAATACTACCTAAAACCCACGGGTTGAATCAATAATCAAAAAGTTATGTAAGTTACGTTTTAATTTGTTCAATCATTTCTATTGTTATAGATGACATTTAAGTCATCTATCTTCCAAAAATTAAACTATTTTTTATATGATATTGGCCAGTGCAATTTTGAAAAGATTTCGATGTTTCAAGAATTACGTCAATCAAGTACTACCTAAAACCCACGGGTCGAATCACTAATCAAAAAGTTATGTAAGTTAGGTTTTACTTTATATTATGTGTTCAATCACTTCTATTGTTATAGATGACATTTAAGTCATATATCTTCCAAAAAGTAAACAAAATTTTTTATATGATATTGGCCACTGCAATTTTGTAAATGTTCGATGTTTAAAGAATTGTTTAACTTAATAATTTTAATATAATATTTAATTATAGTTATTGATGAGATCTGTGTGAAATGAAGAATGGTATTTCGACTTAAGTGAACTATATTTGAGTTATAGAAACATCGGTGAATGTGGGGATTATAAAAGAAACAAAATCAAGACCAAAATTCAGAAAGATGCTTTAAATGAAACTCTTTTGACAGTTTGACTTTTAGTAGAGGATATTTCAGTAAATTATGCCAATACAAGCACAAGCGCGGCTTTTTTGTAAGACCTGATGTGTAATTTAGACCACAAATAAATAAATACATAAAATAAAATAAACTGCGTGTTGCGATTTACATTTCAAGTTTTTTCTGGCTGACTAAATATTACAGTGGAGAGAAAATCGAAAACAAACATAAAAAATAAAAATAATGGATAGGAGCAATAGTGAATTAAAAAATACTTATCTTCTTCATTCATAAATCGCGGATTTGGTTATTTTTCAGTTTTGTCATCTTCGATGATACTGTTTGAATTGAAATTACTTAGATTAAACTTTCTGCTAAATAAAATAAATAAGTGGCACAGAATGAAGAGAGGATTCATGGAGAAGAGCTTTGGAAAACTTATAAAAAGGAGATTTCTTGTTTAGATGTACCTAAATATATTGATATGTTTCCAAAAAAAGTCTTAACCAGAATAGATGTTTTAAAACCCCATTGCATTTACCACATATCATTTAAACGAATTATTATTTTGTTTGGTTATTGATTTTTGGCCACAACTTTCCTGCTAAGTCCTCTCTTATCCCATCATACGTCAGTTAGGCATTAATCTGACACTATTGGTAGACCAAAAGAGTGGAAGGGGCTCAAAATTCCACTTATGGAGAGTGGGGAGGGTTTGTGTGTCATCAAACCCCCCCGACTCCAGTATGTATGCGTGAAACGTATATTTGATCCTCAGACCTAAAAAATCAAATATACCTATTGTTCAATAACGAAGGTATTTGAAGTTGGCATAAGCCGAGATAAGAGAGAACTTAGCTAAAAGCCATGGGCCAATCACTAATGAACGAAATTTAACAAGCTACATTCCATCTTAATACATATTTATAAACAATTATCTAGTGATTTGTGTCTTTTGCCGCCATCTATTGTCATACAAATAAACAAAATATATATTTGGCACTACACACTGAACAAATTTGTTTGAAATTTTCTTATTGGGGTAAAAACATGACAGCAAGATGAAACAGGGAAAAATCAAAATGAATACTATTAAGTGATAAAATGCAGTCAAACGCACTACACATTTCTATTCTGCTTGTTACTGCATTATTGTATACGTATTTTTGGAAAAATGTACACATATGGCATTATAGTGGTCTACAGCCGGTGTATTATATTTCATGACACTTTATTTATCATATTTCACTCTAGATATTAAGAGGAATCTAATGATATCTCACATATTAAAATCCAAATAGTCGTTCAAATGCTATGAGGGCATAAAGAACACCACATACTTATATAGAGACGCGCAAAAACATAACGCTGCCTTTGCTGCAGGATCAAAAATTGTTATGAAGAAAAAATCTGTTGACATCTATGTATAAAATTGAATGTTTTTTTGTTTATTTATTTTTAGCCACAACTTTCCTGCTAAATCCTCTCTTATCCCATCAAATGTCAGTTAGGCACTAATCTGACACTATTGGTAGACCAAATGAGTGGAAGGGGCTCAAAATTCCACTTATGGAGAGTGTGGAGGGTTTGTGTGTCATCAACCCCTCCAACACCGGTATGAATGCATGGACAGTATATTTGATCCTCAGACCTAGAAAGACCAAATATACCTATTGTTCAATGACGAAGGTATTTGAAGTTGGCATAAGCCGAGATAAGAGAGAACTTAGCTAAAAGCCATGGGCCAATTACTAATGAACGAAATTTAACAAGCCACATTCCATCTTAATATGTATTTTTACATAAGTCTGTAGTGATATGTGCCTTTTAGCGCCATCTACCGTCGTATAAATAAACTAAATACGTATTTGTTACTAAACACTGCGAAAGGTGTTTTGAAATTTATTGTTTGGAGAAGCGTTTCATTTTCAAACTGTGTTGCGGTTTATGTCTTATATCTTAAGCCAGTTGACTAGCTTATTATGGGCTGATTTTTTCTAAACATTAACAAAGCTGACAAGGGACTAGGGATACCCATCGAAATATCCGCAATTATAAACTTTACTTTATTTAAATAGAAGAAAGGCGAAAATCATCCATTGCATTTCCTGCTAACGACCAAGCACAGCAGGTTAAGAAATAGCAAAAGTACAGTTTTATAAGGATATAAATAACATTATATGAAGCTGACTACAGACGTATAACTTTGTAGGTTAGTCGTCTAGCTAACAAATATCTCAGTGCAGCTACTTTAAGAGTAAAAAAAATAATTAAAGATAAAGCAAAAAAAAACTACGTCAACTTTTCTAATCCAAAGCTGTTTCAGTTTTTTTACATTATTTGTATAAACGCTTTATTATTTACAGATGACATTTAAGTCATATATCTTCCGGAAAGTAAACTAAATTTGTATTTGTTATTGGCCCTTGCAATTTTGTAAATATTTTGATGTTTAAAGAATTGTTAAACTTAATAATTTTTAATATAGTATTTAATGATAGTTATTGATGAAATCTGTGTGAAATAAAGAATGGTATTTCGACTTAAGTGAATATTGAACTATATTTGAGTTATAGAAACGTCGGTGAATGTGGGAATTATAAAAGAAACAAAATCAAGACCAAAAATCAGAAAGATGCTGTAAATGCAACTATTTTGACAGTTTGACTTTTCGTAAAGGATATTTCAGTAAATTATGTCAATATAAGCACAAGCACGGCTTTTTTGTAAGTCCTGTTGTATAATTTAGACCACAAATAAATAAATAAATAAAATAAACTGCGTGCTGCCATATACATTTCAAGTTTTTTCTGGCTGACTAAATATTACAGTGGAGAGAAAATCGAAAACAAACATAAAAAACAAAAATAATAAATAGAAGCAATAGTGAATTAAAAAATACTTATCTTCTTCATTCATAAATCGCGGATTTGGTTATTTTTCAGTTTTGTCATCTTCGATGATACTGTTTCAATTGAAATTACTTAGATTAAACTTTCTGCTAAATAAAATAAATAAGTGGCACAGAATGAAGAGAGGATTCATGGAGAAGAGCTTTGGAAAACTTATAAAAAGGAGATTTCTTGTTTAGATGTACCTAAATATATTGATATGTCTCCAAAAAAAGTCTTAACCAGAATCGATGTTTTAAAACCCCATTGCATTTACCACATATCATTTAAACGAATTATTATTTTGTTTGGTTATTGATTTTTGGCCACAACTTTCCTGCTAAGTCCTCTCTTATCCCATCATATGTCAGTTAGGCACTAATCTGACACTATTGGTAGACCAAAAGAGTGGAAGGGGCTCAAAATTCCACTTATGGAGAGTGGGGAGGGTTTGTGTGTCATCAAACCCCCCCGACTCCAGTATGTATGCGTGAAACGTATATTTGATCCTCAGACCCAAAAAATCAAATATACCTATTGTTCAATGACGAAGGTGTTTGAAATTGGCATAAGCCGAGATAAGAGAGAACTTAGCTAAAAGCCATGGGCCAATTACTAATGAACGAAATCTAACAAGCTACATTCCATCTTAATACATCTTTATAAACAATTATCTAGTGATGTGTGTCTTTTTCCGCCATCTATTGTCATACAAATAAACTAAATGTATATTTGGCACTACACACTGACCAAATTTGTTTCAAATTTCTTGATTGGGGCAGCGTTTAATTTTAAACTGTGCTGCGATTTGCGATTCATATATTAAGTCGGCTGACTAGTAACTTATTGGCCGATTTTGTTTTAAACATAAAACGTTGATAATACACAAACGTTAGTCATTAAATTCTCGGTAATTATAGCGCTTACTTCATTCAAATAAAAAAATGTTAACCCATTCTTGTTGCAGTTCTTGCTAACGACCAAAACAGTTAACGGAGATTGTCAAGAAACCGTAAAACGTTCAAATATGAGTAAAGTTGGAACATGTGATCAGCACTGATAAGTACAATTTAGGGAAGGTTCAATTATATGAAAATACAAATGAAACTGACCGAAACGCTTGTAAGAATTGTTTATGTGACTCGTCCACCAAATTAATGTCTTGCTTATGCAGCTGTAACATCCGGAATGAAGAAAATAACTAAAAATCAAACCGAAAAACGATATTCACTTTTATAATCCAGGGTCGGAACTCTTAGAAGTTCATTTACCTTGTAACTTGTGCATAAGTACTTAAATTTATGTTTAATCTAACATCAATTTGAACATTTAAAAATTTTAGATGGTAATGAACTTTTATGTTTAATGACGTTGAACCTAAACATACAAAATTATATGTAAATTTCTGCATATGGCTTTTTTTACAGGATTTTCTTTATTTCCAACAAATCTTAGTAATGGAAAAAGCTAATAAGCACACTTAGAGAACCCAAATAACCACAACACATTTTAAGAAAACTGACGATCGTTGCACTAACCAAGTTAATGATGAATAATTCAGAATTATTCATCCCCTGATGACGCTAACTTGGTTAGTGGAACGATCCCCAGGTTTCTTAAAATGTGTTGTGGTGATTTGGGTTCGCCAAGTGTACTTATCACTGCTCATCACAAGTTCCAATCTTCACTTAGTGAAAAAAAGCTAATTCCGAAAATTTAAAAACCCGGCTTTTTAAAAAGGAAACTAAAAAGATGACAGCTAGATGACATAGAAACAGGGAAAAATCAAAATTTATACTATCAAGTGATAAATATTCATTCAAAGGCACTACTCATTGCTATTCTGCCTGTTGCTGCATTATTGTATACGTATTTTTGGAAAAAATGTGCACATATGGCATTATAGTGGTCTACAGCCGGTGTATTGTATTTCATGACACTTTATTTATCACATGTCACTCTAGATATTAAGACGAATCTAATAATATCTCACTTATTAAAATCCAAATAGTCGTTCAAATGCTACGAGGGAATAAAGAACACCACATACGTATATACAGACGCGCGAAAAATATAACGCTGCCTTTTCTGCAGGATCAAAAACTGATGTCATGAACAAAAAATCTGTTGGCAGCTATGAATAAAATGGAATGTTATTTTGTTTATTTATTTTTGGCCACAACTTTCCTGCTAAATCCTCTCTTATCCCATCATATATCAGTTAGGCACTAATCTGACACTATTGGTAGACCAAAAGAGTGGAAGGGGCTCAAAATTCCACTTATGGAGAGTGGGGAGGGTTTGTGTGTCGTCAAACCCTCCAACACCGGTATGAATGCATGGACGGTATATTTAATCCTCAGACCTAGAAAGACCAAATATACCTATTGTTCAATGACGATGGTATTTGAAGTTGGCATAAGCCGAGATAAGAGAAAACTTAGCTAAAAGCCATGGGCCAATTACTAATGAACGAAATTTAGCAAGCTACATTCCATCTTAATATCTATTTTTAAACAAGTCTGTAGTGATGTCTGTCTTTTAGCGCCATCTACCGTCGTACAAACAAACTAAATACGTATTTGGTACTAAACACTGCGAAAGGTGTTTTGAAATTTATTGTTTGGAGAAGCGTTTCATTTTCAAACTGTGTTCAGATTTATGTCTCATATCTTAAGTCAGTTGACTAGCTTATTATTGGGTGATTTTTTCTAAACATTAACAAAGCTGACAATGGACTAGGAATACCCATCGAAATATCCACAATTATAAACTTTACTTTATTTAAATAGAAGAAAGGCGAAAATCATACTTTGCATTTCCTGTTAACGACCAAGCACAGCAGGTTAAGAAATAGCAAAAGTTCAGTTTTATAAGGATATAAATAAAATTATATGAAGCTGACTACCGACTTATAACTTTTTAGGTAAATCGTCTAGCTAACAAATATCTCAGTAGAGTGACTTTAAGAGTAAAAGAAATCATTAAAGATAAAGCAAAAAACTACGTCAACTTTTCTAATCCAAAGCTGTTTCAGTTTTTTTTTACATTATTATTTGTTTAAACACTTTATTATTTACAGATGACATTCAAGTCATTTATCTTCCGGAAAGTAAACTAAATCTTTATTTGTTATTGGCCCTTGCAGTTTTGTAAATATTTCGATGTTTAAAGAATTGTTAAACTTAATAATTTTTAATATAATATTTAATTATAGTTATTGATGAAATCTGTGTGAAATGAAGAATGGTATTTCGACTTAAGTGAATATAGAACTATATTTGAGTTATAGAAACGTCGGTGAATGTGAGAATTATAAAAGAAACAAAATCAAGACCAAAATTCAGAGAGATGCTTTAAATCAAACTATTTTGACAGTTTGACTTTTCGTAGAGGGTATTTCAGTAAATTATGTCAATACAAGCAGAAGCGCGGCTTTTTTGTAAGACCTGATGTGTAATTTAGACCACAAATAAATAAATACATAAAATAAAATAAACTGCGTGATGCCATTTACATTTCAAGTTTTTTCTTGCTGACTAAATATTACAGTGGAGAGAAAATCAAAAACAAACATAAAAAACAAAAATAATAAATAGAAGCAATAATGAATTAAAACATACTTATTTTCTTCATTCATAAATCGCGGATTTGGTTATTTTTCAGTTTTGTCATCTTCGATGATACTGTTTGAATTGAAATTACTTGGATTAAACTTTTTGCTAAATAAAATAAATAAGTGGCACAGAATGGAGAGAGAATTCATTGAGGAGAACTTTGGAAATCTTATAAAAGGGAAATTTTTTGTTTAGATGTACCTAAGTATATTGATATGTTTCCAAAAGAAGTCTTAACCAGAATAGATGTTTTAAAACCTCATTGCATTTACCACATATCATTTAAACGAAGTATTATTTTGTTTCCTTATTGATTTTTGGACACAACTTTCCTGCTAAGTCCTCTCTTATCCCATCATATGTCAGTTAGGCACTAATCTGGCACTATTGGTAGACCAAAAGAGTGGAAGGGGCTCAAAATTCCACTTATGGAGAGTGGGGAGGGTTTGTGTGTCATCAAACCCCCCCGACTCCAGTATGTATGCGTGAAGCGTATATTTGATCCTCAGACCCAAAAAATCAAATATACCTATTGTTCAATAACGAAGGTATTTGAAGTTGGCATAAGCCGAGATAAGAGAGAACTTAGCTAAAAGCCATGGGCCAATTACTAATGAACGAACTTTAACAAGCTACATTCCATCTTAATATGTATTTATAAACAATCATCTAGTGATGTGTGTCTTTTGCCGCCATCTATTGTGATACAAATAAACTAAATTTATATTTGCCACTACACAACGAACAAATTTGTTTTAAATTTCTTGATTGGGGTAGCGTTTAATTTTAAACTGTGCTGCGATTTGCGATTCATATACTAAGTCGGCTGACTAGTTACTTATTGGCCGATTTTGTTTTAAACATAAAACATCGATAATACACAAACGTTAGCCATTAAATTGTCGGTATTTATAGCCCTCATTACATTTAAATTTTAAAAATTAAACCCATTCTTGTTGCACTTCTTGCTAACGACCAAAACAGTTAACGGAGATTGTCAAGACACCGTAAAACGTTCAATTATGAGTCAAGATTAGAACCTGTGATCAGCACTGATAAATACAATTTAGGGAAGGTTCAATTATATAAAAATACAAAACAAACTTACCGAAACGCTTGTATGAATTGTTCATGTGACTCGTCCACCAAATGAATGTCTTGTTTATGCAGCTGTAACATTCGTAATGAAGAAAAGAACTAAAAATCAAACCGAAAAAAGGTATTCACTTTTATAATCCAGGGTAGAAACTATTAGAAGTTCATTTACGTTGTAATTTGTGCTTAAGTACATAAATTTATGTTTAAACTAACATCATTTTGACAATTTAAAAATTTGAGTTGTTAATGAACTTTTATATTTAATGACGCTGAACCTAAACATACAAAATTGTTTGTACATTTCTGCATATGCCTTTTTTTACAGGATTTTCTTTATTTACAACAAATCTTAGTAATAGAAGAAGCTAATAAGCACACTTGGAGAACCCAAATCACTACAACACAATTGAAGAAACCTGACGATCATTTAACTAACCAAGTTAGCGTAATCAGATGATGAATAATTCAGAATTATTCATCCTCTGATTACGCTAACTTGGTTAGTGGAACGATCCCCCAGGTTTCTTAAAATGTGTTGTAGTGATTTGGGTTCGCCAAGTGTGCTGATAT
The DNA here is from genome assembly GCA_964006375.1 of Tillus elongatus. Taxonomy (NCBI): domain Eukaryota; kingdom Metazoa; phylum Arthropoda; class Insecta; order Coleoptera; family Cleridae; genus Tillus; species Tillus elongatus. The sequence goes on along the minus strand of OZ023267.1, from coordinate 137,924,830 downwards.
CACTTATTAAAATCCAAATACTCGTTCAAATGCTACGAGGGAATAAAGAACACCACATACTTATATAGAGACGCGCGAAAAACATAACGCTGCCTTTGCTGCAGCATCAAAAACTGATAAGTTATGAACAAAAATCTGTTGACAGTTATAAATAAAATAAAATGTTATTTTGTTTATTTATTTTTGGCCACAACTTTCCTGCTAAATCCTCTCTTATCCCATCATATGTCAGTTAGGGACTAGTCTGACACTATTGGTAGACCAAAAGAGTGGAAGGGGCTCAAAATTCCACTTATGGAGAGTGTGGAGGGTTTGTGTGTCATCAAACCCCCCAACACCGGTATGAATGCATGGACAGTATATTTGATCCTCAGACCTAGAAAGACCAAATATACCTATTGTTCAATGACGAAGGTATTTGAAGTTGGCATAAGCCGAGATAAGAGAGAACTTAGCTAAAAGCCATGGGCCAATTACTAATGAACGAAATTTAACAAGCTACATTCCATCTTAATATGTATTTTTACACAAGTCTGTAGTGATATGTGCCTTTTAGCGCCATCTACCGTCGTATAAATAAACTAAATACGTATTTGTTACTAAATACTGCGAAAGGTGTTTTGAAATTTCTTGTTTGGAGAAGTGTTTAATTTTCAAACTGTGTTGCGATTTATGTCCCATATCTTAAGTCAAACGACTAGCTTCTTATTGGCTGATTTTGTCTAAACATTAACAAGGCTGATAATGGACTAGTCAGTAAAAAATTAGTAATTTTCAATCATACATCGCGGATTTGGTTATTTTTCAGTTTTGTCATCATTGATGATACTGTCTGAATTGAAATTACTTGGTTAAAACATTTTGCTAATTAAAAAGATGACTGGCAAAGAATGGAGATAATTCATCAAAGGGAGCTTTCTAAATCATATAAAAGGAAGGCTTCTTGTTCAGATACAGGTACCTAAATATACTGGTATGTTTACAGAAAAACCTCTTAACCACTATCGATGTTTAAAGATAATGCACTGCTCAAACGAAAGCACTATAAAACCTGAAATAAAAATTATTTCGTTTATCCGGTTATTTATACATCTTTTTTACGATAGCATTTTGATTATAGCTTAAAATATCCCCATACAAAAACGTATAATGTTGAAAGTTGTCGCAGTATAATTATCTGAAATGTCGCAAGAAGCTTCTGAAATATCGTAAGCCCTATTACATTCATCTCTGCCATCTCTGTCGTTCAAATGCTACGAGGGAATAAAAAACACCACATACTTATAAAGAGACGCGCGAAAAACATAACGCTGCCTTTGCTGCAGGATCAAAAACTTATCAGTTATGAAGAAAAAATATGTTAGCATCTATTAATAAAATGAAATATAATTTATTTTAGCCATAACTTTCCTTTTAAATACTCTCTTATCCCATCATATGTCAGTAAGGCACTATTTTGACATTAGTGGTAGACCAAAAGCATGGAAGGGGCTCAAGATCCCACTAATGGAGAGTGGGGAGGGTTTGTGTGTCATCAAACCCTCCAACTCCAGTATGCATGCATAGAGCGTATATTTGATCCTCAGACCTAGAAAGACCAAATATACCTATTGTTCAATGACGAAAGTATTCGAAGTTGGCATAAGCCGAGATAAGAGAGAACTTAGCTAAAAGCCATGGGCCAATTACTAATGAACGAAATTTAACAAGCTACATTCCCATCTGATCCCATCATATGTCAGTAAGGCACTATTTTGACATTAGTAGTAGACCAAAAGCGTGGAAGGGGCTCAAGATTCCACTTATGGATAGTGAGGAGGGTTTGTGTGTCGTCAAGCCCTCCAACACCTGTATGTATGCATGGACCGTATATTTGATCCTCAGACCTAGAAGGATCAAATATACCCATTGTTCAATGACGAAGGTATTTGAAGTTGGCATAAGCCGAGATAAGAGAAAACTTAGCTAAAAGCCATGGGCCAATTACTAATGAACGAAATTTAACAAGCTACATTCCCATCTTATCCCATCATATGTCAGTAAGGCACTATTTTGACATTAGTAGTAGACCAAAAGCGTGGAAGGGGCTCAAGATCCCACTTATGGATGGTGGGGAGGGTTTGTGTGTCGTCAAGCTCTCCAACATCAGTATGTATGCATTGACCGTATATTTGATCGTCAGACCTAGAAGGATCAAATATACCTATTGTTCAATGACGAAGGTATTTGAAGTTGGCATAAGCCGAGATAAGAGCGCACTTAGCTAAAAGCCATAGGCCAGTCGCTAATGAACAAATATGTGTCTTTTGTCGCCATCTATTGTCATATAAATGTATATTTGGTACTGCACACTAAAAAAATGTTTTAAATTTCTTGATTGAGGTAGCGTTCAATTTTAAACTGTGCTGCAATTTGCGACTCATATATTAATAAGTCGGCTGACTAGTTACTTATTGGTCGACTTTTTTTGAAACATAAAATAATTGATGGTACACAAGCGTTAGCCATTACAATGTGGGTAATTATAGCCTTCACTTCATTTAAATTGAAGAATGTTAAAACTCATCCATGTTACGCTTCTTGCTAACGATCAAAGAACTAACGGAGATTGTCAAGAAATCGTAAATGGTTCAATTCAATATAGAAATACAAATGATATTGACCAAAACGCTTATTACAATAATTGTTTACGTGACTCGTCCAACAAATGAATTATTCTTTGTTTATTATTATTATTTATTATTAATTTAAATTATACATTATGTCGTACAAAAAAGCTATGTTTGTGCTTGCACTAGGACACGATTTTGAACAGCCTTTTCCTAAACGCCTGAATGTCAAATTACTTTGCTGTGTCACTTTCTAATTTTCAACAAAGTTTGTCTTCAGCTCCGGTTCCTATTCTCAACAAGATTTCTACTACAACCGTCGATATTTACAATCCGTTTAATACAAAAACCATTCAACCTATGTCCGTGGTCAAATGAGAACATTCTTGAAGCCAATCAAATCAAACCAAAACAAACACCATTCCTTCTTTCAAACCAAAACCTCCCAAAAAGATTATCCTGTAGTACAAAAATTTTGACACTCTTATCTTCCAGATTAAAATATCTTGCTTATTGCAACTGTAGCATCAGGAATAAAGAAAAACTAAAAATTAAACAAAAAAACTATGTGAACTTTTTTAATCTTTGGTTATAACTCTTAAACTTTATTTACATTATAATTTGTACTTAGGTAATTAATTTATATTTTAACTAACAGCGTTTTGAGAATTTAACATAATTTACATGTTAGTGAACTTTTTTATTTAAAGACATAAACAGAAACAAACAAATTTGTTTGTATATTTTTTAATGTGGCTTTTTACAGGTTTACCTTCGTTAAAAACAAATCTTAGTATTAAAAAAAGGTACCTTAAAAAATTTAAAGACCCGACTTCTTAAAAGAGGACCTAAAAGATGATAACAAGGTGATCTAGACAAAGGGAAAAAACTCGGGACGCAGCAAGTGCGTTATGGTAGTGAATTTTTATTAAATGCTTCAAATTTAAATAACTCAATTTTCTATAAACTTAGAGAGTTTAATTTCAATACGTAGTAAGGTTTTTCCTAAGGCAAGATATCCACAAAATTTCATTAAAATAACTTTGTAATTTTCGGAGAAAAAAATTTTTTTCGAAAGAAAATTTAAAATTTGAATAACTCAATTTTCTCTAAACTTAGAAAGTTGAATTTTGGTACGTAGTAAGGTTGAGGCAACATATATAGTAAATTTCATTGAAACAGCTTTGTTACTTTCGGAGAAAAAAATTTTTTCGAAAGAAAACTCAAAATTTTTCCGGAAAACCCCGTCTGATTTTTCTGGATAACGAACTCATCCAAGCCATTAATAAAAGACAAGCACTTGCCAAGTTTCATCGAAATCGGTTAATTATTTTTTGAGTTATCATATATATATATATATATATATATATATATATATATATATATATATATATATATATATATATATATATATATATATATATATATAAACATATAAAAATTAAACCTATTTACAAATGAACTTTAATAAGATATTATGCTGTGACAATACCTCTCTCAAGCACCCTAAAATATAATCAAAATGTGCACAGTTATATATTTTTTATTTCTTTTTCCCTTGTCTTAATACACTACATATTTTATGACAATCGATTTAATTTACTTATTTGATTTCATAAATAGTCGGTTAATAGTGACTTGGAATGAAGTAGACACCACATCTTCAAACATATTAAGAGAATATGAGTAAATCCTTTGACTATATAGAGAATAGACCCGGCACACAGCCGAATTGTTTGAAGCCAACATTCAAGGGACTCTATGTTTACATCGGTCCTCTGCTCTGATTGGGTGGTGGCTCAAGCGTTGCCGCTATGTGATAATTCATCCTTAAATCGCCGAATATGCTAACAAGTCGAGAATGATAAATGTATTACTCTTCTGTTACTTAAGACATCACACTTACATTAGGGATTATTTATGAATGTTAAGATTTACTAACGTTATATTCCTTGGTTTCTCCCTTCTTTATGAAAATATAACCAGAAAACTCATTTTAAAATCTTTATCTTGCTGCATGTGAAGTATCTAGATTTGTATTAATCGACAGTTGTGGCTTGTATTTGTCTGTGAATAGTATGCAAGTATACTGAAAATTTATTTTTGTGTTACCTTGATTTGCAATAAAGGTTTTGAGTTTTGTTTATGCAAAATGATGAAAAAGTATATTGCTTGTAGAAGATTACCTGAGGATGTGGCAACGATGTCTCTGCATGTTGCTGTTTGCGATTTTCAGTGGCGGCACGTCAGTTTGGCACTATTTTTAGGTTTCCATCTACTAACATGGTGTGCTGCCTTAAATAGAAAATCTGATACGCTGCCGAAATATTCTTATTTATGTTCACAGCATTTTAATAAAGACTTTTATTATTTACCCAAGTGGAAGAAGGGTCTTAAAAACGCAGCGTCTCCATCAGTTTTAAGTTCTCCAGTGCCTTCTACTTTTGGCATGAATAAGCTCTTGCTCACGCAGAAAGAAGGTGAAAAATTCTTCTTAGCTTCCTATTTTGTAAACTATTATTATTGGTAAAATTAATAAATTACCCGATAAAAATTGCAGTCATAGTTTTCAAGAAAATAGTGATAAATCATCGTTATCATCAACTCTCACTGCTTTGGAACTATCATCATGTTCAACAGGTGAGGCACTTGGCAGTCCTCCTGAAGTAACACCAAAAGCTAACATTACTCCAGGTCAAAAGTAAGTTAATGTGCCTGGACTTAGAATTGAGAGAAAATACTAGAAACCATTTTTATAAAATTATATTCCGTTCACTGAAAACTTATCAAATATCGTCCATTTTTTAGGAAATAACTTCCTTATTTTGTAGATGTTTCCAGTTTATCAGGAACTCCAGAAAATATCTTTAAAAAATGATCTATTGCTAAATGAGTAATAAAAAACAAAAGAGGAAAATAAATATCTTGCGCCAACAGAAAAGACGTCTTAAGAGTTTGTCACCAAAAATCGCTGATTGAGCATTTTAAAAGTCGTATTGCTTTTACTGAAAATACAGAAACATCCCTGAACGCCTCACTTTTCAGTGTTATTGAATTGATATCATTGCTTGTAATATTTTAGGCCTCTTTACCCACACAAATAGATCTGATTAAACAGCTTTTAAAATGTCCACAACGGAGCTATTCATCAGACGTAGGTAAGGCCGTTTGCTATTACCCTAAATTTTTATTCAAACAAAGCTTATAATTACGTTCGAGAAAAATTGATGAAATCTTTGCCACATCCTCGAACAATTTCTAAATTGTTCCTGGATTCTGCAAAGAAGCATTCGCGGTTTTGAATTCAAAAAGTCGAGAAGCAGCTGAAAAATGTCGCAAAATACTTTGTTGAATACCTAATCATCGACGAGATGTTCATAAGACGTCAAGTTGAGTGCACAGGAATAAGTTTTGTGGTAACGTAAATATTGGCGTGGATATGAATAATTCAAACGAGCTTCCAGTGGCCAAAGAAGTTTTGCTTTTCTTATTAGTTGCTTTAAATAACCACTGGAAAGTTCCAGTGGATTATTTCTTCCTAGCTGTCATTTCTCGTGAAGAAAAAGCAAGCCTATTATTTAATCGGGCTTTAAGTTTCATCTATCAAGCAAGAATAGTCGTTACTTCCGTAAGTTTTGATTGAGCAGCTGTAAATATAAGCATGATTAAATGTTTGTGAGCAAATTTAGATACATTTATTCAAGAAGGTTTAAAGGCTTATTTGCCGCATCCTGTAACCAATGAAAATGTATATATTTTCCTAGATGCTTGCCACATGATGTAATTAATAAGAAATTATCCGGTAAGTTGTAGATCTATAAAACATGGCAGCAGACAAATCAGGTGGTCATTTCTAGAAAAACTGGTAGAGCTGCAAGGTTTTTTCTTAAATTTTTGTTGAAAACACTTTTTACTGAATTAGCATAGAAAAAAATCGCTTGTGACGAGATCACAACATTGCAATATTAACACTTTCGAACATTTTATTCGAGAAATGATTTCTATAAAAATTCACTACCATAACGCACTTTCTGCGTCCAGACTTTTTAGTTAATAGTATACTTAAATAATTTATAGGTAGTTAAACATCTTTTAAATTTTATTTTATTATTTTAATCGTATTTATGAAAATTTCAATCCTATTTCTCGAGACGCCTGTGGTGTCGAGGACCATGTAAACAAACATTTTATTCAATGTTGGTTTCAAACATTACAACGCAGCGCATTGGGAGATGCCTGGTCTATTCGTAGATAGATAGTCAAAGAGTAAATCAACAGCAACTGGGAATGAATTCGGTCAGTCGCCCAGCCACGTGGTTAAAAAACACTGGCTGTATGAGTGGTTAGAACTCTAGCTCTAAATAAAAGGACTGTAACAGCGGCAGAAGCAGAAGTCAATGGAAGGTTTGTGTATTCGGAAAGGAACTATTGACTATTAATAACACATGAGTCAATAAGAAAAGCATTGACTAACCAACAGCAACCACATACTTATGATTTAAACATAAATGTTTCAAATTTGAATAGCTCAATTTTCTGTAACCCTAGAAAGCTGAATTTTGGCACATAGTTAGGTATTTCCCAAAGCAATATGTAGACCAAATTTTATCGAAATTTTCGGAAAAAAAAATTTTTTTTGAAAGAAAACTCAAAATTTTCTCGGAAAACCCCGTCCGATTTTCCTGGCCAACGAACTCATCCAAGCCATTAATAAAAGAAAGGCACTTGCCGAGATTCATCTAAATCGGTTAATTATTTTATGAGTTATCAGACGGATACATATATATATATATATATATATATATATATATATATATATATATATATATATATATATATATATATATATATATATATATATATATATATATATATATATATATATATATATATATATATATATATATATATATATATATATATATATATATATAAACATATAAACATTCAAACTGACCCCGGATATGGGTTCTAGGGGTCCTAATTCGCGCTCATTTGAAAGAATTTTTGCAAAGTCTCACCATCGATACCTCTCTATTAGTGAATTTTTTTAATAAAAATTCACTAAAATGAAAAATTAATATTATCAAATGATAAAATGCAGTCGAAGGCACTACTCGTTTATATTCTGCTTGTTACAGCATTACCTATTGTATTGCCTATACGATATTTTTTGGAAAATTTCTACACATATGACATTACAGTGGTTTACAGCCACCGTATCATATTTCTTGACACTTTATTCATCATATGTAACTCAAGTGATAAAACGAATCTAATGGTATCTCACTTACTAAAACCCAAATAGCAATCCAAATGCTGCGACAGAATAAAGAATACGACATACTTACATAGAAACGCGCGGAGAACATAACGCTGCTTTTGCCGTTGGGTAAAAAACTGATAAGTTATTAACAAGAAATCATTCAGCATTTATGAATAAAATGTAATTTTATTTTGTTTATTTCTTTATTTTTGGCCACAACTTTCCTGCTAAATGCTCTCTTATCTCATCATACGTCAGTGAGGCACCATTTGGACACTATTGGTAGAACAAAAACGTGGAATGGGCTCAATATTCCACTTATGGAGAGTAGGGAGGGTTTGTGTGTCATAAAACCCTCCCGACTCCAGTATGTATGCGTGAAACGTATATTTAATCTTCAGACCTAGAAAGATCAAATATACCTATTGTTCAATGACGAAAGTATTTGAAGTTGGCATAAGCCGAGATAAGAGCGCACTTAGCTAAAAGCCATGGGCCAATTACTAATGAACAAAGTTTAACAAACTACATTTCATCTTAATATATATTTATAAACAACTATCGAGTGAGATGTGTCTTTTGCTGCCATCTACCGTCATACAAATAAACTAAATACATATTTGGTTCCAGACACTTCAAAAATTGGTTTGAAGTTTATTGTTTATACTCATAAACTTTACTTTATTTAAATGAAGAAAGGTAAAAATAATCCCTGACATTCCTTGCTAACGACCAAAAGATTTAGCAGAGAAGGCCCAGGAGTCGCAAAATCTCAATTTTATAAGGATACGAATAAAATTATATGACGCTGACTACCGACACTTATAACTTTTCAGGTACTCGCCTAGCTAACAGAATCTCAGTGCAATGACTTTAAGAGTAAAAGAAAAACTAAAGAGACTAAAAACTCAGCAAAAAAAACACGTAATTTTTCTAATCCGGCGTCAAAACTGTTTCAGTTTTTTTACATTATGATTTGTCTAAACGCTTCGATAATTATAGATGACATTAAAGTCATCTCTCTATCTTCCAAAAAGTAAACTAATGTTTTATTGGTCCCTGCAATTTTGTAAATATTTTGATGTTTAGAGATTTTTTTAAGTTATTAATTTTCGATAAAAGTTAAATACGTGTTGTCATTTACATTTCAGGTTTTTTGTGGCTGACAAGTATTATAGTGGGCAAACAATTTGAAACAAACATAAATTAAAAGATAATGAATAGAAGAGATAGTTAATTAAAAATCTTCAATCATAAATCGCCGATTTGGTTATTTTTCAGTTTTGCCATCTTTGATGCTACTGTCTGAATTGATAGTGCTTGGCTAAAACTTTTTGCTTAATACAAAAATAACTGACTGAATGGAGATAATTCCTGAAAGGGAACTTTGAAAATCTTATAAAAGGAAGGCTTCTAGTTCAGATTTACCTAAATATATTGGTATGTTTGCAGAAAAAGCTCATAATCACTATCGATGTTTTAAAATAATGCACAGCTCAAACGAAAGCACTAGCAAGGTTTAATAAAAATTGTCCGTTTACCGCGTTATTTAATACATATTTTTTACGGAAGCATTTGCTTAAAATATCCACATACCAAAAGGTATATTTTTGAAATTTGTGGCGGTATAAACTTGTGAAATATCTTAAACGTTATTAAACTCATCTCTGGCATCGCTTTAGCACATATAATTTAAATGAACTATTATTTTGTTTGCTTATTGATTTTTGGACTTAACATTCCTCCCAAGTCCTCTCTTATCCCATTATCTGTCAGTAAGGCACCATTTTAATACTATTAGTAGACCAAAAGCGTGGAAGGGGCTCAAGATTCCACTTATGGAGAGTGGGGAGGGTTTGTGTGTCGTTAAACCCCCCAACACCGGTATGAATCCATGGACAATATATTTGATCCTCAGACCTAGAAAGACCAAATATACCTATTGTCCAATGCCGAAAGTATTTGAAGTTGGCATAAGCCGAGATAAGAGAGAACTTAGCTAAAAGCCATGGGCCAATCACTAATAAGCAAAATTTAACAAACTATTATTTCTGGACGTAATAAGGTATGGGTTTGACATGATTAAGGAAAAATTAAAAGGCTTTCACTACCAGACAACTGTTTTATTCTTAACCCTGCGCGTTTCGGCCTATTATTGAGCCATCCTCAGCGATTTAAACCTAGAATGTAAAAAATGGTTGTCAGAAACTATGTTTCTGGTAGGTCTACAATGCGAGTGACTAAGACTGCAACTACAGAAAGGCACAAGGTCCAGCAAACTAAGTGTCAAAGTTCAGAATAGCTCTAGCGGCCATGCAAGGTGCCTTTCTGTAGTTGCAGTGTTAGTCACTCGCATGGTAGACCTACCAGAAACATAGTTTCTGACAACCATTTTGATATAGGGCTGGTGTTCCTTATGAGATAGAAAGTAAGACTGAGATCTGGTGGAGTTGAATTGTACAAGATTTCTACTTCCCCAGTCTAATATTTTTTGGAGATCTACAGAGACAAAACCCTCCATGAGTCTGCGATCCTCATCTATACGATTAACTAGTGATATGTGTGTTTTTCTTTTGCCGCCATCTACCGTCATACAAATAAACTAAATTTATATTTGGTACTAAGCACTGAAAAGAATTGTTTCAAATTTCTTGATTGGTGTAGCGTTTAATTTGTGTAGCGATTTCCATCTCATATATTAAGTCGGCTGACTAGCTACTTATTGACTGATTTCTCTCGAAACATAAAAAACTCTGGACGCAGCAAGTGCGTTATGATAGTGAATTTTCATTAAAATGTTTTTAATAACAAATATGTGTGTTTTTTTAAGAAAGCAGGCATCAAATTTTGTCACCAGTATAACCTATATAGTAAAAACAATGTGCCATGTTTCATCAAAATAACTTTATTGTGTGAAAATGTACAAAAATTTCCAAAAGTAAACTTAGTGTTCCCGAAAAAACACGTTTCTTGGTCAACCTTATAGGTTAAAAGCAAATTGAGCTGTTCAAATATGAAACATTTGATCAAAATTAGCTACCATAACGCACTTGCTGCGTCCAGAATTTCTTTTCTTACAAACATGCATTATATTTCGGATATTAATGGAAAATGCAAAAATGCAATAGCATAAGGTGTGTTTGATTTAAAAAAAAGGAAATTTGTATCACCAACGACTTATGGGCCAACCTGTGATTGTAGAAATAGTATTTTAAGATGTAGCTTAAGACACCCTATAATTAATATATACAAAAAATTTTTCATATCTTATATAATAACGGATATATTGAGCTTTATTGATTTTTTACGAAAATTCGACAAAAATTATATATCATTAAACGATAAACTCTATAGCTAAGGCTACTGCCAAGCATCAGAGAAAGGGTCTATTTGAAATGAATTTTCTGGAAACATTTTAGTAAAATGAAGGACAAGGACGGTTGAAACTAAGACTTCAGGGTTTGTAAAACATTCTTCTCGAGACATTTTATTTCTATAGCCCGTATTAGATTCAAGTTATTTGCCTAAATGTTGCCAATTTTGACATTTTAAATCGCCACTTTGACGTTTTGAGGAAAACCCCATTTTATTTTTCTTTAAATACCTATAACTTTTTTGTCTTTTGACCTACATAGCTAAATTTTGGTCCTATAAGGATGTAGACCTGCGTACCAAATTTGGTTGCCCTTACTTTGTTAATTCCGGAGATATAAATTTTTTCCGAAAGAAAACACAAAATTTTCCGGGAAAACCTGGGCAGATTTTTCTGGCTAACGAACTTATCCAAGCCATTTGCAAAAGGAATTTTTTCACCAAATTTAATCAAAATCGGCCCATTATTTTTTGAGTTATCGGTGTGATACATATATATATATATATATATATATATATATATATATATATATATATATATATATATATATATATATATATATATATATATATATATATATATATATATATATAAACATAAAAAATTGACCCCGGATATGTTTTCTGGGGGGCTAATTAGCGCTCATTTGAAGAAATTTTTTCAAAATTCAAAAGTCGGGATCTCCTCATTAGTGAATTTTTTAAAGAAAATTCACTAAAATATTGGAAATAGACAAATGTTGATTGATACCTGCTCGCATTTGCTATTAAAAACATTTTTATGGAAATTCACTTCCATAACACATTTACTGCATCCAGGCTTTTGAAAAATGTTTATATGTTTTCAAACAATAAATTTATTTCGGTGAAATATGATACATTTAGTGAATTTTTATTTTAAAAAATTCAGTAATAGAGAGGTATTTTCGATTTATATATATATATATATATATATATATATATATATATATATATATATATATATATATATATATATATATATATAGATATATATATATATATACATATATATATATATATATATATATATATATATATATATATATATATATATATATATATATATATATATATATATATATATATATATATATATGTCCAACCGATTACTCAAAAAATAAATAACTGATTTTGATAAAACTCGCCATGTGCCTTTCTTTTATTAATATCTTGGATGAGTTTCTTAGACAGAAAAATCGGACACGGTTTTCCGGGAAAATTTTGAGTTTTCTTTCGAAAAAAAAATTTTTTCTCCGAAAATTACAAAGATATTTCGATAAAATTTGGTGTACATATTGCTTTGGGAAAGACCTAACTATGTGCCACAATTCAGCTTTCTAGGGTTACAGAAACTAAACTAAATTGAGCTATTTAAATTTAAAACATTTATGTTTAATTTCTCCGCCTTTCATTGTCAACAACTTGTACGAGATCTAGTATGTTGTTGCCGTGGTAACGGAACATTTGATATTATTGCGCAGCTCTGTTAGACGCTGTAACTGACATTTACCGTATGATATGAGATCGTTTATATAGTTATATATGTTTATTTGTTTGAGTCGACGAATTATTTGTGTCATTTGGGAAATTTTTAGATACAAGTGCAAATTATTCCTTTATTAATGTTAGTGGGTGGATTAAACAGTGTTTGTTATGTTTTATCAACATATTTAGAGGATCGAAGTTTTACAAAAGGGCTGATATTATACAGGGTGACGCGTTTCTACGGTAAAGCTGAATATAATTATTATTATACAAGAGACGAGAAAAAATGGTAGAAGTTAATTTTAGGGTGTCTTGAGCTGCATCTTATAAAATTATTTTGACAATCACCGGCTGGCCCACAAGTCGATCGTTGGTGATCCCTACAATTTGTTTTCGAACAGCCTTATTTTATTGCATTTTTTATCGAAATATGTTTGTAAGAAAAAAAAATGAAGACGCAGAAAGTGCGTTTTGGTAGCAAATTTTCATTAAATGCTTCAAATTTCAATAACTCAATTTGCTATTAACCTAAGATTTGTTGGTTAGAAAACCAACGTTTAAGGTATATTGTCGGAAAATTTTTGTACATTTTCAAACAATAAGTTATTTTGATAAAATATAGCACATTGTTTCTATTATATAGGTTATATTGTTTAATTATTTTGTTGGTGACTGTATTGATCAGTTCTCTCTGTTTCTCACCAGTGCCAATTAAAGCTGAAAAGCACCAATAGTATAGAAAATAAAAAACCTTACAGTGTGAAAGGTGTAAAGAAGAAGGAATGGTTTACCCTTTTCTCAGACAAAGCTGCGTGTAGTGCTATTCTGTGCACCATAACGCTGCATACAGCGGTCCTTGAAAAGTGGAAAAACGAAACTTTACACTTTTCACAGGAAACTCTGCGAGAAGTGGAGGCTCGAGTTTCACTGCTCACAAAGTAATCTGTGAACAATGCAAAATTTAATGACCATTGCCATATCTTTTACACCTTTCACACAAAAATCACAAGAAAAGCTCTCCTCCAGTAAGACAGCTCTTCCTGTGTGGTAAAGGACCCCCTTGATCATGCAGATTGAGCCCCAATTCCGGACGACCAAGCGGGTCCCTGACAATTATTGCTAATGAAGAAAGGCACGGAGATATTGTTGGCAAAAGGTGAGAATATGAGAGAGAAACTGTCCAATACAGCCAAGGGTCCAACAACTATTGGACAAAGACTCGAAAGTTACCTCCCATTTTAAAGCGCCTTCAAAAATATTTACTTAGTGACGTGTACCTTTCGTCGCCATCTGTCGTCCTAGCTATAAACCATAGTATTATAAAATATGACAACAGCGTGTGATGGAGATTTAAGGTTTAATTTTTACCGGTTGGTTTTAAGAACATTTTGCTTATTCATAATAGATAGATCGCATTGCATTTGTTTTATTTTAAGGTCTAAGCGTCTGGAAACAGGGAAGCCACTTTTAAATAAGTTGCGATAACTTTTATTTCTTCGACACTTGTTTGGTATCGATTATTTTTGACAAAATTTTGACGTTTCTATAAAATCAAATTTTAAACTAAATAAACCATAGATATTTCCTAATCATATTAGTGAATTTTTATTTTAAAAAATTCACTAATAGAGAGGTATCGATGGTGAGACTTTGCAAAAAAAAATTTTTAAATAAGCGCGATTTAGGACCCCTAGAACCCATATCTGGGGTCAGTTTCAATTTTTATATGTTTATATATATATATATATATATATATATATATATATATATATATATATATATATATATATATATATCCGTCTGTTAACTCAAAAAATAATTAACCGATTTCACTGAAACTCGGTGCCTTTACTTTATTAATGGCTTGGATGAGTTCGTTGGCCAGGAAAATCGGACGAGGTTTTCCGGGAAAATTTTGAGTATTCTTAAAAAAAAAATCCCGAAAATAACAAAGCTGCTTTAATGAAATTTACTATATATGTTGCCTTGGGAGAGACCTTACTCCGTACCAAAATTCAACTTTCTAAGTTTTTTTCTACTATATAGGCAACCAAGTTTGATGCCTGCTTTCATCAAAGAAATCATTTGCTATAAAAAATATTTTAAAGAAAATTCGATACCATAATGCACTTGCTGCGTCCAGAGATTTTTATATTTCATGACACGTTATTCGTCATATGTCACTCCAGCTATTAAGACGAATCTCACTTATTAAAATCCAAATAGTCGTTCGAATGCGGCTAGCGAATAAAGAATACCACAACTTATATAGATACGCGCGAAAAACATAACGCTGCCTTTGCTGCAAGATAAAAAAACTCTGGACGCAGCAAGTGCGTTATGGTAGTGAATTTTCATAAAAATGTTTTTAATTGCAAATATGTGTGTTTCCTTTTTAAGAAAGCAGGCATCAATTTTGGTTACCAGTATAACCTATATAGTAAAAACAATGTGCCATGTTTCATAAAAATAACTTTATTGTGTGAAAATGTACAAAAATTTCCAAAAGTAAACTTAAAGTGTTCCCGGAAAAACTCGTTTCTTGGTCAACCTTATAGGTTAATAGCAAATTGAGCTATTCAAATTTGAAGCATTTAATGAAAATTCGCTACCATAACGCACTTGCTGCGTCCCGAATTTCTTTTCTTACAAACATGCATCGCTGAAAAATTCAAAAATTCAATAACATAAGGCGTGCTTGATTAAAAAAAAAAAGAAAATTTGTATCACCAACGACTTATGGGCCATCCTGTGATTGTAGAAATATTTTTTTAAGATGTAGCTCAAGACACCCTATAATTAATATATACAAATTTTCTTCATATCTTGTATAATAACGGATATATTGAGCTTTATTGATTTTTTACGAAAATTCGACAAAAATTATATACCATTAAACGATAAACTCTAAAGCTAAGGCTACTACCAAGCATCAGAGAAAGGGTCTACTTGAAATGAATTTTCTGGAAACATTTTAGTAAAATGAAGGACAATGACGGTTGAAACTAAGACTTCAGAGTTTGTAAAAGATCCTTCTTGAGACATTTGATTTCCATATCCCGTATTAGATTCAAGTTCTTTGCCTAAATGTTGCCGATTTTGACGTTTTAAATCGCAACTTTGACGTTTTGAGGAAAACCCCAATTTATTTTTCTTTAAATGCCTATAACTTTTTTGTCTTTTGACCTACATAGCTAAATTTTGGTAGGTGGCTTACCTATAAGGATATTAACTAGCGTACCAAATTTGGTTGCCCTTACTTTGTTAATTCCGGAGATATAAATTTTTTTCGAAAGAAAAAACAAAATTTTCCGGGAAAACCTGGGCAGATTTTCCTGGCTAACGAACTTATCCAAGCCATTTGCAAAAGGAATTTTTCCACCAAATTTAGTCAAAATCGGCCTATTATTTTTTGAGTTATCGGTGTGATACATATATATATATATATATATATATATATATATATATATATATATATATATATATATATATATATATATATATATATATATATATATATATATATATATATATATATATATATATATATATATATATATATATATATAAATATATATATATATATATATATAAACATATAAAAATTGAAACGGACCCCGGATATGTGTTCTAGGGGGCCTAGTTCGCGGTCATTTGAAGAAATTTTTTCAAAATTCAAAAGTCGGGATCTCCTCATTAGTGAATTTTTTTTTAAGAAAATTCACTAAAACTGATAAGTTATGAACAATAAATCGTTTATAAAATGAAATGTAATGTTATTTTGTTTATTTATTTATTTTTGGCCACAACTTTCCTGCTAAATGCTCTCTTATCCCATCATATGTCAGTAAGGCACCATTTTGACATTATTGGTAGACCAGAAGAGTGGAAGGGGCTCAAGATTCCACTTATGGAAAGTGTGGAGGGTTTGTGTGTCATCAAACCCCCCAACACCAGTATGCATAGAGCGTATATTTGATCCTCAGACCTAGAAAGACCAAATACACCTATTGTTCAATGACGAAGGTATTTGAAGTTGGCGTAAGGCGAGATAAGAGAACACTTAGCTAAAAGCCATGGACCAATCACTAATGGACAAAATTTACCCAGTCTCGTTGCGTTTCAGGTCACTTTTACAAATATGTATTTAGTGACATGTAACTGTCAACGCCATCTATACTTCCTTGTAAGGTTGAACTCAACGTTAATTTAGTAATCCAACACTCAAAAATACAAATCTTTGTTTTGGTAATACAAAATATGCGACGTGATTGTTGTTTCAAATCCTAACCGTATTATTCTTCATTATATTGGGATCGTTAATTCTTTCTACTATTACCCTTTGAATATATGAGACTAACAAACAGTGGCTAATTTATTTTGGATAAATTTATATAAATAAACATTAAATGTCGACGATAATGCGAATATAACAAAGAGAGAAAATTAGCGTGCTTCAAATACCTAGTGTGATTATTAAATTTTAATTTATTGAAAGTATTTCAAAACTGATTATATATATATATATATATATATATATATATATATATATATATATATATATATATATATATATATATATATATATATATATATATATAAAGCATTAAAATTTTTGTTAATAATAATAATACTCTTTATTCAGAATATCCGAAAAAAATCAACGAATACAGCACAACATAAAAACAAAAACAGCAAAAATTTTGTAACACGCTAATTTAAATAAACTAAAATTGAAAATATCACAGTTCAAAAATCAACAAATACATATATTCATAACAAATTTAGCTTTCGTCAAGGCAAAGAGAACACAAAACACAATGTACAGGGTGATTCTTTATAATGTCGCCCCCCTTTAACTTTGTTATTTTAAGTGTCCCAAAAAAATTGAAAGTATGGTTATGTAGGTGCTAAAAAATACTTTTTTTCTACGTATAAAAAATTTTTGAAAAATGATCAGTATACAGGGAAAACCAAAAAGTTAATTTTTTTTCAATGGATCATTTTCGATTCCTCGTAAAATTCTAAGCATAATTTATATATCGCATTTGAAACGTTATCATCACAAATTTTATTAAACCAAAACAACTGTTACAAATCAAGAAATCTAACAATAAATAATATAAGAAAAACAGTTTCTAATTAAATATAAAGATGCTCTACTGGGCCTCAATCTTCTTCAACACATTGTATAGGGGTTCTTCGCATTTTCTCTAATGAATCTGTTATGAATGCTGGGTTATTTTCATTTAAACTAATAATTTCATTCCGTATCAAATCTTTAAGGTGATCGAGGTTTTCAATTTGATGGTCATATACACGGTTTTTTATATAACCCCAAAGAAACCCATCTATAGGTCTCCAATCGGGGCTGTTTGCAGGCCATTTAATTGGCGCATATCTTCCGATCCATTTAGGAAACCTTTCACTTAGGTAATTACGCACAGCACGAATGTTGTGAGTGGGTGCTCCATCCGGTTAAAAAATTATATTTTGTAATATATTTAAAGGCAAATCGTCTAAATATTCTTCAAACTCGTTTTCCAAGAAACCTAAATAGCGGCCTCCATTTAAAACAGTATCAAAAAAATACAGACCGATAACTCGATCGCCCAGGATACCACACCACACATTCACGGATTGTCGCCCTTGAAACTTAAATTCCCTAAAAGAATGTGGATTCTCTCTTGCCCATTGTCTGGTATTTTGTCGGTTAAACAGGCCACTAGTAGAAAAGGTAGACTCGTCAGTCTATACAACTGTTTTCAAAAAATTGTTATTTATTTTTATACTGTCTAGAATCAATTGACAAAATGCGACCCGATCATCTTTTTGCATTTGAGTAAGCTTTGTAGTGGGTTTAATCTTATATGGCTTTAGATTCCATTTTCTTAACGTTCTTTGGACTTTACTGTATGAAATTCGCTGAATATTTTCTTGTGTTGCTCGTAATGTCTTTGAAATGTTTCTTATGGAATTGTTTGGATTCCCTTCTATAGCAAGTAAAATATTCAATTCTGCATTTTCATCTGCGTTCACAGCAGTTCTTTTTCTCCTTTGTAAATTTGACGTTTTTTGAAACTTCCTATATATAGATGTGAACGTTTTTCGAGTTGGGACATGCATACCGGGATTATCTTCTATCATATGTCTAATGGCAGCGTGACAATTTAAATTATTTTTAATATAATAATTCTTCTTTCTCTGTCTAAGTACGGC
The DNA here is from genome assembly GCA_964006375.1 of Tillus elongatus. Classification (NCBI taxonomy): domain Eukaryota; kingdom Metazoa; phylum Arthropoda; class Insecta; order Coleoptera; family Cleridae; genus Tillus; species Tillus elongatus. Next base: position 137,905,858 of record OZ023267.1, on the reverse strand, counting down.
ATTTTTACTTACTGACCAATACAACTACAACAATATTGACAGAATCTCACAGTCAGTTATTTGTTTTCAATTAAAAGCGTGGTATCCTAGGACTTCTTGATTTGTAACAGTTGTTTGATAAAATATTTGAAGATAACGCTTCAATCGCGACTATTTCAAAACGGTATGTTATATAAATTATGCTTAGAATTTTACGAGGAATCGAAAAATAAATTCATATATAGGGTGATCCATTGAAAAAAATGAACTTTTTGGTTTTCCCTGTATACTGATCATTTTTCAATTTTTATTATACGTAGACAAAAGTATTTTTTAGCACCTACATAACCATACTTTCCATTTTTTTGGGACACTTAAAATAACAAAGTTAAAGGGGGGGCGACATTATAAAGAATCACCCTGTACCTAGCAAACGAGTATAACGAACATTGATAAACATCAATAGTGTTAAATATAAATTTATATCAAAAACAGTAAAATAAGTGACACTTATTCTATAAACACCGAACAATTTAAAAATGTGATGAAGCATAGAAAAAGACTGCGATTCAAAAAACTGTTTTAAGTTGTATTTTTAAAACCGGCGCCTAAGGTTCTTCGGAAGATGAATATTATTTTTTTATTATAGATGATTTTCACACTTTCTGCAGCATTATTAGCTGTAAAATGTTTTTTGACCTTGGTAAATAAATAATTGTCTAATGATGCTAAATCCGGGGCATGGGGCGAGTGGTCGCTTAATTTAAAACCAATTTTCTCAATTGCTTGCAGTGAAATCGACGACTTGTGAGCAGGGGCGTCGTCTTGCAAAAAGAACACAATTGTGGGCCGTTTTCCGCGTCGTTTTTGGAAAGTTTCTTGCGTAACTTAGAAAACTATAGTATGTTGCTATCAGAGTTTCCCCTTTTAGGTTTCCAGGATAACTAAATATCGCACATTGTGATAAACTGGGTTTTTCAAAATATACTTATCAGTGTTTATCACAGGTTCGAAATCTGGCAATATATAAGTTGAAATAGTTTATGTAATTTAAAATACTTCATTTTTTTTATATTATTTCTTATATTCATAAACGCAGAAGCCTTTTCGATATATTTCAAGCTAACTAATGCATTAATTTTTGTTGGCCTTACGTGGTGAAACCATTTAATACTAACTATAACTGTAGAGACTTCTTCCTTGGTCTAACAAGTGCAGGGAAGAGATCAGGTACTTGTGCGGGGAGATAAGAAGACTTTATTTAAAGTTAATATAAAATGAATTTTATTTTTGGAATTTTTCAAATTATTTTTCATACTTCTATTATTAAACCGTGTTTATACGTAATTCTTTTAACTTTTCTTCAAATCCATTTGTAATCTTGTATAGAGAGGAAATTATAACAAGTTTTCGTATACATTTATATTTTCATTTTATTTTTGTATTGTAATTTTTTGGCATTATACTATTTAACCGTTTGTTTATGCATATTATTTTGACGTTCTTCAACTCCATGTGTAATGATATATAGAGAAGAAATTATAACACGTTTTTTATACATATTTTCATTTTTATTTCACTTCCTGTTTTGTAATTTTTTTGGAATTATAACATTTTACCGCTTCTTTGTGCTATACATAACTAGCTGATGCGCTCGACTTGGTCCGCGCGTAATTCAGTTATAAAATGATAACAATAACCATATTTTCAGGCTGTATAAACCTATGAGACCTTACAAACTGACGTACATACACACACATACAAATTAAACCTAAGACCACGGTTAATATTGCAGAAGAAGAAACTCAACATTTTAAGTCAGTAGTTTAGAGGGCGATGTCAGTACAATTAGGCTATAAGGCTCACACGCAAACGTAAAATTGGCCATGGGAGAAACAGTCTTAAGTCAAATCCTGCGAATTTTAAAGTTTCAACCTGTGACTTATTAACAGTCATATCTAACCATACTTTCAGGGAAAACTGCAGTCTCTTGAATTCAAAATGGAGATCATTTGGAATCAAAAACACGCGGAATTAATACAATTTCTCCTTGAGCAGACCCAGTTATGATCAGTGAGTAACCGAACAACCAAACCACCGAAAAAACGATAAGGGTTGAATTTCAAAAAATCGTTTCTTAGTGCTCGACTACGTTAAAATTTCAAGTCTCTAGACCATAGACTTATAATTATATATCTATGCTCTAGACCAAGTAGTTTGGGCTGTGCGTTGATATATCAGTCAGTTAGTCGGTTTATTCTTTTATATATTTAGGATTATTCTAACATTCTTCAAGTCCATTTGTAATATACCATAAAGACAAAACTGCAATAAGTTTTCATATATATATATTTATTTAATTTCTTGTACAGTAATTTTCTGACAATAGAAAACAACTTATTAAGAAGTGACGAGTATAAAAAAGTAATATTCTAATAATGTAATACACAGAAATGTATAGCTTTAACTAGTTTCAAAAAAAGCTATTTTTCATATCTTCGTGAGATTGTAATTCGATTATTTGTAAAATATTATATGTACATCAGATTTTTCATGTTAATTACATTAATTGAATATATTATTATTATAAATCTATATTAGAATACGATCTGACAAATAATTCTTTGTAACTGTTAACTGTTTACCTGTATACCGACATTTTTCTGTAAATGTGCTTGTCAAAATGTCGTCAATTTACACAACAAACCACATTCGTCAAGGTTTATAGATTCATAAACATTTTTTTTCCTTAGGGCTCGTGCATCTTTGCCGCCCCGATAGCACCGCGGCCTTTGGCTTATTGTGTATATCCATAAACCTTGCACATACGTAAAAACCTAAAACTCGCTAGGCAACTATATGTTTTATTATTTATAAACGTCAATACGTCTGTCTGGGTTTCACATGATTAAAGGAATTTGAAATTGAGGCTATGAGATGCAAAGTGGCCTAAGCCCGAAATACAACAAATGAGAAAAACGCCTCTGAAGTTTTTGATATTTCCCCACTCTAATAACACTGTTAATATGAAAGGAATATTGCAATATTTTTGCTAAACAAGATACAATTTTAAATTGTTTTATTAGGTGTTAATTAAAATATGGAAAATCTCAATTTTTTGCAAAAATTGAGGGTTAGGCCACTCTGTTTTTTTCATATAAGCAGCAATATGTGGTTTAGGCCACTTTGGCACACTGGTATTAGGTCAAAAATTCTTGATTATACGGACTTTATGAATGGATAACAGATAAAATCAATAAACCAAGAGTTTTTATTGAGAATTTAACTGAAATATGTAGGTACATTAAATTAATACATTACACATTGAAAAAGTTTTTCCGGCATTTCTTCTCTATCGCTATAAACGGCAATTAAGTCTTCAGATACATCGTCGGCGGTCTTCAGATTTGCATACAAATTATGATGAATGGGGGGTATAAACTGGATTAATTCCATTAGGTCAGCTTTTTTTTATTACATCAATTTTGCGGCCGTTCGGATTAGCAAATCACTCAGGTTTGCAGGAGAAACAGAATTTATTTTCTTCACATCTACTTCATTGAATAGAACTAATTCGCTGTTTGAGTATTTATACGAAATTATAAAAGGCTTATTTTTTTTCTAAACGGATTCATTGCATTTTCATCCATTCAACTTTGAATTTATCGGACGCAATTTTTCTGTTAGTAATGCTACTTTCTAATTGTTTGGTAGAAAAAAGTTTTCTGATTTCATATGGATGATATTGAATGGAGTCTTTTTTCTATCGGTCAAAGACCACGAGACCAATCTTCAGGGATGTAAATTTCTTTATAGTACTTTTTCGCTTTTTCGATGAGTCCGAAGTCCTGGTCACAAGCAAGATAAGAGTGACCACTAACTAGAAATTTGTGGTCAATTTGTTTTCCTCTTCTATCCACTGGTGGAGTACCACCAGTAGCCTTATTCCTTAGCGCTCGAGTAATACGGCCGTCAGATATTTGAAATGCATTCTTGAAGAAAGCTTTGCATACTTTAACTTTATCGCCATTTTCCAACGTTCAATAGTATAAACGCGTTTTTCCCTCCTTGATTCCCCTTCATCTTTTTTATAACGTCGTGAGATATTCGAAACTTCTATAAGAGAACAAATATTTGCAGTTTGGGGATCAAATGACGCTAAGCTATAGAAGGCATCTAACAAATGTTTTTGACGTTCTTTAGTAACTTTTAAATGACACTTTAATGGGCAGCTGCATTAAAAATTTTGAATTGTTTTGGCAGCTATTGTACCTTTCGAATTAATGTATTGTTTTCCTGCTACTATCAATCTTTTTGCTGCAGTTCTTCTAGACATGTTCCAGATCCTTCTTTTTTTTTGGCCGTAGCGTTTAATTTGCACACTGTTTAACCTGACAAGTTAGAAAATAAATATTCAGGTGTACTTCTCTTTATTGACAACCGCTAACTGCTTTCATAGGCATAGTGGCCTAACCCACAATATATGTGGGTTCGGCCAGCATTACCTTTTGAATTATGGGAATAATTGTAAATGCAAAAGGAATTTACGCCGACATCTACCAACCGGTAGCCGAATGTTGCTTGGGCCACTCTGCATCTGAAAGTACTTAAATAACAGGTAACTTTACTATAATGAACGCGTTTTGGTAAAATTGTGGGTTAGGCCGTTTTGCATCTCATAGCGTCATTTCAAAGGCTTCCTCTTCCAGACAATAACAATTAAATATATTGTCTGGTAGAAAAGGCCTTTTAATTCCAAATTCCTTCAATCAGATTATATGGTTTTATTTGTTATTTAAAGATAAATTATTTGATAAAAATAAATACCTAAACACAAATCAAACTTCTTTTAAATGAGATTTCTCAGTTTTAGAAACGTTTCTAAATAAAAAAATACTGGAAATACGTGTTTTATTAAGATGAAAAATTTCAGACGCCTCATATATGGTTTTTATGTGTTATTGATATCTAAATAGATTTTATTAGTAGCAGAAACATATCGTGTATTTCATATATGCTTAATATTGTTAAACTATGAATATGAGCTATCAGTCTCTCTCGTAGACACTGGACACGTTCTAAGACTTTTTAATTCTAACAGTTTACCTGGCAGAATATTATTTACTTCAAAACTACGCATGTTATTTTATTTGCAAATATGTTAGCCTGTTCAGAGAATATTTAACTTGAATAAACTTCAAAAATTACAAAGTTTTCAGCGAAATTTGAAAAAGGTTGCTGGTCTCTACCCTTTTTTCCCCCTCAGGGCTCGTCCGCCGCCTTGCCGCCCCGATAGCACTGCAACCTTTGGTTGATTGTGCATCCCCTTGGTCTTACTCCACCCATTCCAAAATCACTGTGCCTTGAACTACTCTGCACAGCGATTGGTAGGGTAAAGTTTTATATTGCTCTGTCTTCGGTCTAGACTGACCGTAGATCAGTTGTCTTTTGCGGTCCAGAGCTTTACACTCGCGCAAAATGTGCTGTGCTGATTCCTCCCCCTCGCCGCAGAGTCTGCATGCGAGGTCCCCTTCGAACCGCCCTATTTTATGCAGGTGTTTCTTGACGGAATGGTGTCCCGTCAAGAGACCTGTTATGTTTATGAGCTGTCCTCTGCCAAGATTTAGCAGCTCCACAGCTCTCTTTGGACTGGGTTCGTCAATTATTGACTTCCCATGTCTGAGCCCTGGACAGTCTGCCCAGTACACCTCGTGTTGGTTTCTGACCCAGTACTTAATGGCTCCCCTGGCAGTGCTCTTTATCACACCCAGAGCAGGTTCTGGTCCCATAAATTGCTGACCCTTTCTTCACGAGACTGTCAGCTTCTTCATTGACTTTGACTCCCGAGTGACCCGGCACCCAGATGAGGGTGACCTCATTCTGCCCATCCAGGTCGCTCGTCTCGTCTCGGCACTCACTCACCAGCCAGGAATTTACCCGTGGGCTACTTAGGGCTGCCTGGCTGTTTGTGGCTATGAGGATCCGCTTGTTGGTGTAGCCCCTCCACTTGTTATCCCGCACACAGTGCAGGATGGCGTATATTTCGGCCTGAAAGACCGTTGCATGGGCTCCGAGGGAAATACTGTTAAGAAAGTTTCCTCAAATACATCCAAAATTTTGTTAAATATTATATACGCATATAAAAGCATTTTTTTAAACTGTCGTCTTTCTCATCTGAAATATTTGCGAGCAATGAATTTAATAAGTTTGGAATGTGTTTTAAAACACTTTTATTTTCATCGCGTTTTTCAGCATAATTTTCTTCAGAATTTTTGTCAATATTATATAACAAATCGTTGACTTCATTTATATTATTAGAAGTAAATGGGGTCGTTAAACCAGGTTTAATAATGTCATTTCGGGCAATTTGTATTTCGCAGCCACGCAAAAATGTTTCAACTTGTAAGTCAGTATTTATTATTACAGAATATGTTATTACAGGCCCAGGAGAATATTTTAATTTAAACAATGTTACTCTTTGATCGTCAGAAATTTTAAACCAACGTTCGGGTAGATGAAACAAGTTTAAAACTGCAAGAAACTCTTTAAAATTAGTGTATATAAATTCTTTTTGCAAACATTCAACTTTAATTCAAATTCTACTAATTGCCTTGGCAAAATTTCCATTTTCCAGTTATTGTACTTTTTCATCGCGACTTCGGCGCAATTGAACAATTTTTGATAAATAAGAAGGGCAATTGGGGAGTTTTGCGGGTACAGCATTACGTTTTAGTCTAGAAATTTTTTAATTTGAGGTTATGGTCAGGCCGGTTTGTGAATCCGTTGCAATAGAACAATTTATCATATTGTCTTTAACAAAATGCAACTCACAGACTCTGCTGGACTTCGTTGGCGAAAAATTCTCCCGGTGAATAGCTGAAACCCATTTAGCAGACATGGCGACGTCCGTTGGAAAACGAAACAAGTGTACCCTCGGTCCATTTTTATAATTTCCGCGACATCCCGGCACACAACACGAATACGGCATTGTTAATATACCGGTAACACTACTAAAACACACCACAACACAAGAATATCACGCAAATTCTCACTATCTCCAGCAAAAAGGGAGTTCTAACACACGAAATATAACAAAACAACACGTTGTTGTCTAATCGGGGCGAACAAGTACACGTCAGAGAACCGAGTCCTTATATCTCGGTGTTGTTGGTATAGCTCACGTGGATATGACAAACTGACAAATTATGATACAAAACTGAGTTGTGTGTCTGTGTCCACGTTAGCAATCCACACCGGTTATAAATTATTTACTTAATTAGATAAACCTTCTTATGTTAAATACGACTTATTGACAAGCACATAAAATATTTTGTACTTTGTTTGATAGTAACTTTATGTATGTTACAACAGCATGTTGTGGATAATTTTCCGCATATTTTCTCTGTTACTAATATTGATTGGATGTCGATGTTTACGATGTATTTTTTTCGTTAAGACGATGATATTATCTGAAATGGTGAATAGTATACTCGTGCCTGCCTGTATTGTATGATGACGATGATACATTTTGATACTAATTGAACATAGTATTCAACGAAAAGAAAATCCTTAATGTGACGTTGTATTTCACTCTATACATTATTGACAACTAAACAAAACTAAATTTGCATTCAACTTGTTGTGTTTATTAAAAATATACTCAAATGTTGATGCAGAAGTTTTATTTTTTACCTTTTATCCAATTTTCCTGTCTTAATTAATTTTTCTTCGTGTGTCATATACAGTGTGGAGCTAACTGTAAGCTCAACAATGCTACCTTAAAAACAACAATGCTACCTTAAAAACAGTAGGGCCTAGGAGATCTACTACATGGTAATGAATTAGACAATTTCCCGCTCATTAATGGATTAAGGTAGGTATATACCAGCTTAGGTGGCCAAAAAATGGTGACTTCATGCTTCAAAATTATCTTATTAATGAAAGAAAGAAAATATACTTTAATTCTCAAAAACACAAATATTGGATATATAACGTGCGAATTATCTAGGTCTAGGTCTATTTATCATCTAGATACTTTTATTAGTGATCTTGATAATCTTATTTCATTTATATAATAATATAATATATTTATTGGCACCATCAATACATAAAAAATGTCTAGAACACATCAACATTTAAAAAAACATAAAAAACACAGGAATTACAATTCCAAAAAATTATACAATCACGACATTGATTACCAACAGCTACAACTTGTCAGCTAAAAAATCCTCAATATTATAATAGGCCTTTGCCGCCAGAATATTATTCAGTGTCTTTCTCATCTTTGCAGGTGGAAGCTCCTTTATCTGCACCGTCAGTTTGTTGTACACCTTTAGGGACTGCACCACAGCACTGTTTTAAACAATACTTTTTGTAGTTTGTGGCGCAATTAACTGATCCTTTAATCGTGCTCTAGTGTTGTATTGATGCTGTTGTTCACAATCTGATAACAAATTCCGATTTTCCCTAACAAAACACGCACACTCTAATATATACAAACTTTGCAAGGTAAGTATTCTATTGTCGAGGAATGTTTTCCTACACGAACCCCTATATTTCAAATTGGATATGCTTAGGACACATGCATTTTGGAGCCTAAAAATTCTACCGGCTTCTATGGAATTTCCCCAGAACATTAGTCCATATCGAAGCCTTGAGTTCACATATGCGTAGTACGCCTCGGGGCCAGCACTAATACTACTGGAATCGGACAGAACACGCCGAGCATAACTAAAAGCTGACAGTTTACCTGCCAGATAGCCAAGATGACCCCTCCAGTTCAACTGAGAATCAAGCTTTAAGTCCAAAAACTTAACATCATCCTGTGTGCTCAACGACTCTTGAGTTGAATTTCAGCGATAACTGGTTACCCCTAAAATAATTAAATGAGATTAAATTTGTTTTAATCACATTCAATTGTAAGTTCATTCAATTCTACCACTGTTCCAGAATTCTCAGTGATTGTGATGCCTCATAAATTAGATCACTATCTGAAGGAGCTCGTAAAACCAAATATGTATCGTCAGCAAACAGGGTTGTCTTATGGGGCAATACTTCAGACAGTTCGTTAATATAAAATAAGAACAAGACTGGCCCAAGGATTGAGCCCTGAGGCACACCTCGTTCTATAATCTTCCACTCAGATGTCAAAAACACTCCTGTCTTATGATCACTAAAAGCCACACATTATTTCCTGCCTAATAGGTATGACTTCATTAAATTCAGCGAGACTCCCCTGAAACCTAGCAATTCCAACTTAACTAACAGTGTGTTGTGGGACAGGCTATCAAAAGCTTTAGATAAATCCAGCATCATACACATTGTGCTTTCACGCTTATTTAGTCCCTCTGTAATTTCTTGATAACTTGAAATATTGGCCTGTTAGTTGACCTTTTCTTAATATAGCCATTTTGATTCTCACTAAATATTTTGTGTTTCTCTAAAAAAAAAGCCACTATTCGCTTGATATCCACTATGTTACGAGATTCTATGTCTGGGCGACATGGATGTATGTTTCTTCAATCTGGATAACCCTCTTGTCTCGAAACATATTGCTTAAAACAGTATTTGAGTGAACCTACAAGGGTGACAAAGACAACCTGTACACTTCTGGATCCCATATTATTTACTAATGCTGACTTTGTACAGAATGTTGGAACATTAAATGCAGACAGTATCAGGTCATTATATGGTTTTGGTCACACTGAAAATAGAAGTCAAGAAAATGAAACCAAAACTCGTTAACTTCCATAGCTTTAAAAACTTCAAAGTAAATAATTTATTACGTGACATGCATCAGTTACCTTGGCATAATTTGATGCGAGAGATTGACAATGACAACAAGCTCTACATTTTTAATGCATTCATTTTGAGTCTGCAAACATGCACCAATTTTGGAGAGGAGAGTTTCGAAACTCCCTGCTCCATGGCTAACAGATAATCTCAAGCTGTTAATGTGGTAGAGGAATGACGCCTTACTTCTTCTTCTTCTTTGGGTGCCATCTCCACTAATGGAGGTTAGCGACTACAACAGCAAACTCATCTCTATCCTCCGCGGCTCTCATCAAGTCCTCAAAGCCCAGACCTGTCCAATATCTTATGTTTCTCAACCATGACAGTTTCTTTCTGCCTACACTTCTTTCCCCCTCTAGTTTACCTTTAATTATGAGCTGGGGGATATAATATTTGGGATTGCGCAACAAGTGGCCCAGATATGCTGTCTTCCTCCGCTTGACAACCTGGAGAAGCTCTCTGTCTCTGTTCACTCTGCGTAAGACCTCTTCATTTCACACTCTTGCTGTCCATGGTATTTTTAGTACGTGCCGATAGACCCAGATCTCAAAAGCTTTCAGTTTATTCATGCTCGTTATTTTTAAGGTCCATGTCTCTACTCCATACAGAAGGACTGACCATATGTAGCATTTTGCTAACCTTAACCTTAGGTTTATGTCGATATGCGAATCGCAAAGAAGGCTTCATATTTTTGTAAAGTTGCTTTTAGCTTGTGCAATTCTGGAATTTATTCCTTTTTCTGGGTTTAATTGGCTGTCTATCCAGCATCCCAAGTATTTATAATGGTTGACATGTTGTAATATGTTATTATTTATAATGAAGGGTATAGGTACATTCTGTCTCCTCTACATTACCATTATTTTCGTTTTCCTCTCGTTGATCCGCATTCCAAATTCCGAACATGTCTGATTTAGCTGATCTAGAATATTTTGTAAGCCGATATCCGTATCTGCCATTAATACGGTGTCGTCGGCGTATCTGTGTTTATCCGAACGCCATTTACTTTTATACCGTCATTATCTTTCTCAAGAGCCTTTTTGAACAGAAGCTCGGAATACAGATTAAACAACATGGGTGACATTACGCATCCCTGTCTTACTCCTTTCCCAATATTTATGCTGTTAGAAGTTTCGCCCTCTATTCGAATTTTGGCCACTTGGTACCGGTATAAGTTTTTGATTAATGTTAAGCTCTTGCCATCTAGACCTATATTTCGTAGGGCGTCTATCAATTTCGGATGCTTCACTCGGTCGAAGGTCTTCTCAAAGTCGACAAAACAGAAAAAGATGTCCCTGTGTTGATCGTACCACTTCTGGCACAACACTTGTAGGCTAAACAGCGCTTCTCTTGTCCCCATACCACTCCTAAAACCGAACTGATCATGTCCTATCTCTGCTTCGCATCTTCTAAATAACCTGTTATGTAATATTTTTAATAGTATCTTAAGGGCATGGCTCAGAAGTTTAAATTAACTCGTATAAATGCAGACTGGGAAGCCTATAAAGATCTTTGTAACTATACCCTCATGATGATTAGAAATGAAGAGAGGGGATATCTACGGTCAGTGGAGTTGCGGAATAATCCACGTAAATCTTGGCAGGCACTGAAAGATTTGAACGTTCACGGTTCTCCTTCTAAGCGATTGACATCTCACCTTTGACCCACAAAAAATAGCTGATTATTTTGCTCCTTTTTTTCAAAATGTGAACAATAATTGTGACAACTTGATAGAGTTTTATAGTCAAAATAATATTTGTGAAGCAAACTCATTTGTGTTTACACTTACTAGTGAAGAAGAGATTGACAGGATACTTAACAGTATCAAAAAGAACGCTACTGGGGCTGATAACATTTATTGTGCTATGCTTAGGTATTGTAGTCATTTTATCAATAAATTTATTGTTCATATTATAAACTCTTGTATAGAAACGAAGTACTTTCCTCTGTTATTGAAGATTGCTAACGGAATGCCACTGCCTAAGCAAAATGACCCTAAAGAATTATCGGACCTCAGAATTATTCGTATTTTGTCTGAAATTTTTGAGAGAATTATGTCTAATCAAATAATTGGTTATTTTAATGATAAGAATTGCTTCCCGGTGCACAATGTGACTTCAGGAGGGTATATGGTGTGAGCACTGCTTTGGCTAATGGCACTAGTGACATTAGGGAGGCTAATGATGCTGGACTGATTAGTGTGCTTGTATTACTTGACTACTCTAAGGCCTTCGATACCACAAATCACCAATTACACTGTGTCAAACTTGAATATTATGGTGTTGATCAGTCATCAAGGTTTCTGGTCGAATCATATTTGGCTGATAGAAAATTGCAAATTGTGGTTAATAACAGCTTTTCTACCTGTACAGATGTTCTCTGTGGAATACCTCAGGGATCCATTTTGGGGCCTATGCTTTTTATAATATATACTTATGAAATATTGAGTTCAGTCATGAGTCAGTGCAAAATACAGGCCTACGCGGACAATACTCAGTTATATTATCACTTTCCAAAAGAAGACTACTTACAAGCTTGTCAATACATTAATGAAGATCTAGTAGCGGTTCGAGATCAGTCCTTAAAACATAATTTGATGTTAAATCCGAGCAAATTTTAACTCATGTGTTTTGCAAATAGAAACAGCAAAAGAATGTATTATCGAAAATTTTAAAATTCATATTGACAATGTTCTAGTTCCTTTCACGAACAAGGCTAGGGATCTGGGACTTATTTTTGATAGTGATTTGAAGATCATCTAAAGCTCATACTTGGGAGAGGATACTCTGGTCTGAGGCTTCTATATTGTAACAGATTCTTACTAGACCAGAAAGCGAGAAAGCTATGTGATTTCATTTATGGTTCTTGTCTAACCCAATTGAATGAGGATAGAGTGCAAAGAGTACAAAAAAGCTGCTACCGTTTAATATATGGGGTCAGAAAGCATGATCCAATAACATATAAAATACAAGAGGACGGATGTCTTAATATGAGCGCTAGAGGTCTACTACATTTGGAAGTTTTTACACATAAAATTGTGAATGACCCTGCAGCACCTTCATCCCTCAGACAAAAGTTTACATCTCATAAACGCGTTTACTCTAAATCAACTAGATTTAATGTAAATTTTGTTTTACCACATCATCGGACAGCCATGTTTACACGTAGCTTTATGTATCAATCTATTTATTTGTATAATCACAGGGTGATTGTCAAAAATGAGAAACACCAATTCAATTTTACACATGAACTTGTGTATTCTATTTTTTATGTCAAAATAAATAATTTATGACAGATTTCTTAATTTTATGACAACTAGGACCCCTTCGCACATCCCTACTTTGATAATCTAATGATAGAACGAAGAAATTTTTTTGAAAAACCCCTGAAAAATACGACATGTAATAAAAGCGGGCATCTAGATGCACTAGCTAAAAACAATAAATCTTATTTCTCTCAATGTCCTCAAAGATAGAATTTTATCAGGTCATGATTGCTCAGTTTTTTAGCACTAAGGATTTAAAGACAAACAACACTATTAATATTTTTTATTAAAAACATTTTCACTTTATAAAGATAATATTAATAATAAAGATCAAAATAAATAATAAAAATGTACATCCTTCAACACCAACTGGCAACTTAAAAACATTCTTCTTATACACGATGTTTGAGATTCTGAAAGATGGGTTGTTCTGAAGCTTCCAACAAGCAAAGCCTTTCGACACTCAGACATTAAATTTACAAAGCGCCGCTGGTAGAGCTTAATCATTTGACTTGATATACTAAAACAAAAAAACCTGGAAGAAAAGACAACTTTTTTTTTTATACAACAATAATAAAGACCTCTTTAGAAAAAGTTACAATTAATTGAAGTTAGATCAAGTTTTCAACTTGGCAATCTTTACATTCATCTCGTCCCACAATTTTCCATCCAACGTTCACTGCTAAACAAAATAAGCAGCTAGTTGTGCCATCTTATCTTTGGGTTGCTTCGGCCTGCCTCTACCTCTTCCCCTACTTCCCATTTTGCCTCCTCTGAATACCCTAGGTCTAGTGACAATAGCTGCCTTGGGTTTATCTACGAGTTTGGCGAACTCTTGAGTACAGAATACGCATCCCTTCATTTCAGTTGCATTGTTAGGCAGTTTGTTCTTCTCCGATTTGTATTCGACAGAAACAAGCTGGGCACCACAGTCACATATTTCTTGTTGAATAGTCACCTTTTGAGCATCATCAAAGAGATTAATGATTGTGTCGCACCTGCAAATAAACAATAAAATTAATAGAAGTGGTATCTATCACAAAAAAAAAAGAGTAAACACTATTTGATCTTAACTCTACTAGTTGGACGTAATGAGTTCATATGCGGAGACTCATTGGTCTTTTATTGAATTGTATGGTGACGTCAACCAGGCTTGTTATGAATTCTATCAATGTTTATTTTAGAAGATATGGGTTTTAGTGGTACCTCTCTTAAACTGTTCACAAGTTATCTGAATGACAGACTACAGATTACACGGGTGGAAAAATTTGATGGTAATCAACAGATTGTCCAGTGTGGGGTCCCTCAGTGCACGGTCCTTGGTCCTATTTTATTCAGCATATATATTAATGGCCTGCTAGAATTACCATCTGTGGGAGAAGTGGTTTGCTTTGCTGATGATACAACTATATTCTATGAAGAAACATCTTGGAATCGCTTAAGATCTACAGTGGAAGATGATTTAAAGTTGATCAAGAAGTGGTTTGATGAGAGGCTGTTAACCATAAACTTTAAAAAGACCAATTTTCTAGCCTTTTCGTGCAATGAATCAAGGGTTACCCCATACCAGACATTGAAAATTGACTTGGGAGATTATGCTTATGAGATAGGATCGAAAAAGTCGGTTAGATATTTGGGAGTCATAATTGATTCACATTTAAGATGGGATGCTCACATATTTGGTGCTGTTGGTAAGCTCCGTTATCGATCATACAGACTGGCTAAATTAAAAAAGATTCTAAATTGTCATCAATTGAGACTTGTGTATCATGCTTTGGCAGAGTCCGTGATTCGATATGGTGTAATTGGGTGGGGTGGCATAATGGCCACTCATCTAAAGCCATTGGATATCTTGCAGAAGCGTTTTATAAAGTTGATAATGAATATGCCAAACACTTATCTGAGTGATCGCGTTTATCAGGAAAGTGGTTTTTTTGACATAAGACAGATGTATGCTAAGAGCGTTCTGGTAAGGGTGCATAAAAATCGACACTTTGTTGAGAGCATTGGGCACACCCACGATATGCAATATAAAAAAGTTGCAGAATATGGGGTGATAAAGTGTGCTAAGGCCATTGGGCAAAGGCATTTCAGATTTATTGGACCTCGACTCTATACAAGGATCCCAACCTCACTAAGACAGATTACAAGTGTTAACCTCTTCAAGCGTAAGATTACAGAGTGGAATCGAATCGAATTGACTTAGAGGAGTACATGTGTTCGCTCCTCGTATAGTGTAAAAGCAGTGGAATTTATAATCTTTATTTTGCGATAAGAAGAACAGACCAGAATTCCACGAATCGTCAAGAAGAACACAACTTAAGTAGTCAGCAACGCAAAACCGCGATATCGTATAGTACCGCTACCTTAAAATTATATGTGTGTGTGATACAGTCAAACCAGCCTTAACAAATCCATTAAACGCACCAGCAACCCAGGATAGCCTTTTCCGGGACACGCACGAGTTTCTGTGAGTCCAGTACTCGACAAGAGAAGAAATTCACAAAGGTAAGTGGCTTTTTGGTCATTCACGAGTTTGCATCAATTTCCACTGCTTTTGCCCCTTCTCTTTTCATTAAAAACGTTACTTAATTAACAAACGCAAATTACAGTCCACTTTGTTCGTAATAGCCCGCTTAACGCCATTTCTTCGCCCGCTCTAGCCCATTTCTTGGTCCTTCTCAGCCGGATAGTTTTTTTGTCTCGGAAATAATACGCAAGTAAATTTGGCTATTCAACTTTGTTAATTTTGAAAATAACTAAAGCGCGCTGGTTTAGCTGTATTCAATTCAGATTTTAAATTAATTTCCCGCAATTTTCATGTATATATCGCTAGAACCTTTATAATTATAGAATTTTTAAAAGTTATTTTCTTATCGCAAGAATCCGCCATTCAGTTAAATTTTGCTTTATTTTGAACAACGAGCACGGCTTTAGGAGTCGACGCATATCATTTCACGCATATATCGCTCTTTGCTTCTGTTTCATTCTTATCAATTTGTACCTGAATAATTCTTTGTTTCACATTGGTACGTATATCTGTTATATTTCCATATACGAGGCCTATTCAATTAATATCATGACTGACACTAAATTAAGGAAATACAAAAACCAACGCAATATTCAGCTATCTGAAATAGACACATTGTCTTCTCTAGCCCAGAAAGCCCAGTCAGATGTTTCGCTTTATAATTTACTTAGGGTTAGATCTTCCGAAATCGACTATTTAAGGGAACAGTTTATTCAAACGCACGAAAATCTCGTTTCTGTAATTTTAAGTAGTGAACATGGAAACGCTTCTGATGAAAACACTATTTACGCTGGATTTATGGACGCTTATTTTGAAATTAAAGCCATTTGTTCTAGGTTATTCCCTGACAATAAAACAAATGTCCAGGAAATTCTAAATTCAAATACAGCTGGTCTTAATGAAGGTGCTAAAGCAAGGCTAGCTAAAATAGAAATTCCTAAATTTAGAGGTGACTATAAAACCTTTAACACTTTTATCGATTTATTCAATGCCTTAGTACAGGACTGTCCCGCATATTCCGACATTGAAAAGTTTCATTATCTAACTATATCAGTAGAAGGCCCGCCGTTATCTCTAATAAGATCTTTGCCTCTGACCGCTGACAATTATCAGATAGCTTATAATACATTAGTCACTCGTTATTCTAACAAACGTCTGCGTGCCCAAGAGCACTGGCATGCTATAGATAGCATTTCGAAATTTAATTCTGATGACCACGTCAATATTCGCAATTCGCTAGACATTATTTCGGAAAATCTTTCTGCTTTAAACACTTTAGGCTTTCCTACAGACCAATGGGACTTTGTTATGTTTATGTTGGTGTCAAAACGCCTTGACAGGAACATGTTGACGAAATTTGAGTTAGACCACGCTTCCACCGAGGTCCCTACATTTACGCAATTGCTTGACTTTCTAAATAAATATTGTATCGCTGGTGATGCTATGAATCAGAAGTCATTCCTTTCGCACTCTCAAAAGAAATATTCTGACAAATCGCAAGCTAGACCAACGCCTCGAACTTCCGCTTTTTTCGCTGATAATTTAAATTGTAAATCTATCTTACATACTTGTGTGTTTTGCAAAGATTCTTCGCATTCTATTTATAATTGCTCCTCATTTTGTAATAAAACTCCAAAAGATCGCTATAATTTTGTTAAATCTTCTCGTCTTTGCCACAACTGTTTAAGTAGCCTACATTATCTTAAAAAATGCAAATCTACCAGGTCCTGTCGCAAGTGTGGTCAGCGTCATCATACGCTCTTGCATTTTGATAAAAGCTCCGCGCCTATTCCGTCGCCAGTGTGTAATAACCCTTCCAGATCTCCAGTTCCTTCCGCTCCGCTCGACCAAGAGCAGGTCTTTGCTGCTTCTGGGATTGTATCTAATCAAACCACGGTCTTATTGGCCACTGCGCTGATTGAAGTTCTTGATAACCATGGAAATTATCAGATTATGAGATGCCTTTTGGATGGAGGTAGTATGATGTCTTTTATCTCGCAAAGGGCTTTTAAGCGTTTGGGGTTGCCTAAGCAAAACTGCATGTTTGCAATCAAAGGACTGGCATCTATGCAGACTTCTTCTCAGAGTGGTTGTGTAACGCTCACTGGAAGACCGGTTGGTCAAGATTCTTTCAATTTTACTGTCGACGCATTGATCTTGAACGCCATTTGTGATAATTTGCCAGCAACCGCTATTTGCTCTTCCAATTGGTCTCACATTCGCAATTTAAAATTGGCTGATCGCCATTTTAATCGTCCAGGTCAGGTCGATATATTGTTAGGAGCCGACGTTTTTTCTAAAATCCTTTTAAATGGACGCATTTCCGGTGGGGAAGGTCAACCTGATGCCGTCAACACCGTCTTTGGTTATGTGCTCATGGGTAAGATTGGCAACACAGTTC
Organism: Tillus elongatus; assembly: GCA_964006375.1. Classification (NCBI taxonomy): domain Eukaryota; kingdom Metazoa; phylum Arthropoda; class Insecta; order Coleoptera; family Cleridae; genus Tillus; species Tillus elongatus. The sequence continues at coordinate 137,887,891 of OZ023267.1, read as the reverse complement.
ATTCTTCTGCTGTCTTTTCTTTCTTGTGCAGTAACTTTGAATCAAATCTCGATCGCACCCTTAGGGATTTTTGGGAAGTGGAAAGTGTTCCGACTTCGTCGCATCACTCTAATGAAGATATTTTTTGTGAACATCATTTTAAGACTAAAATATCTCGCTCTCCTTCTGGCAAATATATCGTTTCGCTCCCATTTAAATCTGAGTCGCTGCCTATTTTTCCTGGCATTCGCGACCTCGTCGTCCAAAGATTTCTTTCCCTGGAACGCCGCCTTGCTAGAAACATGGACTTGTATACCCAATATTCTGCTTTTATGAGAGAATATTTGGAACTAGGCCACATGAAACGTGTTTATGACAATAAAGATTCTCCCGACGCATATTATATTCCGCATCATTGCATTTTGAAACCAAATAGCTTGTCTACTAAACTCAGGGTAGTTTTTAATGGTTCGGCGAAACTTCCCAACCAAAGCTCTCTTAACGATTGTCTACATACTGGACCAAAACTACAACAAGATATTGCCACAATTCTGTGTCACTTTCGCCTTCATAATTATGTTTTGTGTGCTGACATCAAAATGATGTATCGTAACATTCTTGTCGACCAATCACAGCATGATTATCAAAGAATTGTTTGGAGGTTTGCTTCTGATGAACCTTTGGTGGACTATAACCTGGTTACGCTTGTATATGGACTAACGCCATCCCCCTTTCTCGCGATACGCACTCTTCATCAGTTAGTGAATGACGAAGGGGGCTCTTACCCGCTAGCTTCTGCCGCCATTTTAAACGACACTTATGTTGATGATGTTGTAACCGGCTGCTCTTCTTATGAAGACGCAAAGCTTTTACAGTCAGAGCTGATCTCGCTTTTTGAACGAGGCGGCTTTGAGCTTAGAAAATGGTCTAGTAACTGTTCCGCATTACTTTCCCATTTACCTCCGGAACATTTGTCGCAAAATCCGCTTATTTTTGGTTCACTGGCAAACGACACTCCTTTAAAAATTCTCGGTCTGCAGTGGAGTCCCTCTGAGGATACATTCTTTTTCTCAGTCTCGCCGTTGGGGAAACCCTGTACGAAACGCAACATGCTCTCGGAACTGGCCAGAATCTTTGACCCGCTTGGATTTCTTTCGCCTATTACTATTTTTCAAAAGATTCTAATCCAGTCGCTGTGGACTTCTAAATTAGATTGGGACCAAACCCCGCCCTCGCATATTGTTGAGGCTTGGAACCGTTATCGAAATGAACTCGGTTTACTAAGCAATTTACGCATTCCTAGAAAAATCCTTCCACCTCATTCTGGATGTGGTTATGAATTACATGGGTTCTGTGACTCTTCTGAAAAGGGTTACGCTGCCGTTGTTTATATACGATGCCTCCGCCCTGACAAAACAGTTTTTGTTCAGTTTGTTTGCTCTAAAACCAAAGTCGCTCCGGTTAAGAAACTAACCATTCCTAGGCTAGAACTGTGTGGTGCAGTTTTGTTGGCGAAACTCCTATCGTTTCTTCTGAACGTTTATCAGACTCGCATGACTTTCGAAAGAATTTTTGCCTGGTCAGATTCGCAAATCGTCTTGAGTTGGATCAAATCTTCGCCTCATCGTTGGAAAACCTTTGTGGCAAATCGAGTTGCCTACATTCACGAAAGGGTTTCTTCTGAATTTTGGCATTATATAGATTCTGCTAATAATCCCGCCGATATCGCCTCTCGAGGTGTTCATCCTTCTCAATTTCTCGCCCATGATATTTGGTTCAATGGTCCATCGCTACTATGTCGTTCTGAGCTGTCTGCCTACTCCCCGTCTTCAGAGCTGCAGTCTGAAGAGGTCTCTGTTGAGGAAAGGACAGTTTCGCTTTTAACATTTACAGGTGAAGAAAATCTGCTTGATGATTTGTTAGAAAATCATTCTTCTTTACATTACATACAGTCTATTTTGTCATACGTATTACGCTTCGCTTTTAATTCTAGACATTCTTCTATTGCGAAATTTGGACCGCTATCTCGGTTAGAGCTTCATGATGCTCTGACCCTTCTGGTCAAGCGCACTCAAGCGGTCTACTTTGAAAAGGAGTTATCTAGTAAAAAATTCCCTAAGTCCTGGAGAAAACTCGCCGTATTTCAAGACAGTACTGGTCTTTTGCGTGTAGGTGGTCGCTTGACTCACTCAAGTTTGTCTTATGAGCGAAAGCATCCGCTCTTACTTCCACAAAAGTGCCGACTCACGGTGCTTTTAATTGAACAATACCATAAAAGGTATCTTCATATTGGCCCTCGCACTCTTCACTTTTTGTTGTGTCAGAATTTTTGGATTTTGTCTGCAAGACGTGCCATAAACACTGTTATTTCGAAATGTATGCCATGTTGGAAAATAAAGCCTCAACCTTATCAGCCACCTATGGGTGACTTACCCCATTCTCGAGTTTCGCAAGTCAAACCATTCTCGCATACTGGGGTAGATTTTGGTGGTCCATTCGCGATCACTATGAATCGATACCGAGGTGCTAAAACCTCTAAGGCATATATTTGCCTCTTTGTGTGTTTCGCGACTAAGGCTATACATCTAGAACCTGCCTGTAGTCTTTCGACTGACGCTTTTCTCGCTGCCCTCCAACGATTTATTGCTCGTCGTGGTCGATGTGATAATCTCTATAGTGATTGTGGTACAAATTTCGTTGGCTCCGCCAAGGAGCTTAAACGCATTTTTTCTGATGCAACTGCTAGGGAAGGAATCCATTGGCATTTCAACCCCCCTTCTGCCCCACATTTCGGTGGTCTTTGGGAATCTGGTATCAAGAGTGTAAAATCTCATCTCTCTCGTGTTGTTGGCCAACAAATCCTATCGTACGAAGAATTCTACACTGTCCTGACGCTTATAGAATCTGTCTTGAACTCCCGACCTTTAAATCCCATGAGTTCGGATATCGATGACATTCACGCTTTAACTCCTGGACACTTTCTTCATATGGAGCCAGTTTCTACGCTTCCAACTCCCGATTTGTCGTCTGTCCCCTTAACTCGTCTGTCAAGATGGCAACTTCTCCAACGTATGCACCATGATTTTTGGATTCGCTGGCACAAGGAGTACCTTCACACCCTACAACAACGAAGCAAGTGGCTTGACGCTGGTGCTCTTCCTACTATTGGGGCGATGGTGGCCGTGAAAGCTGAAAAACTTCCGCCTTCTAAATGGCTACTAGGTCGTCTATTGTCTCTAATTCCTGGTCCTGATGGTGTCGTAAGAGTTGCTATTGTAAAGACCTCGAATGGTATCCTTCGTCGCCCTTTGGTGAAGTTGTGCCCGTTGCCAACTAATGACTAGTAGTAGTAGTATTTGTTTCTAATTTAATTTAATTTTTTATTTTAAGTCTTTTTATTGTTTTGTGGATTCTTGCTAACCGGGATAATCATTTATTTTGTTTCTTGTTCTCTTTTTTCTTATCCGCCGCATGTTATCGCTTCTCCTTCGCGTTAATTATTTTTTTTGTGTAGAAAAATGTCTTGCTTATAGCAGCCATTTTGGCCGGGCGGGATGTTCGCTCCTCGTATAGTGTAAAAGCAGTGGAATTTATAATCTTTATTTTGCGATAAGAAGAACAGACCAGAATTCCACGAATCGTCAAGAAGAACACAACTTAAGTAGTCAGCAACGCAAAACCGCGATATCGTATAGTACCGCTACCTTAAAATTATATGTGTGTGTGATACAGTCAAACCAGCCTTAACAAATCCATTAAACGCACCAGCAACCCAGGATAGCCTTTTCCGGGACACGCACGAGTTTCTGTGAGTCCAGTACTCGACAAGAGAAGAAATTCACAAAGGTAAGTGGCTTTTTGGTCATTCACGAGTTTGCATCAATTTCCACTGCTTTTGCCCCTTCTCTTTTCATTAAAAACGTTACTTAATTAAAAAAACGCAAATTACAGTCCACTTTGTTCGTAATAGCCCGCTTAACGCCATTTCTTCGCCCGCTCTAGCCCAACATGGGTTTAAGAGATATTTAGCATTTGATTGAAGCTTCCGACGACGTAGAGTGTGTGGGGATGGTGTGGGAGAGTGTGTGTGACTTGTGTGTTGCTGATGGTGCGGATGTGTGTGTGCAGCAGTGGTTACAACTATAAATGTAATTCCCTACGGGTGACTGATCTAGAACCCGGATTGTGTGGTGTGTACTTTAAAATATGCATGCAGCCTGGGACCATAACTGTGCGGTTTACAGGCAAAAGCTGCAGTCGATGAGAGCAGAGATTCTGCAGATCAAATAGCAATTACCACAATGCCATGTCGGGGTGGAAACCCAGTCTCCAAACAAACCTGTTGGATCTTTCGTTAACTTTGGACACAATCATCATTCTTCTTTTGCCTGTTCTATGGAGAGGCAATTTAACATATTTTATCAAAACGTCAGGGGCCTCCGGACACGAACCAATGATGTTTACTCTTTTGTTTGCTCGCAGGCATATCCTCTTGACTGTTTTGCTTTCACCGAGACTTGGCTGGATAGTGACATCTATAGTAGCGAACTGTTTGATGATCAATATATTGTCTACAGATCAGATAGGGATTTTTCTTTCTCTTGTAAGACTAGGGGAGGTGGCGTTCTGCTTGCTGTGCACGCTCGCTTTGCAACTCGTCGCCTTGATATTCGGAGGGACTGTGGAGGCCTTGATGCTCTTTCTAATATTGACATTGTGGGGGTTAGAGTCTCGGATCATCGGGCCTCGCTTAATGTTTTTGTTGTTTATATACCTCCCAATACTCCAACTAATGACTACTACCTCTTGTTTGAAGCTCTCGAGTCCCTGTGCATAAAATATGGTTCCGAGACATTCTTAGTTGGTGACTTTAACATGCCTGAATATGCCTCTTGTCGTCAGAACGACCCCTCCGCTCGTGTGTCTGCTTTTCAAAATTTCTGTAATCTACTACTCCTTGGACAGTTTAATCATGTTGAGAATATTAACAGCAGAATTCTTGACGTGGTTTTGTTTACTGACACTTGCTTGGTGGGGGAGGCTCCTGATTCGCCCGTGATTCCTGATCGTCATCATCCCCCCTTAATCATAGAGTTTCCGCTCAGTGGTTCTGTGGTCTCTTCCCCTGCTGGTGACACTACTAGGCAAAGGTCATATAACTTTCGAAAATGTGATTTTGTCAGATTGTATGCGGAGCTCAGCGACTTGTGCTGGGATGGCATGGATGGGCTTCAGGATGTCGATTCTATGCTTGACTTTTTCTATTCCAGAATTTACGACTTGTTTAATATGTATGTTCCCATGACTGCTCCAAGAGCATGTAATAGGTATCCCCCGTGGTTTTCTAAAGAAATTAAGGTTAGTATAAAATATAAATATTCATTATGGTGTAAGTTTAAGAAGTCTGGAAATGTGGAGTTTCTGGATAGATTTAGGGAGCTGAGGCAAAAACTTAAGAGAGACATTTATCTTTCTCGAGTCAATTACTTTCAGAGGGTCGAAAGAGAGATTAGGTCTAATCCTAAAAAATTCTGGAACTGCTCTTCTCGACGCCGTCAAAACTTTTCTATTGGGAATTTATCTAACCAGCAGCAGGCAGCTGACAGTTTTGCTTCTTATTTTGCGGGATGTTCTGGCTCCACCCCCACCTCATCGCCTACAGCCGCCAGTCTTGCTTCGGGTGACATCACAATGTTCTTTGTTGATGACTTTACAGATGACGAAATTATTACAGCCGCTAAGAGAATTAAGGCTAACATGTCCTGTGGACCTGATCTAGTTCCTGGTTTTTTGGTGCGCGACTGCTTATATGCTTTCCTGACTCCACTTAAGAAAATTTTTAAACTGATTCTTAGATCTGGAACATTCCCCGCGATTTGGAAGCTGTCACGGGTTTTCCCTGTCTTCAAGGCGGGGGAAAGTGGTGATCCATCAAACTATCGACCAATAGCCATACTATGTGTCTTTTGTAAAATTTTTGAGGCCTGCCTTTTTCAGCGAATACTGTTTCACATCAAAAACAGACTCTCTATTTCTCAGCATGGTTTCATTCCAGGTAGATCGACTGTAACGAATTTGGTTGACATTACACAGTTCATTGCGTCCGCTCTTGACCGCTCTTCACAGGTTGATGTTGTGTATACTGATCTATCTAAGGCCTTCGATTGTCTAAATCATTCTGTTCTGATTGACAGGATGAGGGCTATCGGATTCTCCGAGGGCTTGCTTGGCTTGTTCAGATCTTACCTTGATGGAAGGAGGCAATTTGTTGAGGTTGGGGGCTTCAAATCTAACACCTATCACGTAACTTCGGGAGTGCCGCAGGGTTCCATACTCGGTCCATTACTGTTTAATATATTTATTGACCCAGTTAAACATGTTTTACATGTTCCTTTTTTAATGTATGCAGACGATATTAAGATTTTCGCAAATATTTCGAGTGTTGATGACTGTTTGCGGCTCCAGAACTGTCTTCAGATCCTTGTTGAATGGTGTTGTCGGAGTGGTCTATCTGTGAATGTTTCCAAGTGTTGTGTGATGTCCTTTACTCGAAATAAGCACGCAATCACTTTCGGGTACAATATAAGAGGGCTTCCACTTGACCGCCCCAGGACAGTTAAGGACCTTGGAATTGTTTTTGATGGTACTCTATCTTTTAAACCACACTATGAGCAGACTGTCAGTTCTGCTTACAAAACTCTAGGGTTTCTGATAAGAAACAGCAAAAATTTCTCACAGACTGACACCCTCCTCCTGCTCTTTGGCTGTTTGGTTAGGTCTCGACTTGAATATGGCTCAGTTGTGTGGGCTCCCACTTATGAGATACATGTGGCAAGCCTGGAATCAGTGCAAAGGAAATTTCTAAAATTTCTTAGCTTTCGTGAGGATGGTCGATATCCGTCTATTGGTTTTCCTCAGGAAAGTTTACTTCTTCGCTTTAGTCTGCAGAGTCTATCGATGCGCAGGCAGTGCAGTTTCATTATATTTTTATATAAACTGGTTAATTCTGTGTTCGACTGCCCTAGTCTGCTTCAGCAGCTTAATTTCAATGTGCCTCGTATTGCAGCACGTTTTCCAGGCACATTCTATCTCCCGACTGCTCGTACACGATTGCTGCGATCGTCTCCAATTTACCAGATGTGCAATGATTACTCTGTACTGCAGGACCGCCTAGATATCTTCTCATGTAATATATCAGAGATAAAAATGTTTTTCAAAGTGATCTAATTTGTGACTCTTTTTTGTATTGTTAGCTAGATTGTTGTTAGTTATTATGTTTTGTGTATTGGCCCATCCTTAAATTGGCTTTTAAGCTGTTGGATGGTGTATGAATAAATAAATAAATAAATAAATAAATAAAAAAAATATATTATAGCTTAATTATATGTCCTAATATTGAGCGGTGGCTCACGTATAAGTCTCTGACTTCAGTGAGCATTAGTTTATCTCTTATAATTACCTTTGTCATTATTCATTAGTTACTGTGTGCTATTTTGTTTTTCTATTGCATTTATAGTGAATAATGTTATTATTATTATTATTATTATTATTATTATATCCTTTGTTTGATCGATATGTTCCAACTGTTCAACACACTCATGCGGTGTACCTTGTTCGGTATACCAAAGAAATTATGGATGAGCTTAAGTCAAAAAACCTTCATTTCAAGAAATATAAGAGCACACGTTCTCCTTATCATCTGGGTCATTTTCGACACTTGCGTTCTGAAATCAAATTACTTGTTAAAGATTCGGATGATTCATATTTGCACCGTTGTCCGCAAACGATTGAACTGGATCCATCACGTCTTTGCTCTTGTACAAATGGTAAGAGAACATGTTTTAGAATTCCTTCTGTTGTTCATAACGACAATGCAGTGACTAAAGATACTGTGCAAAGTATAGCGGATGTCTTTTCCTCACACTATAGCGCAGTTTACTCTATTTCTGGCTCAAATTTTGACTCCTCGAATGATGTTGTTGGGCAACATTTTCCTGGTGTACCAGCAACCGATGAACAAGAGGTTATAGACACTCTGAGAAGATTAAAACCCAAACTAACGCATAATCCAGATAATTTCCCCAGTTTCCCGGTGAAACACTGCGCTATTGCATTTTGTCAGCCACTGATGTTCCTGTTGAATGTAAAGAGTCTGTGTTTCCTTTTATTTGGAAGGAAAGTAAGATCATTCCGGTTGGCCAAGGGCTCGCAGTGAGCCCTGAGAAAGCAACCGTCATACCGTTTACGAGGAGGATGAAGTGGGAGAGCTACAGAACTCTCACCCTATATGGTAGAAACATCCCTATTCATACTTGTTGTTTTGTCACTCTTTTAAATTCAAATATCGCCCGCTACACTGACATAGAGTAGGTGTTGCCAATGGTTTCCGCCAAAAGACCGGAGAGAGGGAAGAAGTATTGGAGAGAGAACAGAAGCTGTACCTTTCCTCTGCCACTTGTTGTTGAGTTCTGGAAGAGGCAAGAGGTCTCGAGAAATCGAATTGCTTTCAAGTCGTCGTTGAAGAGACACGAGGTCTCTAAATATGCATTTTGTTTGTAAGTCCTTTGGGAGACTAAAGAGGTTTCTAAAGGTTTTGTGTGTGAATACAGAAAAACGAAGCTTATGTTCCTGCCCAATTGAGGAAATAAAGGTAGGTATTTACAATCCCAATGGCCAGGGAGGCAAAATATCTTGGAGTTGTATTGGACTTTAAGCCAGCCTGGAATGGCCATGCCAAAAAAATACTGCTTAAGGCAGTTATGACCCTAGCCATCATTAGGCGGCTATATGGAAAAACGTGTGGACTAAGACCTAGTACGACCCACTGGCTGTACACAAGGGTGGTCAGACCATCGTTAACATATGCAGCACGGGTCTGGTGGCCTAAGGTGACATAATCCAGTGCCAAACAAAAACTAGGCAAAATCCAAAGGATGACTTACCTCGGCATCACTGGGGCCATGTCTTCAAACCCAACAGCCGCCATGGGCGTGTTGCTGGATCTGCCCCCCCCTAAACTTAGTTATCAGGGGGGAGGGCAGGCTAGGACTATACAGACTAGCTTGCAATGATAGACTGAAAATCAAGGCAGACTGCAGGGGCCACTGCAAAATTCAGGAGATCGTGAAGGAGCCCATGCTTGAAATGAGGTCAGAGTTCGTGAGCCCGCTAATCTGCTAAAAACAATTTTTCACTGGAAATCCCACACCGCGAGGCATGGCGCGGAGACGTTGGGCCTACCACGGGACGCGCTCGTCTGGTTCACAGACGGATCCGGCAGGGTGCGTGGGACGGGGGCAGCCGTTTATTCGGAAGGACCGAGGGTAAGTCACAGTATTTCCCTCAGAGCTCATGCAACGGCCTTTCAGGCCGAAATGTACGCCATCTTGCACTGCGTCCGAGAGAACAAGAGGATGGGCTACACCAACAAGCGGATCCTCATAGCCACAGACAGCCAGGCAGCCCTTAAGGCGGCCCTAAGTAGTCCACGGGTAAATTCCAGGCTGATAAGTGAATGCCAAGGCGAGCGACCTGGCTGCGCAGAATGAGGTCACCCTTATCTGGATGCCGGGTCACTCTGGGGTCAAAGGCAATGAAAAAGCGGACAGTTTCACGAAGAGATGGTCAGCAGAACCATTTATGGGACCAGAACCGTATCTGGACGTGACAAAGAGCACTGCCAGAGGAGCCATTAAGTCCTGGGTCAGAAACCAACACAAGGTGTACTGGGCAGACTGTCCAGGGCTCAGGCATGGGAAGTCAATAATTGACTAACCCTGTTCAGAGAGAGCTGCTAAATCTTAGCAGAGGACAGCTCAGAAGCATAACAGGTCTCTTGATGGGACACATGGCCCTCAACAAACACCTGCATAAAATATGGCGGTTCGAGTGAGACCTCGCATGCAGACTCTGCGGAGCGGGGGAGGAATCAGCCCAGCACATCTTGTGCGAGTGTAAAGCTCTGGACTGCAAATGACAACTGATCTATGGTCAGTCTAGACCGGAGACAGAGCAATATAAAACTTCACCCTACCAATCACCGTGCAGACTAGTTCAAGGCACAGTGATTTTGGAATGGGCGGAGTAAAAAGACTAAGGGCATGCACAATAAGCCAAAGGCTGCAGTTCTATCGGTGGGACAAAGCCGCGAACGAGCTCTGAGGGAAAAAAAGACACAGTGATTTTGGAATGGGTGGAGTAGAAAAGACAAGGGGCATGCACAATAAGCCAAAGGCTGCGGTGCTATCGGAGCGGTAAAGACGCGGACGAGCCCTAAGGGAAAAAAAGATCATTCCAATTTTTAAGCAGGGTGACAATACTCAGAAAATTATCGGCTATCTCATCGAACTTTGCAAAAGTTTTCGAAATAATATTGTACAGCAGGATTTATAATCTAATCAGGAACTTGATATCTGATAAGCAGCACAGTTTTGTGCAAAAATAATCTGCTGTAACAAACCTGTCTGAATCTACTCAGTACCTTTCAGAGTGTCTTGATGCGAGTGGACAGGTAGATGTCATTTGTACCGATTTCTCAAAGGCCTTTGACAGAATTGGTCACGATATTGTCATCCAAAAGCTGAAAAGGATGGGACCAAATGGCAGTTATATAATTTGATAAGGTCCTACTTACATTAGAAATAATTTTGTACAGTAGTAGTTTATCTAATACGCTTGTTACTCCATCTGGAGTACCTCAGGGTTCTGATCTTGGTCCGCTTGTTTTTGCTAGCTATCAATGATATTATTGAAGGTTTGATGTACAAGTTTTACTTTATGTTGATGATCTAAAGTTGTTCTATAGAGTGTACTGACCCGATGACTGCATTATTACAGCTTAACTTAAATCATACGAAAATACGTACCTATTACAGCCAATCTTCCATTTGGGTCCTGATGAAGGATCTAAAACCAAAACTCCATATTCACACTCACCACAGTTACAGACGCCGTTAGTGTTCAAGCTATAAGGACATGTTGGATGAGTACATGAATTACAACCATTTGCTTTTCTCATTTCTCTGCAATCAAAATTAAGTTTATCAAAAAAAGAACATGCCAGTATTTGTCAAATTATTTTTAGTTGCATATCTATATTTCCCAGTGACTCATTAGTGTAGTGCATATACCCTAAGAATCACTGGTAGCTATAGCTACCGCATGTGTTTTTGGAAAATAAATCAAAATATTACACTGAGATTTTTTTTTTCCTATTTTTGGTAACTTTAATTCACCTAAGTTTATAGAAATCACAGAATATTTGACTATACAGGGAAAAAATTGTTCTGCTGCTTAGAGGGTTAACTTACTTGAAAGGTGGATTATTATAACAGTAAGGGCAGAACACAAAACTTTTGCCCTTATTTCCCATGGTCCAACAAAGTAACTCGAACTCATCTAAAGGACACTTTAGTTCTTTGAAAAGCTTTATTGTGCCATTCTGTGGTAAACTGAATGTCTCATCACACTGTGGACAGTGCAATCGCGGAGGCTTCGCTTGAATGTACTTCATGTATCTTCTGCATTTTCCACATCTAAAACAAAGTAAAATTGATTAACCCATATAAACAGGTGATTTGTTGCATAAACTATTACAATGCCTAGCAGCTTAGTTGGCATTACTAATAAGCTATTTTGAATGTGAACATAATATTTTGTGGTGAATAGACATTGAGTCTGAAGCTGCTGCACACACTCACACACAATGTGAACATGGCCAGGAGAGCCTTTTCTACTTCTTACTGGTGTATGCGACGTAAGTTAATTCATCATCAATGGTATCCAAAGTTTTGAGACCTTATTTATAAATTGACGCCTTAATTGTATGCAAAAATTGTAGATTATGTGGTTGTTTCGTCCTCATTTATTATCAAATGACCATTCTTGTTCCCTTTAGTAAACAGTTAGCGGTCGCCTGTACCTAATCCCCCAACAAAAAGGGACAAGAGTTTGCGACACTGGACATTTGAACAGTGTGCATGTAGACTTCGAAGAAAGAGTACCTCTCGCATTTGTGTATTGAGTTATTAGCTATTTCACATAAACAATAAACATTTATTAAATCATTAGATAGTGAGTGCCAACATAATATTAGAAGAGAAGACATTTGAGGGGCCCTTCAAACAAACAGAAAGGAAAAAGTCAAGTAAGTTCACGCTCTTTATTTCCCTTTGTTTCCTTTGTCATTAGTTATCTTTGTCTAAGAGTTACCTAATTAAACCCGCTACAGTGGTATTAAATACTATTTAATACAAATGTATGCAAAGTATGTGATTTTATTGCTAAATTAAACAGTAAATTTGACCATTAAATTCACCAAGGAAATAGAAATTAATAACAAATTACCCTTTTTTGATGTATTAGTCATCAAAAATAGAGACACTTTACAATTTGACATCTACAGAAATGAAATCACTTAGAATATACTGGGGGTTCACGTTACGTGAGAACAAACACAGTGCTTGAACTGAATTAAACTGTATTAACAAGAAGTAGTAATTAATACAAGGACAACAATGTTCGATGGCTTAGCGGCGTACACTGGTGAGCCGCATGACTGGAGCTGGCGAGAGGTGTTAAGTGCGGCGCTTGCGCTCTTCATATGATCCAATACATAGCATATCTCCCTCTTTAAATCTGAAAGTGATTCACAAACACTAACAATGTTATGATTGATACCTCATAGGAGGTCTGGTATTTCGTTTTAGACGATCAATGGAAGATTGTTTAATTGGTTCTGAGCAGTATTCCGGGGGTATGCCTATTATGTCGAACAATTGACTTGTTGTATACGCCTTGACACTTTTGTTGATTGTCAGATGACTCGGTTCACTAGGTTCATGTATACTGGGGGTTCACGTTACGTGACAACAAACACAGTGCTTGAACTGAATGAAACTGTATTAACAAGAAGTAGTAATTATTATAAGGACAACAATTGAACGTCTATGGCAGATGGCTGTGATGAACGGTGAGTCGTTGTTCGATGGCTTAGCAGCATACACTGGCGAGCCGCATGACTGGAGCTGGCGAGAGAGGTGTGAAGTGCAGCGGATGCGCTCTTCATATGATGCAATACATAGCACCACTGCTGTCAGTTACCTTACGATTGACTCACACACAAAAAAAAACAGCTAGTTTGAATTTCCCGGTTCATAGATTATTACAGTTTCCCTTAAATGTAGGTAAGTATAATGGTTACTCTGCCTGCTTAGTGGAAAAATTAGTCAATAAACATAAAACAAAGAAAATGTTAGTGGAATCTATGACTTTCAGAAAAGATAACCGTTGTCTGTTTATCAGCTGAATAGGGTTCTTACATCAAAAATTGCAGGCAACTTTTATTAACTACTGCCTTTAGAGAACTACACGCAACTGATGATTAATCCATTTTACGAATTACGAGACGTTTCAATAGCCTTTTAAAAGCCAATTTACAGCTAACATTTTCTACAAAAAAGATGAAAAGATTTGCTAGGTAACCCAAAGTATAAAGATAAAGAAGAGTCCTGACAGAAGTGTCGGGACTCTATGAAATAGGATGTAAGGATTTTGAACTTAAATATGTTGGGCAAACTAAAAGAACTATTGAAACTAGATTTAAAGAACATTTAGCACAACTGAGATATGGCACTATTGACAGTTTGGTCAACCAGCAGGCCTTGGGCTTTTCATTATCACCCTTCCTGACCTTAAACTAAAAGTGAGATCATCAGATAACAAAACTTTTCTTCAATGTTCTCTGGTCCATTTGCATATTTTGTAGCCCATAGAAGCCTCTTTTTAGTGAATTTTCATTAAGAAAATTCACCAATAGAGAGGTACCAATGGTCAGACTTTCGGAAAACTTATTGAAATGAGCACGAATTAGGGCCTCTGGAACCCATTTCCGAGGTCAGTTAAAATGTTTATATATATATATATATATATATATATATATATATATATATATATATATATATATATATATATATATATATATTAAGTGATTGAAACAAAAATTTACAACTTAAAAGAACATAGACAGAAGTGGTTGTGTACCAATTTTCAAGTTGTTTGATCAAAGAAAAATAAAGTTATTCGAAATTAATAATAAAATAATCCTCAACATCACTGCAGATTCTGTAATCCAATATCTATAATGTTGGACAAAGACAGATGATGTTATCTATACTGCTATGCTATTTAAATAAATCGTAGATAAAAATCTAAACAATGGAAGTTATTGCAAAAGCTCAGACATTGTGAGAGATGCGACAGGGACGCCATCTCGGTGCAGGACCAGGTAGTATGTTGTCCCAACGACTCTAGTTTACACAAAATGTTATAGACAGAGCTAGTTTGTATCCAAAAGCGCTAAATATTAGCATGCAAATTTATACTAATAAATAAAAAATTTAATGACAGTGATTCAATTTGTTTAAAAGCAATCTAGAACGACGTTTCATTATGTATAAAAATTAATTATTTTACCATTCTTCACGTTCACAGTATTTAAAATTAAAATCCCTCTTCTGAACCCCCCACCCACCCCAAATGGTGCTTAAAACTCTTTATTTTCACTTGTACGTACGATGCTCGAATATCGAGCACTAATTTATTCTCCATATTATTTTTCTCAAAAGTGTTACCTTGAGTCAGTCCAGAGGAGGTTTGTGAAATTTCTTAGATTTAAAGCTATAGGGAAATGTCCTCTTCGTGGATTTGATCATTTGATACGGCTACAGGTGTGTGGCGTTGATAGTCTCAAGCCTTACAGAAAAGTCACTTCTATAAGGTTCCTTTTTAAGCTTTTAAATAATTTGCTAGATTGCTGAGAACTGTTTGGACAGATTAAATTTCTTGTAACTAGAATAAATGCTAGAAGCTGTGATACTTTCTACCTTCCAACTAGCACAACAAATCTGCTTATAAGATCACCTATTCATACCGCTGTTAGCTATTATAACTCTATAAGTAACATACGAGGGCGAGTCAATAAGTCCGTGACTTTTTGAATGAAACAGGTTTTTTGAGAAAACATCATTTTATTTCTCAACACAGTCTCCTTTGAGCTCTATACACTTCATCCAACGTTTTCTCCAATTTTTTATCCCTTCCTCAAAATAGATATTTGTTTGTGAGATGATTTAATCATTGGAGTCAAGTCTCTTTCCGCCAAGCCATTTCTTCAAGTTTCGAAACAAGAAATAGTCACTCAGGGCTAAATCCGGAGAATATGGCCGATAAGGGAGCAATTGGTAGCCCATTTATGCAATTTCGCCATGGAGACTACACATCTGTGCACCATTGCATTGTCTTGGTGGAAAGGAACTTTTTTTCTTGGACAAATGCGGTCGTTTTTTCTTCAAATCATCATTGAATCGGTCCCATAAGTTGGTATAATACTCGTCATTGATTGTTCTTCCCTTTTGAAGGTAATCAATGTGGATTATACCGCGTGCATCCCAAAAAAACGGTCGCCATGACTTTAATGGCTGCCAAATCCACCTTGGCCTTCTTCGGCGCCGATTCGCACGGAGAAACCCACTGTTTTGACTGCTGCTTGGTCTCTGGTCTGTTGTAGTGAATCCATGTTTCGTCCACGGTTACGAAACGGCGCAAAAACTCGTCCCTATTGCGGTTGAACAACGCCAAACACTCCTGATTGTGTTTGTTGTCGATTGTGAGCAAACGCGGCACCCATCCTCCGGAGAGCTTTGTCATACCCAAGTGGTCATGCAAAATCAAACCCACTGAGCCATGTGATATGCCTATGGCTTCCACAATCTCCCGCACTTTCAATCTCCGATCGGCCACACCATATCGTAAATCTTTTCAATTGTTTCAGGTGTAGCGACCTTAACTGAGCGTCCAGAACGTTCGGCGGCATTTGTGCTTGTACGGCCGCAACGAAATTCAGTAAACCACTTTTTTACCATGGAAATTGATGGTGCAGAGTCCCCATAGTATTTATCAAGCTTAGCCTTGGTTTGAGTGATGGTTTTTTTCCGCAAAAAAATAATGTTTGATGAGCACACGAAATTCACTTTTTTACATTGTCGTTATAACTCAAGAGGTTGTCTGCTTTCAATGGCTATCTAACACAAACTAAATGACACAGCTTGTTCAAAATTTGAAAGGAGTCAACTGACATATGCTTGTTGACAGGAGCAGTGTTGTTCTTCCTTCGAAAAGGCGGGAAATTCAAAAGGTCACGGACTTATTAACCCGCCCTCATATGTGACATTAATTAATCAAGTATGAATGAGGTCATTAGAGTCACACATACTGGTTTTTGTTTGTAGTCCTTTAACTTTATAAAATAACTGCTAATCACTAATTGTTCATAGAACAGAAAACTATCTAAGAGGGCATTCCTAATTGTGAAAATCTATTTTTTTAATATCATTCAATTTATAATTAAAATTTAGTTATAGGAAAAGTCGCTACAACAATTAATGTAATATTTCATGTAGAAGTAGGTCACAGATCAATCATAAACATTGGCATTGAAATAATATTACATATTTATCTAAATAATAAACAATTTGGAATTGCAGAGTACAGTACAAGGAATGCTGACTGCTGAGGTTTACAATTTATGGATTATGTAGACCAAGCAAGGTTATAAATAGTGTTGTTGATAAACATTACCGAGACTTTTGCTTTGAAAATGTAGAGATCAATATCAGAGACTTTTGATTTTAAATATGTAGAGATAAGTAGACTTTTTAATTAAAATTCATTATGTAAAGATTTCGGTTTTAAATTCATTCGGTTAAATTAGATGTAAGCATTGTTAAAGTTTATTTTATTTATTAAAAGTTTATTACATGGTAACTAAGTCCAAATTCGACAAGTTTATCCCTAATTATCCTCCGCTCCTTAACACTAATGCATACCTAAATTTCTTTATCCTTTAATTGGGTGTAAGCCTGTTGGGCAATAAAGTAATAAATAAAATAAATAAACAAAAATAAAAATCTTATCCTTATTATCAAAGGACAATGTAATGATAATTCAATTATGTACTTATGAAAGCACTGACAGAAAATTTTAGTAAGGTTATGTATCCAAATGACAAATGACAGCAGCTATAAATTTGATTCCATTAGTGCCCACTGCAAAAATGTAAAATATTGATTGTGTTCACATTCATTCACACACAACTGTAGTTAGGTTTCATTCAAATTTATCATTTAGTTTTTAAGCAATTGTATGAATACATATACACAGTTTATACATGGTATTCATAAAATGGCACACACAAAATGAGAAGACACATGTTTTTGTTTTAATAATTAACAATATTATGGTTTAAAAAGAATTCGTATTTACCTAGAAAACGCTTTTCCAGATGCACTTAATGGTGAAAAGGACACTTCAAATAATTGATCCATTGCATCTATATTTTTCACGAAATACTGAAACTTCAGCTTGAATATGTCAATAGTGTGTTTGAGAACAGCCTGGAAGTTGGCTTTACCTTGTGCAATAAGGTTCAGCTGTTTTTCTACCGCAGATCTCATCGTCGGCAACACCAGTTCCACATCAATCTGTAATTTTTTTATATTATGAAAAGATAATGCAGACAAATAACATTGAGTTAACACTTTTAAAATGAACAGATTTCACAACATATTTTAACATATATGTACTTTTTAACTAGACCTTGTAAACAACACTTCGAAAAAAATGTACAAAAATGATTTACCTATAAACAAACTGTCCAATCAAAAAGTATATCTGAAAAGCGGAGTAGCAAAAATTTCGAGACGCAGCAAGTCCGTTATCAAACGACCACATTGAGGGCCGATCTCTGCTGGTATACTGACGGCTTCAAAACAGATAGGGGGGTAGGAGCCGACGCATATGGGAACAACACCAATGCTAGACTATTAACTAGCCTCGGCAAGTATGCAACCATACACCAGGCAGAAGTGTATGCCATCGAGATGTGTGCAAGGGAAAACATAGGAAACCAGTGCACAAACAAATCGAGATATATACAGATAGCCAAGCTGCAATAAAGGCTCTTGGTTCCTACCGTTGCAATTCACAAACGGCATGGAGTTGTAAATCTGCCCTCAACAAACTGAGCAGCTGCAATAAGGTGTCGCTGGTCTGGATACCTGGTCACTCGGACCATGATGGCAATGTTGCGGCCGACACGCTTGCCAGAAGTGGAGTCCAGGGGGACTTCATCGGACCAGAACCTGTGCTGGGGATATCATCATGCACAGCAAAACGCACCTTAAAGACCTGAACAGAAAGAATAACAATCCAGCAATTGCAAAATCTGCCAGGATTAACTCACTCTAAGGCCTTCATAAATGGACTGTCTGAGTCAAGGGCTAAAAAACTTCTAGAGCTAAACAGACAACAACTGAGTGTTCTGGAAGCAGACAATGCATTTTGCCAGGATGAAATTATGCTTCTTCAGAGTAAATTAGAGCAACTCAAGAAGACAGGGAATACTACTAACGCTAACACCACTGCCAGGCCAGGTATTTCTGGGTCCAACAGGCCTGCTGCCCCAAAAGATGCTCCCAGATTGTTAATACTTAGTGATGAAATGGGAAAAGGAATGCAGTCTTTTGAGTCGCATCTACCTGGTTACGAAATTCTGACATTCACTAAACCTGGTGCTTCGTATATTGGTGTTATAGAAGACATTGTTAAATTGACTTTAGATTTTACTTTGAATGACTATGTTTTAATTGTGGCAGGCTCTAATGATTTTAAACCTGGCAAGTCCCCTTCTCTTAAACAAATTAATGAAAGAGTAAAATATTGTACACACAAATATTCTTATGGTTTCTGTGCCCTACATTAACTTGAAATTATCATTTAATAATTTTGTTTTTAAATTTAATAGGGAATTATGCGACTATACCTTCAGGCTTAATAGATTTTCTTGTGGTAGTTTGTTTTGTTTTGATTTTAACAATTCTAGAGGATATGCAATGAAAAAAGGGGCTTTGTTGTCAAGAGTCACTGCACATATGTCACTGAAGCAATGTTCACAAAATAATTTGATTTTTATAAATTGCAATGGTTATGATAAATGTATGTTAGACACTGACAGGGATGACTCTAATTGTGGGGCAGCTCACAAAATTCTTGTGGAGCGGGAGACTGGTGTACTGTGTGAGAGTGACGGTTTTTTTCGGCAGTGATGGGACCTTCTTATCAGTGCTGCATCTGAACGTTCAATGTATTTCTAACAAGATTTTACCATTGGTGGCTTTCCTAAATGCTACGAATATTACCTTTGATATATTACTTTTTACAGAGCATTGGCAAAATACTCAACAATTGGATAATATATGTATAGAGAATTATGAATTGGCTACATTCTTTTGTAGGGAGAATATGTTGCATGGGGGTGCTGTTGTTTTTGTTAGGAAAGGCTTGCCATTTGGAACAAGAAAATTAGATTGTTCTAAATTTTGTTCTGAGGGTGTTCTGGAGTGCTGTGGGATGGAGATCCTTGGACTGAATACTGTTGTAGTAGTAGCTTATAGTCCTAACCCACATAGGATATTTGATGACTTTTACCTGTTGTGTTATTCCTTGGTGGATCATCTATCTAGAACTAACAAGGCTGTGTTGATTGCCGGCGATTTTAATTTAAATTTGTTGCAGAATTCTACAAGTGTTATCAAATATACTGATTTGTTGGAGTGTTTTGGTTTTAATAATTTGATCAGTGATCCGACAAGGGTAGCATTTTCATCAGCTACATGCATTGATCATGTGTTGGTTAATGATCTGTTTGACACTTTGCGTGTGGAAAACTTCGATCCTGGTTTATCCGATCACAATTGTCAGATTATACAGTTCCTGGTTGA
This sequence comes from Tillus elongatus, assembly GCA_964006375.1. Lineage (NCBI taxonomy): Eukaryota > Metazoa > Arthropoda > Insecta > Coleoptera > Cleridae > Tillus > Tillus elongatus. Next base: position 137,868,077 of record OZ023267.1, on the reverse strand, counting down.
TAGGGAAGCAGTCCCCAAGAGACTTTCTTTTTTTAGAAATTTCTCTCCGTGCAACATTGACTCTTTTCGTTTATGCTTGGAAAAAGAAACCTGGAGGGAGGTGTACGAGTCTAGGTGTCCAGACAAAGCTTTTGGATGCTTTTTCCACACCTTTTATTACTATTTTGACCTGAGTTTTCCATTGCGGAGATACTCACGGGATTATTTTCGGGTCAGGACCAGAAGAGGGGACAATTGGTGGTCCTCTGAAGATGTTATTGCTCTTAGAGACAAATTAACCTTGGTACATGATCTGTGTAAACAGCATCCTGAGTTTGCTGATTTAAAAAAACTCCTAAATGGGCAGTATAATGAGCTTTTGAAATCTAAAAGGCAACACTTTCATGATCAGAAAGTCGCAAATTCCACTAACAAGGCAAAGACAATGTGGGGTATTGTTGGAAGGTTTCGTAATAGGGTGAGAGATACAAATGATTTGGGAATAAAAGTGGATGGAGTACAACTTGCCCATCAGAATTTGGCTGACTTTTTGAATCACCAGTATACTACTATGCATCTTGGTGATGATACCTTTGTGGATTGGAATTTTTTGGAGTCCTGTGTGCCTTTTGTTGACGCATCTTTTTTCCTTTCCCCAGTAATTGATGTTGATATTGTGGATATTATTGGGGGTCTTAACTGTTCCAGTTCATCGGGTTGTGATGGTATCTCTAATAATTTGCTTAAACAAGTAAGTGATCTTATCTGTGGCCCAATTGCTTTTGTTGTCAACTTGAGTTTCGAGATGGTAGGTTTCCTAGCAAACTTAAAGAGGCTTTAGTGTTCTTATTATTCAAAAAAGGACACCCTGAAAGTTTCTTGAACTATCGACAAATCAGCCTGTTAACCTCTTTTTCAAAAATCTTTGAAGGTGTTATTAATAATCAGTTGCGTAAGTTCTTCTCTGCAAATTCAGTTTTTTCATTGTGGCAGCATGGCTTTACTGATGGTAGAAGTACCAACACAGCCTTATATGAGTTCATATTTCAAATTGTAAAGTCAATAGATAAAAAGGAACCTTGCTTGGGACTGTTTTTGGATTTTTCAAGTGCCTTTGATCGAGTTGATCATGACATTCTATTGAGCAAATTATTTAGATGTGGTATTAGGGGAGGGCCTCATCAGTTATTATCTTCATATCTTCAGGGCAGGAGTTAGAGGGTAAGGCTTTCAGATGGCACTGTAAACGAACCACTGCCGATTAAATTGGGTGTGCCTCAGGGCTCAATTTTGGGGCCATTATTTTATCTGATCTATGTCAATGATCTTCTTCTTTACATTCATCACATTTTAGGCATAACAGTTGTGTGTTATGCAGATGACACAATTATTCTTGTCAGGGCAGATAGTTTCCATGAACTGACCCAGAAATGTAGCTTGGTGTACGAAAGGGTGAATGTATGGGCTGGCAAGAATAAATTAGTCTTAAATCACGAAAAAACTGTGAAAATTTGCTTTCGATCAGGTGGTATGAGATGTGTTGATGATATGGTTTACGGTTTTTCCAGTCATGTTAAGATGTTGGGAGTATTTATTGACAGTCATATGCGCTGGCTACCTCATGTCGATTTTCTGTGCACTAGATTGAGGCGTTGTGTATATGCAGTGAAATGTTTAAAGAATGTCTGCGGTGAAAGCACCCTGTTGAGTGTATACCACGCCTGCTTCGACTCACTTATGCGCTATGGAATCATTTTTTGGGGTGCTGTGTCTGACTCTAATCGTGTCTTTTTAATACAGAAATTGATTGTTAGAATGGTGGCTGGTGCGGAGTTTCGTGAATCATGTAAACCTTTGTTTAAGAGGTATTCCATTCTCACCTTTTACGACGCTTACATATATGAAATTTGTTGCTTTGTTCATAAGAATTATCATTACTTCACAGGAAATCAAAATTATCATGGTTATGCTATCAGAAATAGAGACATTTTGAGGCCTAGTGCACATTGTACTGCCCTATACCAGAAGAATGTTTATTATAATGGATGTAAATTTTATAACCAACTGCCATCTGCTGTGAAAGCCTCTAATAGTTTTTATACTTTTAAGCACACCCTAAAAAATTTTCTGTTGAAAGAGACCTGTTACTCTCTCGAGGATTTCTTTGTTTAGATTAAGTGATGTACTTCATGTTTGTACCGTGCTATATTTTAAATTTAAATTTTAGTTTTACTGATGTATTGCTTATACTGACATTATCACGAACAGATTTTATGCGGTATCTGTGAAATAAATATCTATCTATCTATCTATCTATCTATCTATCTATCTATCTATCTATCTATCTATCTACTCTAGTCGGCCTGTATACAGGACACTGCCGCTTGCGTCACCACATGCATTGGAGTCGGTCAGAAAACTGAGTGCCGATTGTGTATGGAGAGTGACGAAACAGCAGAGCACGTACTGTATTCCTGTCCGGCGGCGGACAGGACTAGACACCTGCTCTTTGGCAAGACAAGGCTTGCTCCGGAAAATCTGGATCAACTTTCGCCCACAAAGATTATCTACCTCTGCAGGAGGCTGGCTTTGTTGGGCGAAATATAGACTATTAGGCATGAGCCACAATAGACCAGTATGGCCCACTCACAATCAAACCTAACCTAACCTAAGTGTGTTACAGTAGTGAATTTTCATTGAATTGTACACTACTATTAGATGGCATATTAATAAGGTTAATATTGTTAGTGAATTTTTCTTAATGAAAATTTGATAACATAAGCCCGTAAACATTTCGTTACTGATCTACAGGGTGTTGAAACTTCAAGAGTTTTTTAGTTTTTTCTTTATAGCTCCTGCAGTGTTTAAGATATTAAGCTCAAATTTGTAACGTGGGTTATGCTGTAAGGCTTATATCATTGGACATTGGATGTGAGAATGTACAGGGGGGTTATTTTTTCAGGGGTCGTGCCCTTTTTCTCCCCCTGATCTTTTTTGCGGTGCGCCTCCGCTGGATTCTAAGATACAGAATAAATTTTCCGTTTCGTTCACAAACTTTTTGGTTTCTTGTAGTTTTTTCGTAGCTGTCAACGTTATTCATTTTTCTTAATGAAAATTCGCTTAAAGATAATTTCATTCAATGAGCATATTTTTTATTTTACTTGTAAACTACTGTTATACATAATTTAAATAAAACATTTTTGGATGGTATATTGAATAAAACGAATTGTATCACAATAGCATACCAACCTTTTGATATCCATGGACCAAGACGATGCCCAAAGTGGTCGGTTTAAGTTTTCTACCAGAACTAACGGTGACATAATTTCTAAGGCATATATTGTTGATATGGACAGGTATAGAAGCATCTGTACCAATACCATGGGTCTCCATCAATGTAATAAGTTCTGCTTCTGTCAAATAATCAGGAGGGCAAGTCTGGTGTTCAGTCAACCTGGCATCTCTGATTAGGACAGACTCATTTTTGGTAAAACTTGGAACAATTTCATTCTTACCAAATGCCTAAAAATTACAGTTAAAGAAAATAGTTAAAATCAGCGAAAATTACAAATCGAGTCGATAAGTTATAAGTACACTTGGAGAACCCAAATCACCACAACACATCTTTTTTAAAGACCTTATGATCGTTTCACTAACCAAGTTAGCGTCATCAGAGGATGAACAAATTCTAAACTAAATTAACAGCTACAAATGTATTTATATCAAACCTAGATAGACAGACTAAACCGATGGTAAAATTGTAGTCAGAGACCCATTGTTTCTCTATTGTGTCTATATTGAACAGGGGAGGTTGACGAACTACTTTAATTTAAAAAAATTCTAGACGCAGCAAGTACGTTATGGTAGTGAATTTTCATAAGAATTGTACACTATTAGTAAGATATATTATTAAAACTAATTCTTTAAATTTAAATGGACCTTGGAGATCGGTTTTATAATCCCAGTTAGCGATTATTTGAAAAAATTTATATTTTATATGGTGCTGCTAAATTAAAATTTGGTCTTAGATATAATATGTAAATATTGCAAGTGCCTTTAAAAAAATTGTGTTACAAATTTCATTAAAGTTACAAAAGTTTTTCAGAAAAGGGAATGTACCTGTCAAATTTCAAATATGGTAGGTATTTTACCTTATTAATTGTTTGGATGGTTTTGTTTTAGTCAACCCATCCAGTTTTTGCAAACAAAAAACAAAAAAGGTTATTTAAAACAAAACGAAGCTCAATATGTTATTTTTCTTTAATTTATTACCCACATGCGTTTACATAGGTGTTACTAAGGTTCAAGATTGAAGATTCTGGCTTAATGGGAATTTTATTTAGCTATCGGATTTGAAATATTTTTACGAACATTTTCTACCATAACATAAAAAATCTATCTTACTAATAGTGTACAATTCTTATGAAAATTCACTACCATAACGTACTTGCTGCATCTATAGTTTTTTCCAAAACAGCACTAACTTAAAGATATGTATAGTGATAATCTTCTTATCTTTAAGTTCACGATGTGAAGCGATGTGAACTTAAGGATAAGAAGATTATCACTATACAATATACAGTTTCAACTTTAAGTGTATAACATAACCTATAAGCAAATAACAAAAACAAATACCTTCGTTAGTTATTAATTAACAGTATTTGCTATATACTATATACACGAAAGTTATTTAAGTAATATTTTACTTACCATTTATAACATATAATTATTTTAGCATCCCACATCCATTTAAATAATAATTAAAATGTAAAATAAGATTTATGTTTTAATAAGAATATAAATAAGATGTCCATCTTGGTGATTATTAACGTTAACGTTAGCTCGAAGGCTCGAGTGTCTCGACGCAGCTCGCAATGTGCTGTCATCGGATGCAACGATGTCATATTGTACAAATTAGATTGTAATTAATTTTTGAAAATAAGACGAGGAATTGGTCACTCCACATTTATAAATATTAAACGACATTAATGGATGGATTAATTTATTGTGAACTTTTATTTGTCATCAATAAGTAGTACAAATATGTTTTATGACCAATGTTTTACATTTTAAGATTCAAATGAAATTTTATTATATCTGGCAACCCGGCTCATTTATATTTAATTGTCAGGTGACTTGGTCGAGTTTGAATTATTTACTTAGAATAGCATATTCACAGTCTAACCATGCTTGAAAACAGTCGCCGTGTGAAATGCCTCATGTAATTCGAAGTGATATCTTAGACTGTTTATTACTTTAACATCTTTATTTTCGAATAACTCCCTTTCTCGTGGGCCGTTTAATTTGAATTTTGGTCAACAGGTATATTATCACTCCTATATATGTGCAAATTTTCATTCGAATCACTCCAATATTTCATAAAAATATTGTATTTCCAAAATTTTCTTTACATTTTTTTCAAAGAAAAATTAGATGCATGGTGCCCATCTACGAACTCATCCAAGCCATTAACACAATCAAGGTAATTCCCAAATTTGGTCCAAATCGGTCAAGTATTTTTTGAGTTATCAGATGGATATATATATATATATATATATATATATATATATATATATATATATATATATATATATATATATATTATAAGGGGTAATTGGGTCGGTGGGTTCGTGTAATATTCACCAACAATGGTTAGCCTTAATAGTTTAATGAAAACAGATAAATTGATTAACATAACGTGTGAATTCTAAAGAATAATAATATTAACTTAAAACAATTCTAGAAATAAAACATCGCGAGAGGCGGACGACACGCACTCTTCACTTTTAAGTCTGCCATTTTCATGTTCATGTGACCTGCGACCTGCGATACGGTCGACGCACTTCAATTGTTTCAACTTTGGACATCTGGCTGATGTTGGCACCTGCCGCAGAGGGCGTTGGGACCTGTTTAGGTACCTTCTGCCTTACAATCTCCCCCTTTGGACCAAGCAACCGTCTCGGGCGAGGTACAAAACTAGAGTGGTAGGTTCTTGAACTGCGGAGGTTATATCCTTTGCTGGAACAGCCTGAATCGACATCTGGCGGAGCTGCAGTTTTTATGCCTGAGGGAGGACGTCCACGACGCCGTAGGGGTCGTAGGGGAAACTGGTCTTCACCTTTATAGGGAGACAATGCGGAAATATGATACTTTCCGAGCGGGACGGCTGGATCATTGATTGTGGCCACCTCAAAGCTTGTTGGGGTCACGACTCGATGGATCAAGTAGGGGCCATCCCTCTTGGGTGCAAATTTGGACGTGAAAGCATTCTTAGTACTGCTTAGGGTATGCGTCGCTACCATAACCTTTTCTCCGACTTTGAAAGGTATGACGTCTCTTCTATTTTGGTCAGAGTACTTTTTCGTAGCATCTTGACTTTTCTCGTGCGATTCGCGGGCAGTCTTGAGAGTTTTACCAAGTCGATCCAGGAAAATACTTATCTGAGGTACAAAATTTTGATCCTGGACGATAGAGCGTAAATCTCGGTTGACGTCGTCTGGGGTTCTCAACTCTCGTCCAAAAGTTAAATAAGCAGGTGTGTAACCTGTACTTTTACATCGAGCAGAGTTCAAAGAAAAGCTGATAGCTGGGATTTTCTCAGCCCACAAGGTGTGATCATCTTTGGTAAGGATCGCCAGTTGTGTCTTCAGGTCCCTGTTTTTTCGTTCGACGGGATTACTTGCAGGATGGTAGACTGGTACTAACGACTGAGTAAAGCCTAAGCATAGTGCCACCTTTTGCATAACTTCACTGACAAACTGGGGTCCATTGTCACTAATTACTTTTCTAGGTACACCAAATCGGAGTACCACTTCATTTACTAAGCATCTGGCACACTCTTCTGCAGTAGCTACTTTTAGCGGAAAGAGTTCAATCCATCTACTGGCAGTGTCTTCGACGACTAATATCCATCTGTGGCCTTCTGGGGTTTCAGGCAAAGGACCAAACAAATCCATGGAGAGCGTTTCGAAACGCTGAGACTGTACAGGAGTCTGTAATAATCCAGCGGGTTTAAGAGTGGATATCTTGAATCTTTGACATTCGATACATTTTGATAAGTAATCTACGACATCTTTTCTCATATTAGGCCAGTAATATCTTCGAGAGATCTTATGTAAAGTACGATCTACTCCGAAGTGACCAGCAGTGGCAGCGTCATGATGTTGTGTTAGAATTCTAGGCACGGCTGAACGAGCTACCACTAGTTGCGGTTCATCTTCATCTTCTTCTGGAACATAACGATACAGGATTCCATCGGACATGATGTAACCTCTTTCAGACCAACATTTAGCATTGATGGTCAGAGTAGGATCAGTCTCCTCTAAAGCAGTGATTATTTTCTTCGTGTCCGGGTCTTGCATCTGTTCTTCTCTCAGGTCCATAGCACGTCGGACAGGTAGCTCCACAGCTACGAAATTGATTTCTGAGTCAGGGATCGGAGGCCTAGAGAGAGTATCGGCAATAATATTCGATTTTCCTGGAATATACTCAATTTTCAAATTCAGTTCTTGCAATGATAAAGCCCATCTTGCTAATCTACCACTAGGTGACTTTAATGATAGCAACCATTTTAACGGTTGATGGTCACTTTGTAATATAACGGTAGCTCCATCTAGGTATCCTCGAAATTTGTCAATTGCCCAAACTGCTGCAAGAGCTTCACGTTGTGTGGTGCAGTAGTTTCTTTCGGCCTCAGTTAACAAACGACTCGCAAACTCCACAGGTCTCTCGTCTGGTCCCTCCCCCTGGAGGAGACATGCTCCCAACGCATATGAACTGGCGTCGGTGCGGAGAATGTAGGGAAGTCTAGAGTCTGCCTGTCTTAGGATAGGGCTACTTGTGAGACATATCTTCAAGTGTTCGAAGGCTTGCTGTTGACTGGGTTCCCACTTCCATTTTGCATTTTTCTTCGTAAGAGTGGTCAGCGGACGGGATATGTCTGAAAACTTCTCTATAAATCTTCTAAACCACGAAGCGGTCTGAAGGAAGGTGAGTAGTTGCTTGACGTTCTTCGGTTCTGGCATTTCCTTAAGGGCTGCAATCTTGGATGGGTCTGGTCTCAGACCATCTGGAGTAATAAGATGACCAAGATATTTGACTGAAGAACAACCGAATCTACATTTGTCTCTGTTTAGACTGAGCTTGAATAATCTGAGTCTTTCAAACACTTTGCGAAGATCGTGTACGTGATCTTCAAAGCTGGACGACAAAACTATGAGGTCGTCGAGATATACCAACAAGTTTATGTCCTGTAGGCTTGCTTTAAAGCGGTCCATTAGTCTCATGAATGTTGCAGGGCTTCCTTTCAAGCCAAATGGCATTCTGGTGAATCGGAACATTCCGAATGGCGTAACAAACGCTGTTTTGTCTTGATCACCAGGTCTGACAGCAATCTGGTGGTATCCAGACTTGAGATCAAGAGTGGATATATAGGCGGACTTCTTTGTCATGTGCAAAAGATCGTCGATTCTAGGAAGCGGATACTTATCATCTCTGGTAATTGAATTAAGTCGTCGATAATCGACGCATAAACGAACACCTCCATCTTTCTTGGGAACTAAGACCACAGGAGCAGCATAGGGAGAGTAGCATTCCTCTATGGTACCATTATCCAGTAATCGGTCGAGTTCTCTTCGGAGTATGTCTCGCTTCGGTTCCGACATGCGATAAGGAGGTACGGCAACGGGAACATCATCGGTCAGCACGATGCAGTGTTCGGCAAAAGGAGTCGCCTCGGCATTTGGAACGAATACATCTTCATAACTATGCAACATGCGGGAAAGTTCAAGCTTTTCTAATTTACCAAGCGAAGAACCTTCGTTATCTCTTATGCTCAAGGAAGCTATTTCAATCTTGTTATATGTTTGGTTTGGCAGGGAATCTTTCACAAACAGGTATGGTGTTGTCATATCTTCTCCAAAATACCAACAATTTCTCTTCATATCCATCAGAATATTTGCTTCTGCCATAAAGTCTGCACCAAGCAAGGTTCGACTGTCTGCATGCTCAGGTACAGCAGTTAATTCAATAAAGATCGTCTTATGCTTGATCTGGACAGCTACATGAAATATCTGAGTCATCAATGACCTTTTAATACCATCTGCCAAAGTCACACTTAAAGGTTTTGTTTCATAAGAAACGTTCTTTCTTCGAAGAAGCTGGGCGAGCTGTGATCCTGCCATACTACTCTTGGCTCCAGTATCAAGAATAGCAGTTCCATGCATATTTTCGATGTCAATGGACACCAAAGGTCTGACATATTCTTCACATGAAGATTCATAGTACCGGAATTCAGGAGGAACTTCCTGAGGTTCACTTTTCAAGTTTTTAATCTTACACGTAGGGCAGTTGCTTCTAATATAGCCTATCGTACCACAACCAAAGCATGTCACTTGAGGTTTGGGACTGTCAGGATACATTGGCTGACTAGTACCAGGAGAAGCCTGTGATTTATTTTGACTCAATTTACGACATTCTTCTCGAGTATGACCATAAGCTTTACAATAGCTACATTGTTTCCTTGGTTTTGACTTTGAAGATTCAAAAGACGTCTTGGTTGACGTGAACCTAGCCTCGGGTAAGGTAGAAGATTGTTTAATTTCCTGTAGAGTGACTTCTACTTTACGAGCTTCGTTAATTAAATCCTCAAATTTACAAATATTGTCACGTGGAATTCTTTCACGAATTCTTAAATTCAGTAGGCCATAAACCATGTCTAGCTGGACTGATTCAGGCAAGGCAGGGGTACTCGGGAGCTGAGAGAATAAAGCTCTACATCGGCTCACAAATAAGTCGGTTTTCTCCTCTGCTTTCTGCTCTTTAGAGAACAGCTCACGGTAAATCTGATGAGCAGGCTTTGTAGAACCAAAAGCATGCCTTAACGCATGCACAGCGTCGGAAAAGGTGAGTGTTGAGTTCTTCACACCTTGCCACCAAGTAGCAGCTTGGCTTTCCAAAAGCATAGAAAATCCTCTTAAGGCATTTTCCTCTGAGATGCATAAACACTCTTTGTAAACGAGTATGGCATCTATGAATGCATGCACATCTTTGTTTTTGGTACCATCAAAACGATGTGTACACTTTGAAAAGTTTCCTTGATTCGGTGATGCTGTAGGACGCTGTCCCATACTGGCAATGAGAGCTTGTAACATTTCTGGTGTCATGACCACTTGTCTGATTTCTTCACTCATGTTGATTGTTTCTGCAGACTGCTTCAGTGTTCGTCCAGAACGCAAATTCATCGACTGTGGCTATAAATTGCTAAACACTGTTCAACAATAGTCTGAAATAAACGTAAAACTCGCGAAAACAGTAAAAGTTTATGTATCAAACAAATAGAAAAGTTCACAAAATATATCGAGTGTCCCTCGTATACATACGAACACTAAGAATAATTTGTTAAAGGTCTATGCACAAAAATACTTATCGTTATATGGCACAAATTCAAAAAAGTTTCAGAACATTTTGAACACTCCTCGTATCGCGTAAAAATAATGTCTCAATAAATGTTCATAAATGTTTATTATTAATCGCAAATTCGAAAACACTGTAAAAGTTTATCATCTGAAATAAATTCTTGCATATGTGTTATCTGAAAACTCGAAAATTTAATACAGCGAAATAAAATCTACACATTTATTTCGATAAGAACTGATTGTCGCAGTGTCCAAAATGTAATAAAATACACAATTGTCTTTATATAAAATACAGCACTAAAAGTCTTAAAAATGAACTGAAATCTGAATTTATTCAGTGTCGAAATACCATGAAAGTCTTTGTTTACTTTAACAAATACCGGTCGTTTTAACCTTGACGAGTTTTCTTGAAATAAAGTAAATGTATTACCTGTTCTTTGGCAATATGAGGCTTGTTTTTTCTTACCAAACCTACTGCTTAAACTCACAGCAAGGGGTTGCAGGGAAACTTTCCTCCAATAGGGCACCTTGTGTCGCCGTCTTTCTTCATTACTGAAATTTCTTACTTGTTCTGCAGCAAGGGTAGTGCGGGGAAACTTCTTCCAGGGGAGCACTACGTGTTTCTTATTTATTTGACTTACTTGAATTGTTTTGACTTCTTCTGCAGCAAGGGTAGTGCGGGGAAACTTCTTCCAGGGAAGCACTACGTGTTTCTTATTTAATTGACTTACTTAAATTGACAGTAAGGGGAGTGCGGGGAAAATTCTTCCAGTAAAGCACTATTTTTGTGAAACACTATGTCTTACACATTAGTTTTCTGTACCTTAGACAATAATTGGACACACGTTGAAGCACGCTTGTGTGTCGAAGTGCAGGGAAACTTCTCTTTCTTTCCAATAGAGCACTAATTATTTTCCTTGCACTTTTGCACTTAATATAATTATTACAGCACACGTTAGCTATCCATTTACGACGGGGTGAGGGGAAACTGTTTTTCCAATGAAGCACCAAAGTCGTTCACTGTTCGCACTAAAAATTAGGGCTCCCGTTGAGGCGCCATTTTATAAGGGGTAATTGGGTCGGTGGGTTCGTGTAATATTCACCAACAATGGTTAGCCTTAATAGTTTAATGAAAACAGATAAATTGATTAACATAACGTGTGAATTCTAAAGAATAATAATATTAACTTAAAACAATTCTAGAAATAAAACATCGCGAGAGGCGGACGACACGCACTCTTCACTTTTAAGTCTGCCATTTTCATGTTCATGTGACCTGCGACCTGCGATACGGTCGACGCACTTCAATTGTTTCAACTTTGGACATCTGGCTGATGTTGGCACCTGCCGCAGAGGGCGTTGGGACCTGTTTAGGTACCTTCTGCCTTACAATATATATATATATATATATATATATATATATATATATATATATATATATATATATATATATATATATATATATATATATATATATACATAAATCGAAACCGAACTTGGATATGGGTTCTAAAGGCCCAAATTCGCGCTCATTTGATGAAATTTTCCAAAAGTCCTACCATCGATACCTCTCTATTAGTGAATTTGCTTAATGAAAATTCACAAATACTGGAGGGTGAGATTTTGATATCATTCATCTCTATTTACCACTGTTACATATGTTGTATGAGGTAATATCAAAGTATGCTAGTTTTATTCGTGGTCGCTAAAAAAAGTGGCGATCCCAAAACCCTATGTAAAATGACCATACCCCATAATAGGTAAAAAAAACCTTACCTGCCAGGTCATCACACTAGTATATCCCGGATCTATAAGGGTTTTGCCTGTGACTGTGAATACTTCTTTGTTTATTAACAAAGTAGCAGTGGTACTGAGGTATTTGCAATCTTTAGACACTGAACCAATAAAATGTCGGGTTATATAATCATAGATCTTCCAAGCATCACCTTCCAGTTCGTGACGAGAAGCCAGCTTCATTGGCGTAATCGGAGGGTGATCACCTGAAATATTGATTTATTTGAATATACCAACCAACAGCACACTACCGGCATATAAAGGATGGGGGAAACTCAAACTTGAAAGAAACTTTAAAATATATGAAATATCTATATGTGGGTTTGTGCAAAGATTAACAACACTCGTATCGTTAACAAATTATTTATTTACACAGAATAACAAAGTAACAATCAATGAGACGATAACCCATGGGTGTTGCCGATGCTTTCGCTAACAAGTGGCCGATGATATCTGACAATTATAGTCTTATTATATTCAGATACATGTCATATTTCTCCCGTTAAATTTGTCATTATTTTATTTACATAATTATTAGATGTGTGAGACCCCATGTTTTTCTCGAACCGAACTATGAACGAACCCAAGCAAATATGTTTATTCGAACTTCGAACCTCGGAAATACTATGTCTAAGCTTCACAGCCAAACTGCAAACTTCTTAAAAAAATTTAATGGAACATCGAAGCAACCAAAATTCTTCAATGTTCATATATCATTTTCTTAAATACAAAATTTACGTATACAGTAGCATAGAATATTTGGTACTAGAAGAACCAAATTCTATTCTTCTCACAAAAAGGAAACGTTTGACAAAAGTTGCAGGTTGATTGGGTGAAAATGACTTCTGGTGCTGATGTTAGTTGTGAAGATGGGTCACCACTCACTTTGTAGGGAAAAGCTATACGGCTGGTTTTTCTAGTGTATGTCATCACTTTGCACTTCGAGACATTTAATTCAAGTCTGTTCTCAACACACCACAGCTGCAAGTTGTCAAGGTCCACCTGGAGTCTTGAACAGTCACCAATATCGTGAACACTAGAGTATAATTTGAGATTATCAGCAAATCATAGATGATTACCAGAAATTACAGAGCTTATGTCGTTGATAAATAACAAAAAGAGGAGTGGGCCAAGATTGGAACCTTGTGGAATGCCGGAGCTAGCAGTGAAGGGTTCAGACTTAAATCCATTATAAAAAACATATTGCACACGATTAGTCAAGTAGGATCCAAAGAATGCTATCAGCCGTCCATCAAGGTCCGCCATATGCAGCTTGTAGAGAAGTGTTGAGTGGTCAACACGATCGAACGCTTTGGAGAAGCCTGTATAAATGACATCCACCCGACCCCATCCATCTGAAGCTTCACTTACATACTGTGTCAACAGGGATAAATTTGTTAGTGTTGAGCGCCCCTCCATAAACCCATGCTGGTATTGTGACAAGTGACACTTCATGCTAGGATAAATATGACCATACACAATTCCCTCAAAAATTTTAGCAAAATTACATAGGATAGCTATAGGCCTGTAGTTACTGACCCTCGAACGGTCCCCAGACTTAAAAACAGGACAGATGCGAGCAACCTTCCAAACCCCAGGGAAGCAATGTGTGTGCAGCGACAAGTTAAATAGGGTTCTGAGGGGTTTGAGAAGAGCATGCGCACAATCCTTAATCAAGAAGGATCGTACCAAATCTGGTCCAGCAGTAGCCTTGTTCTTGAGCTTCTTGATGGCTTTAAGAATTTCCTTATCACACTGACTGCCATATGCGATGGTCCAGAGGTATCCACTGGTTCAGTGATGCATTGAGGATGGTACACACTTTTAAAATAGTTTCCAAAACAGTTAACAATTGTTTGAGGCTTATTATAAACCATGCCATTTTCGTCAGACACAGTACTTGAAATGTTACTTGCTCGCCTCCTTTCCTGTATGTGAGACCAAAATCTAGAGGGATCAACCTTAAGAGACTCTTTAGTTGCACGGACATACTCAGCATATGCCTCTCGTATCTTGTTTTTAACTATAGATCTAAGAAGACTATACTCTGCATGACCACTGTCACGTTTATGCCTCCTATATCTTGCACAGCACCTCTTCTTATTTTTTATATCATTTATTACTTCATTAGTAAAGTAGGGAGGAAATTTTCTAGATGACCTCTTGCACTGAGGAACATGTTGTTCAAAGATATAGTAAAGTCTGCCATATAAGTAACTACAAGCCTCATCAGCGGTAGTAAAGAACTCCAGTTGAGACCAATCTTCATCAAGTATTGCAGCATACAGTGATGGGTAATTGGCCTTTCAAAAGTTATAAGAGACCTCATTGTTACATGGAAAGTATTTAGAGTAGAAATGGGTCAGGGCTGACAATTTATTAAATTGTTAGTTGGTTGCATACAGTCTCCATTTTGTAACACTTTGTGTTATTTAAAGCTGGCGTGACAACATACTACTTGGTTCCGCAACTAGGTGGCGGCACGTTAGGTCGTGTCTCATCACTCACTTAGTGTTGGACGGCTGCCTACCATAGCCTTACATACTTTGTCCCTATATTAGGGTAGAAATAGGTCAGGGCTGACAATTTACTAAATTGTTAGTTGGTTGTATACAGTCTCCATTTTTTAACACTTTGTGTTATTTGGAGCTGGCATCACAACATACTACTTGGTTCCGCAACTAGGTGGCGGCACGTTAGCACGTGTCTCACCACTCAGTGTTGGAAGGCTGGCTACCATAGCCATATTATTTTATAGGTGTATTTTCGCTGCAATTAGTATGCCGTACTGTTGAGCTGTTTTTAGAGAGAAACCAGTCTACGGTTCTAATTGTTGTGAGAATGCATCTAGCCTTTCAAACGATAGTTAATTATTATTTTGAAAAAGATGCAATGATCACTAAACTTTCTTAGATATTTTATAGAATTTGCAAACTGGTACGGAAGCTATAAAAAAAGCGACCGTAACAAATCTCAGGAACATGAAAAAAGACTGCCCAGAGAAGGTGCAAAACATGACAAACAAAGTGACACTAGATATATTTGTATGAAATGTAATGCACCTTTATGTTTGTATGTTTGTTTTAAAAAATACCACACTTTGAAAGTTTACTAATGTAAATAAGTCTAATTTTTTTTTTCTCCTAATAAAAGTTCTGCTCGAGAAAAATAAGTATTTCTCTATACAGATGAAAGAAGTTGAATTTAACACAATAATACTGCATTTTGCGTCTTAATTTTATCTCGATAATAATGATAGACTGCCACAGTCGTATGTATACACCACTTGAAAATTACGCACACATATAGCAGGCAGCCGCTCAAACTAAATGCGCAGTGAAAGGGTTAACTGTGTCTCTACATTTCCGAGTTAGCAATACTGTCGTCATCAATTTCGAACATATTGTATAAAATTTAATTTCACAACCACTGGTTTACCAATAAGAAAATATTCTATTTACCTGCATCAAAACCCTGTTTTGGTTTATTCATTCCCTTAGCCAACAGCTCTTTTACTTCACTGCCCCATTCTGAACTGCCTTGTTGTTGCCTTAGCACACCTCTGAAAATAAGAACAAAATTTAGAACACCTAAAAGCTACATTGGGCCAGTTACTCTTATACATCTCACGCCAGCATTCACCTCCAAACAAGAGTGAAACCGCCAGGTATTCTCCTCAGTAAAACAACTACGATAAATGTAATCAGCGGGAATCAAGGTCTTCCTGTTTCCTATCATCTGACAATAAAACATCTGACAATGACGATATCCTATAAGATGGGAGAGACAAATCCGATGTGGGACACTATCATTCAATTTCCATCCTATCAGTTTTGTCTAAAACTATAGAAAAAGGTTATATAAAGCTTATAAAATACTTTGAAGAATCAAACAACCTAAGTGATCGCCAATACAGCTTTCGTCTACCGATCTCCTAGAAATATTCTAACGCACAAGGTCTGTTCAGAAAAATACCGAACTTTTTTTTAAATTTTATATTTCATTTTACAGATTACAGGGGTCCTTGTCCCCTTCAAAGTACTCGCCTCCACTATTCACACTTTCCCTAGCGGTATTTCAATTTTGCGAGGCAGTCCTGGAAAGCTTCATTTAAAATTTCGTTTAAGGCTTGGGGCAACTTTGCTTTGATGTCATTTACAGACTGGAAACGGCGTCCTTTTAGCACAGATTTTAATTTGCGAAACAAGAAAAAATCACAATGAGGCAGGTCTGGCGAGTAAGGAGGGTGGGGGGAGAACAGTCATCTATTTTTTTGCACAAAACTCAAGAATTAACAAAGCTGAATGTGCCAGCACATTGTCATGGTAAGAGATTCATGAGTTGTCTCACCACAACTATGGTCTCTTTTTGTGGATTTTTTCACATACCCGTTGTAAAATGCCTAAATAGTACACATGGTTTACTGTTTCACCCTGAGGAACGAATTCAAAATGCACAATTCCATGAAAGTCGAAAGAAACAGTGAGCATCAGTTTCACATTGGATCGAGACTGACTTACTTTCATGGGGCGTAGAGATTTTGTCTCAATGTCGTAGCCGTAAATCCAGGTTTCGTCACCTGTAATGAATCTTTGAAGGAATGTTTCATCGCCATTGGATTGTTCAAGGAGTTGCCGACAAACATCCACGCGATGTGTTTTCTGTTCACAGTCTAATCAACGACAGGCAGTAAGGATTCCGTCAGCGCAGATCAACTGCCAACCTCCTTTCTTTTGTCACCCATTCTTGGAACAAGTCTATGAAACTACATGGTGAATCCCAGATTGTCGCTCTAGACGTATCCAAAGCATTCGACCAGGTCTGGCACGCAGCGCTGCTTAATAAACTTCTGGTCTATGGCCTACCACCTAAACTCTGTACCTGGACAGCAAATTTCTTCTCCAACCGGAGCATTACTGTTGTCGTGGATGGCCATTCCTCTAAACTGTATCCAATTAATGCAGGAGTTCCTCAAGGTCTAGCGTTAGTCTCCACTTTGTTTCTTCTCCACATCAATGACCTCCTCTCTAGCACATCCAACCCAGTTCACAGTTACACGGACGACAGCACCCTCCACTCAAATATACAATATTCTAAGCCTGTCTCTTTAGCCCAATTAGATGAGGATCGCAGACTCATGACAGGTTCTGTCTCCGTGGATCTCCAAAAAATATTAGACTGGGGAAGTAGAAATCTTGTACAATTCAACCCCATCAAATCACAGTCTTGCTTTCTTTTTCATGAGAGATACACCAGCCCTAGACCCATCACAATGAACAACCAAGTTATTCAAAGTAATGAGTCCTTTTCTCTTGTTGGCATTTCTGTGGATCGAAATCTCAATTGGCACCAACAAGTCACATAAATTGCAGAAGCGGCTGCTAAGAAATTAGGTTTCCTCTTCCGGGCTCGCAAATACTTTTCACCAGCTAATCTCTATACCTTATATACTTCACAAATAAGACCAAACCTCGAATACTGCTCCCACATCTGAAGTGCTGCTGCCGCTTCTACATTCGCTATCGTGGACTCCATTCAGAAGAGAGCTATACGTCTCATCGGTGACTCTATCCTCACCCAAAGGCTGCCATCCCTTGCCCACCGACGTGCCGTTGGTGACCTCTCTCTCTTTTATAGATATCTGCATGGGCACTGCTCAGAGGAGCTTTCTTCCATAGTTCCTTCACCTGCTGCCCCCAACAGATCTACCAGGGGAACAGAGCGAATGCACCCTTTTACTGTCGAGGTCACCAGACATAAAACATCTTGTTGTGCCTGCTCTTTTGTCCCGAGGACTTCCAAGTTGTAGAATTCCTTATCGGCACATGTTTTTCCTTCTCCTTCGAACCTCCAAACCTTCAAGTCCAGAATTAACAAGTTGCCTTTTTTCTCCTTGTCTGTAAGCCCTCGAGCTGTGTGGTTGAAATAAAAAAAAATTAAAAAAGTCATCAAACGAGGAACAAATTTTGCAACAACACGATACATGTTCAATTTTTCAGTTAAAATCTCATGACATGACCCAACTGAGATGTAATCAGCGATTTTCACGCACCAAATCGTTGATTTTCCGAACGTGGATCTCATCACTTGAAGTCGAAGGACTTTCTGGTCGAGGATCGTCTTCAATTGACTGACGATATTAGTAACATCGCGGACAACTCAGAGGATCATCTCGGTAAGCTAGTTTCAAAAGTTGAAATGTTTCTGTGAAAGTTTTCCTTTATGTAAAATTTTACGTTGGATCGTTGTTCCAGAAAATCGTGCATCTCAAAAATTGGCACTAACAGTTAAACACATTGCACTCAAATACAAATAGCACAAAAACTAAACAAGACATCTACAATCCAAGAACATGTGGTGACAAATGAAGTTATGATTAATACAATGCTGCCAACCGCAAGGCTCTAAATATCCCCATTGGCGCGTAGTTCAAATACTTTGGTATTGTTTTGAACAGGCCTTGCATGTCACTCATCTTTGGAGTTCTGCTCCAGAAAAATTTGGAGGTCATGCAGTTTTATTGGATATTTATAAAGCACTCGATCGGGTCTGGCATGCGACAATCTTCAACAAACTTTCATCATACATAATAAAAATTATTTGGGAAATTTGGCAACCTGCATCCATTAATGAAAAAATTGTTTTTTCCGCATAGGTGAAGGTCTGAGTTTTTGGTTAATGTCTGTCAATAGGTTGACATATATGTCATGCAAATCAAATTATTGCATACAGGTATCCACAAAAAATATTGGCTTTTGGTAGAACATAGAAGGGCCAGTAATGCGGTATTATCAAATGGAACACCCTGTATTTTATAATGTGTGTTGATGCAAGCTTGTCGATATTTGAATTTGTAATTGCCATCAGACATTTAGGGATTGCTGGTCCTTTAGGTTGGCATCGTTAGAGCGAGAAAGGAGGTGATGTTTGTAATAGTTTTTCTCTTCTCTATCACTTCTTCAGCGTCAGTCCACAGTTTATGAGCTGCTACAGACTTTATGGTTCCCTTAAATATTTTGTTTGACAGTTTTGACACCATATAGCCGGCTGGCCTCCAAAGAAGAAAACCCTAAGACCCAGGAATCATTAATCAAAGTGAATATATTGTTACGTTCTACGGGGTTCTGGATTTGTTGACCAACAAAACACAGCTTTTCAAACTACTAATTTATTATAACCAACTATTTTCCAACACCAGTATCAACAAAAATATTTCTCTATTATTAAATATCCATAGAACTATATTCCACTATCGCCTTCTATGATCGCTTCTTATACACCAACACTTACTGTTGACTCGCTTAATACTCTATGATCACTATTCTACACCACACTAACTCAATACTGAACTGACTTACTCCGCACACTGCTCGTCTATACTGTCCATAGAGATTCTAGACCTTCTACACTATTATACACCTGTCACTTCTGGTCCCTTCTAGAAATATCATTCCAGAGTGTTCACTCTTACCAACACACTTTATAACCGACATCTGACCATAGAATTAACAAAGTCCATAAACTTAATTCTTATAGACAAATGTGAAACTGCCCCCTCTTATATTCGATCGTCCCGGTCAAATTCTGACATTTCTCGGAATGGCGTAAGTCTGTGCATATGGACCACCTTCATTTTGCTCTTCGGGCTCCTCTGAATTCGATAGACGTCATTGATCCTTTTGACCACCTTATAAGAACCTTCCCATAATTTCTGTAGTTTCGGTGACCGTCCCTTGCGTAGTACTGGATTGTGGAACCACACACAATCTCCTTCTTTAAAACCAGCTGAATTAGCTCGCACGTCATAACGGGCCTTCACAACTGCAATCGATACAGCTGTTGTAAATGATGGTCACTAAACCTCATCTCTAATTGATGTTTAATGCTGTCAAAACTCAACTATTCTTCCCTGGGAATACCTTGGAGCACGTCGAGGGCATCTCCTCTGAGAGCTACTATTACCGACAATAGGCATGGATGCAAAATGATGATAATGTTTTGTATCCTCCTACTATGTCGAAAATCATAACTACTGGACAATTGATAGTCCCTTTATTAATCTTATTTTTAAAGGGGTAGACATTGATCCAATCCAATCCATAGCAGGTGGTAGTGGAATTTTCCTTTATGTAATAGTAAAGGATTTTTTCACGCCCGAGGAGGTACCACCCCATACATCAAGGGGCCGGTGAAGTCCCAACGGACGTTTCCGGTTCCGGTGTATGAGTCGGTTTCCCTTATAAGCAAAAATGATGATGGCTCCTCCTTGTATAAAATATTCCGGAGGCAAAATACCCCTCCATTCGGATCTCCGGGAGAGGGGTGTACAGGGGGCGCCAACATCAAGATTTAACATATCCTTTTCGAATATATGTGGCCTAAATTCTAACCTGAACTCCGTCCACCATTTCCTCCAGGCTAACAGGCCCCAACTCCTCTTCCTCACCGAAACCCAAATCAGTGCCAAAACAGCCACTAATCACCTTAATTTCCCGGGGTATGAGCTCCTTACGGCCTTTAGATTGCATGGAGGCGTGTGCGCATACGTCCGTAGCAATCTACCCTGCACCAGACTTCCCAATTTAGAAGCTGGAAGAAAAGACATACTATGGATAAAACTCTCTCTCAGGGCTGCAACTAAATTCATCTGTTGCATTTACCGGTCACCTTCTGACAACAACTTTGTCCAGCTCTTTGACTACCTTTCTGAAAAAACCGACTATCTGATTTCTGAATATCCTTCCTCCGAGGTCACTATTCTTGGCGACTTCAATGTCCATAATAAGGAATGGCTAGGATCTTCAAAAACTGATCCACAAGGGAGAGCAGCGGAGGCCTTTGCAGTCAGCAATTCTTTGGCCAATATGGTTCAGCAACCTACTTACTTTCCTCGTATCCCAACACACAGCTCAAATCCCTTGGATCTCCTTCTTACTACAAACCCTGAATGCTATAAGATATCAGTCACCGCCCCCCTTGGTCGCTCAGACCACGGCATGGTCACTGCTTCCTGTGCAATGCAACCCGAGGTCACACAGTCATCACACCCACGTATCGTTTGGCACTACAACTCCGCAAACTGGGACGAAATGCGGGATTACTTTTCCTCATTTCCATGGGCGTCTGTCTGCTTCTCTCAACCTGACCCCTCTGATATCTCACAAAACGTCACCGAAATTATCCAAGCTGGCATGAAATTATTTATTCCACGTACACAGAAAACCTCTTCAGCCACTCAAAAGCCCTGGTTCTCTAAATCCTGTGACAAGGCCAGACTTGAAAAGGTCAAAGCTCACAAAACGCTTCTACACAATCCCAGTCAAGAAAATCGTCAAGCATTCAACGACGCAAGAAACCGCTATGTCCACATTCTTTCTGAGGCAAAAAACTCGTTTAATAACCACATCAAAAACAAAGTCCTCTCAAGCTCCAACGGCGGCAAACCCTTCTGGACTCTTGCTAAGTCTATTGGGAATAATTTCTGCAAGAGCACGTTCCCACCTCTTGTCTCAGGGGATGAAATTGTTTCTACCGCCCTGGGCAAGGCTGAACTTTTTGCTTCGTTGTTCGCTGGAAATTCTACTCTCAACCCACCTCCAAATGTTCAACCACCAACAGTCCCCAATGTCGCGCATAAAATGACTGATATCATTTTCAAAACTAAAAAGGTACGAAAGATGCTCTCTTCTCTTAATACCAGGAAAGCCTCTGGCCTTGACGAGATCCCAGCAATTGTTCTCAAAAAATGCGCACCAGAACTTGCTCCTGTCCTGACTCGTCTGTTTCAGATATCTTACAATAAAGGCATATTCCCTAGTAACTGAAAAACTGCTCGAGTACAACCCATCCCCAAGAAAGGATCCAAAGCGCTTCCTAGCAACTACAGGCCTATTTCTCTCCTTTCAGTCATCTCTAAAGTGATGGAAAAGTATATAAACACCGAACTACTAAAATTCCTTGAAAAACACAGTCTAATCCACGACAGGCAGTATGGATTCCGTCAGCGCAGATCGACTGCCGACCTCCTTTCCTTTGTCACCCATTCTTGGAACAAGTCTATGGAACAACACGGTGAATCCCAGATTGTTGCTCTAGACATATCCAAAGCATTCGACCAGGTCTGGCACGCAGCGCTGCTTAATAAACTCCCGGCCTATGGCCTACCACCAAAACTTTGTACCTGGACAGCAAATTTCCTCTCCAACAGGAGCATATCTGTTGTTGTGGATGGCCATTCCTCTAAACTGTATCCAATTAATGCAGGAGTTCCTCCAGGTTCAGCTTTAGCCCCTACTTTGTTTCTTCTCCACATCAATGACCTCCTCTCTAGCACATCCAACCCAGTTCACAGTTACGCGGACGACAGCACCCTCCACTCAAATATACAATATTCTAAGCCTGTCTCTTTAGCCCAATTAGATAAGGATCGCAGACTCATGGAGGGTTCTGTCTCCGTGGACCTCCAAAAAATATTAGACTGGGGAAGTAGAAATCTTGTACAATTCAACCCCACCAAAACTAAGTCTTGCTTTCTTTCTCACAAGAGATACAGCAGCCCTAGATCCATCACAATGAACAACCAAGTTATTCAAAGTAATGAGTCCTTTTCTCTTGTTGGCATTTCTGTGGATCGAAATCTTAATTGGCACCAACATGTTACATCAATTGCAGAAGCGGCTGCTAAGAAATTAGGTTTCCTCTTCCGGGCTCGCAAATACTTTTCACCAACTAATCTCTATACCTTATACACTTCACAAATAAGGCCAAACCTCGAATACTGCTCCCACATCTGGGGTGCAGCTGCCGCTTCTACACTCGCTATCCTGGACTCCATTCAAAAGAGAGCTATACGTCTCATCGGTGACCCTACCCTCACCCAAAGGCTTCCATCCCTTGCCCACCGACGTGCCGTTGGTGACCTCTCTCTCTTTTATAGATATCTGCACGGGCACTGCTCAGAGGAGCTTTCCTCCATAATTCCCCCACCTGCTGCCCCCAGCAGATCTACCAGGGGAACAGAGCGAATGCACCCTTTTAATGTCCAAGTCACCAGACATAGAACATCTTGTTATGCCCGCTCTTTTGTCCCGAGGACTTCCAAGTTGTGGAATTCCTTGCCGGCACATGTTTTTCCTTCTCCTCCGAACCTCCAAACCTTCAAGTCCAGAATTAACAAGCTGCCTCTTTCCTCCTTGTCAACACCCACGGTACGATAGTATTTAGGCTGTAAGCCCTCGTGGTGTGTTGTTGACATAAAAAAAAAAGTCGCTTTCTCTCTCTCTCTCTCTCTCTCTCTCTCTCTCTCTCTCTCTCTCTCTCTCTCTCTCTCTCTCTCTCTCTCTCTCTCTCTCTCTCCACAACCATTTGCTGTAGCAGCGGCTTCAAATTGGCGTAGATAAATACCCCACGGGACTGAGCCATCAAATGTGGGGACCTTAATTCTTACGACCGGGCTATCTTCGAGCCTGATGTTTCCTTTGGTTAGGGTTTCGCACTTATTTTCTAGTGATTGTATTTTCTGATACACTTCGTCTTGTATATTCGTCAGCTTGTCGTGTACATCGTCGCTGATACCCCTTACTGCTTTCTACTTGCTGGAAGATGTTGTCTTTTACCTGCTTCATACACGTTCGGCGACACATAAAGTAATATTCTCAATTCTGCTGGCCTGTTCTTGTTATATTTTATTTGTTTCTTCATCTCTTCTTCTCATTTCTTCCTTTGCTTCTTCGTCCCTTTTTCTCAGTTCGTCTCTGATCTCTCCGTCTCTTTTTCTCATTTCTTCTTTGTCTCTTTTTCTAGCTTCTTCATCTCTTTTTCTGGCTTCCTCTTTAGCTTCTTCGTCTCTTTTTCTGGCCTCTTCATCTCTTTTTCTCATTTCTTCTTTGGCTTCTTCGTCTCTTCTTCTGGCCTCTTCATCTCTTTTTCTCAGCTCCTCTTTACCCTCTTCATCTCTTTTTCTAGCTTCTTTAGTTTCTTCACTTCTTCTGTCCTCTTCATCTCCTTTTCTCATTTCTTCTTTGGCTTCGTGTCTTTTTCTAATTTCTTCATCTCTTTTTCTTGCTTCTTCTTTCATTTCTTTAATCAATTCCAATAGCTGGGCGTCCATATTGGCTGTTGCGCTACGTGTCTTAGGCATAGACGTACTTAAAGCTGGTACACAGTTTATTTTGTTTCAAGAACACACCCAGTTATGAATTACTGCTGACACTGATCTTCCAGAGATTCTAGAAATTTCCACGTTGTTCAACGAATATTCTGGAAAATATTTCCCCTAGCAGCTTGAAAATCCCACTTCTGCCACCAGTTGTTACGTTCTACGGGGTTCTGGGTTTGTTGACGAACAAAACAGAGGTTTTCAAACTACTAATTTATTATAAACAACTATTTTTCAACACCAGTATCAACTAAAATATTTCTCACTATTACTAAATGTCCATAGAACTATATTCCACTATCGCCTTCTATGATCACTTCTTATACACCAATACTTACTGCTGACTCGCTTAATACTCTATGATCACTATTCTACACCACACTAACTCAATACTGAACCAACTTACTCTGCGCACCGCTCGTCTATTTATACTGTCCATATAGATTCTAGACCTTCTACACTATTCTACACCTGTCACTTCTGGTCCCTTCTAGAAATAACATTCCAGAGTGTTCGCTCTTACCAACACACTTTATAACCGACATCTGACCATAGAATTAACAAAGTCCATAAACTTAATTCTCATAGACAAATGTGACACTATATATACAGTCCACTCAACAGGTTAGTAAATCTCAACTTTGTCTGGTAGCTAACTTGAATATCTTGTTGAATATCATGTCAAATATTTTGTTATGTTGCTTGCAACGACAATGAGGATAGCAAGATCAATTGATTTTCTATATAAAAGTACCATGTGATGTTATACCTATTCAAAACGGTTTTTGAATTGTAAGCAAAAAATATATATATATTGCAAGTAAAATTTCTAAGCTCCACGGAATAACACCAATTTTTAATTCCTCAACAATCTGCCATCTGATCAAATAATGCTGAAAAATCTAGTTTATTATTTAATTCTCAAAAATTACACAATTAAGAGTTCCCTACATTCTCGAATGAAATAAAAATAAAGATAAATAATTAAATTGTTTAAAGCGTCCTCCTTAAACTCTCGAACATTCCAGGACTTGTGTCAAAACATGATGTGCTGTTGCCGCGAGACAGGAATATGCTCCTTGCCCTGTTCTGAAGCTCTTCCTTGGTATTAATGGGCGTAAGGTAAACAATTTGTCTCATTCTACCCCAAAAATAAGAATCGAGTGGGGTGAGATGGCCTACCCTTGTATAGCTAGTAACCAAAACCACCACCCTGTTTACTGAGAGGATGGAGGAGACTCTGACTTGCGAGATGAAGAACCTGATCGAGCCCTCTAATGTTTCGGGTTGTCAGGAAGTTTAGATGTTGATTTAGTGTTAGTTATATCGGTAATTAGAATTAAAAATATTACATAACAGGTTGTTTAGAAGATGAGAAGCAGAGATAGGACATGACCAGTTCGGTTTTAAGAGTGGTATGGGGACAAGAGAAGCGCTGTTTAGGCTACAAGTGTTGTGCCAGAAGTATTACAATCAACACAGGGACATCTTTCTCTGTTTTGTCGACTTTGAGAAGACCTTCGACCGAGTGAAGCATCCGAAATTGATAGACGCCCTACGAAATATAGGTCTAGATGGCAAGAGCTTAACATTAATCAAAAACTTATATCGGTGCCAAGTGGCCAAACTTCGAATAGAGGGCGAAACTTCTAACAGCATAAATATTGGGAAAGGAGTAAGACAGCGATGCGTATTGTCACCCATGTTGTTTAATCTGTATTCCGAGCTTCTGTTCAAAAAGGCTCTTGAGAAAGTTTATAAAGGTATAAAAGTAAATGGCGTTCAGATAAACACTATTAGATACGCCGACGACATCGTATTAATGGCAGATACAGATACCGGCTTACAAAATATTCTAGATTAGCTAAATGAGACATGTTCAGAATTTGGAATGCAGATCAACGAGAGGAAAACGAAAATAATGGTAATGCAAAGGAGACAGAATGTGCCTCTACCCTTCATTATAAATAATAACATATTACAACAGGTCAACCATTATAAATACTTGGCATGCTGGATAGACAGCCAATTAAACTCAGAAAAAGAAATAAGTTCCGGAATTGCACAAGCCAAAAGCAACTTTACAAAAATACGAAGCCTTCTTTGCGATTCGCATCTCGACATAAACCTAAGGTTAAGGTTAGCAAAATGCTACATATGGTCAGTCCTTCTGTATGGAGTAGAGTCATGGACCTTAAAAATAACGAGCATGAATAAACTGGAAGCTTTCGAGATGTGGCTCTATCGGCGCATACTAAAAATACCATGGGCAGCAAGAGTGCGAAATGAAGAGGGCTTACGCAGAGTGAACAGAGACAGAGAGCTTCTCCAGGATGTCAAGCGGAGGAAGACAGCATATCTGGGCCACTTATTGCGCAATCCCAAATATTATATCCCCCAGCTCATAATTAAAGGTAAACTAGAGGGGAAAAGAAGTGTAGGCAGAAAGAAACTGTCATGGCTGAGAAACATAAGATATTGGACAGGTCTGGGCTTTGAGGACTTGATGAGAGCGGCGGAGGATAGAGAGGAGTTTGCTGTTGTAGTCGCTAACCTCCATTAGTGGAGATGGCACCCAAAGAAGTATATCGGTAAGTTGCCCTGTTTTGTAAGAGCGCATGTTCATCAAAGCACATGTTTTACTAATTGATAAAAGATTTCAGGTTAATTTATTTATGGAGCATCCTGTGTTTCGTTTATAACCTTATCCTACAATATAAACATTCAATATACTTTTTTTTCTACATTCAAGCACTCAATAATGTACTGATGGTAAAAAAGGAAACTTACAACAAATCAAAATTCTCAGGATAGCTCGTGGTTTCTGTTCGAGGATAACTTATGTACCCTTGAGTATAAAGACGTTCTGCGATCTGCATGGCATGATGGGGCCCCATTCCTAATCCAGAACTGGCCACTCGCATCAGCTCAACTGTATTCAGGGCTACTGGTCTAGCTTTCGACTTTTCTTTTGATTCCACAGATATCACCCTGGTGAAAAATAAAGAATATTAGAGAATATGTCTGGGACTAAACTACTCAACACTAGCTAAAATTTTACACATTTAAAATTTTATGTAACACTTGAATGCCATGTTCAAATTGAATTCAGTTGAAACTGTTTGCAAGCACGATCCTTTTACCATTAGCCCCGCTGTGCTATAAAACATACATTTTCTACAGGGTATTGAATAAACATTGAAAATTTTCTAAATGGCCAAGAAATTTCCGTTTGAAAAAAAAATTCTTTATTGAATTTCAACTAAAAACATGTTGAAATAGGACGCAAGCTATAGAATGGTGTTTCAATTTTCCGTTTACCCTTTTAGTGAATTTTTATTTTAAAAAATTCACTAAGACAGAGCTATCCATGGTGAAACTTTACAAAAAAAAATTCAAATGAGCGCCAACTAGGACTATCACCATTTGGAATATTTTGACGAAAATTAGCTACCATAACGCACTTGCTGCACCTAAACTTTTTTCAACACTTATTTACTATTGCTGTATCCATACTTTTTGAAAATGAAATAAATATAAACATCTGTTTATAGGTATGATATATATATATATATATATATATATATATATATATATATATATATATATATATATATATATATATATATATATATATATATATACTGCATGATATTATGTAATTTAATTTACTACAAATTTTCCATATACGAGATGAAGAGTAAATAAAAACTAAAAGTAAACAATAAGTACCTTATTCTAAGATTATAAGGTATTAGCGACAGCGGAGTCGATTTCAAAGTTATCTTCATCTTCTTTGTTCATGATGTCTGTAAACAAAGAAGAAGATAACCTTGAATTTGTCTGTTTTAGTCAAAAACAGTAGACCTACCGCTCCCACGCTTATATAGAGCAAGTGGTGAGAAAATTTCCATTGTTTCTTTTGATTTATATATAAACTGCTGCTCAAATTTACTGAATTCATTTATTTTATTTTATTAACAATCTGTTATACATTTATAGAGGTGTTTCTCCCATTATTTGAAAATTTGCAGAGTTTTACTGACTGAATTATTATTGTTGTTTCCGTAATTTGAGTATGCACTTACTAATTACACCGAAAGCATTACATTTTTAAATTACATCCCATTTTTAGCTAGATTTTTGTATTCAGTTATAAACTTAAATATTTTCCTATCCGAGAGACTCTAATTTTTCAAGTTAAAGTACACTAATAGAAACCCGCTAGGTGGCCGTACTTGTGAAAATAACTTGAATTTTGGAGGTCTGCAAATAGTTTCCAATATCTCACCGCCCATTATTACGTCGTCGTTCGTTTGTTGCAAGCTCAGACGCTGAGAGATTTGAAAATGACTGGTCGCGGTAAAGGTGGCAAAGGTTTGAGCAAGGGCGGTGCCAAGCGTCATCGCAAAGTTCTGCGCGATATCATCCAGGGTACCACGAAGCCCGCCATCAGAAGATTGGCATAACGAGGAGGTATGAAACGTATCGCCGTTCTCATCTACGAAGAAACAAGGGGTGTGTTGAAGGTGTTTCTTGAAAATGTTATCAGAGACGCTGTCACCTACACCGAACACGCCAAGAGGAAAACCGTCACCGCCATGGACGTCGTCTATGCGCTGAAGAGACAGGGACGCACTCTGTACGGTTTCGGCGGTTAAAATGCACCGCAACGACACGCCCGGCCCGAACCATGTTATCATCGTGTTTCGAGTGACGGAAGATATTAAAAAAATAAAAATAAAACCAGGTGTAGTCAGAGGGGTGTAAAATATCGACATTTCTGTATTGCTGTAACTTAGTAAAACCAGGGGTCAAATCTGCTGGGAACGAGAGTAATACCTCGATTTAAAAAACCTGACCGCAAAAATTTATTAAAAAACCTAGGTGAGTTTGTTACCTAATTCGGTATGATTTTGAACTAAACCTATCATGTAAGCCACTCAGCCTACCCGTAGCTATAATCCACGCTTCACCACGGGTTATTTGTAAACCAAAATCACTAGAAACTTATACAAAATCACGTTATCCATTAAAAAATTACACAACAAAATATAAATAAACACAATAACTCTCAGAAACATACATACTTAGCTTCTCTGGTATCCTTTACCATTTGCAAGAACATATTGGCCACTTCTTTGTCGAAACATCTCACTCTTTCCCAATCTAGTGGTACATCTTTATCGTCCTTAGTCACAGCAGTAACCTGCACCACCCAGTAAGTCTCAGGTTTGAAGGATTGAATCTGGTCATGTCTCTGGACACAGAAACCCAATGTAGGGGTCTGACATGGGCCATAGGATATCAAGGAAGCATCCAAGTCACCGTAACGACCCTGGAAAAACTTGGTTTGGAATCTGGTAAAAGCACAGCCTATGCGCAGATCTATCTCTTGTCGTGCGTCAACGCTTTTCGCTTCATTCTCATTCGGATGAGCTACGGAAAGAGCAAGACATATATTTTATCAAAAGAAAAATAAAAATACAAGTGCAGTGGACATACAGTTTTTACATTTATATTCGAGTATATGTTTTTTTGTTTTTTTTTGGTCAAAAAGCTTTTTAACTTAACTTTGTTGTAATTTAAACTTAGCATGTGTCTTCCTTTGGTGAATAACTTGGGTTTTCGTAAGCCTGGATATTAAAACATCTTAGATACATTTATAGTATCTAAAACACTTTTAGAGTATTTAAGATGTGCTTAGAGTACCTTAGATACTAAATAATTTAGCAATATATATTTGAGAGAGATATTTAAGATAGAATATTTGAAACACAAGTATCTTAAATACAAGGTAGTCCCCAGCTCTGTCTGACAGTGACCTTGACCTGACCTAACCTCACCTGACCTAAACCGAAATACAAGATTTTTAGTGAATTTTCTTTAAAAAAATTCACTAATGAGGAGATCCCGACTTTTGAATTTGGAAAAAATTTCTTCAAATGAGCGCTAATTAGGGCCCCCAGAACACATATCCGGGGTCAGTTTCAATCTTTATATGTTTATATATATATATATATATATATATATATATATATATATATATATATATATATATATATATATATATATATATGTATATATATTATTTCCAGGCCACATCTCTTGGTAATGAGTAGGAATTTTTCAACTTTGTGAAATAGAAATGACTGTGGTCATCAGTGACTATGTTTAGCAGTCTAATGTAGATGAGTCATATGCCGATTGTAGGTGGCACAGGTGTCGAAAGAAATTATTCGATGGCAGAAACTTAAAAAAATATATTTTAGTATCACCTGTCATTCCTAAGCAGTTAAAAAAAAGGTAAAGTATATGGTTGTATATTAGAAAACAGACTCAGAAGTCAAATAGAATTAAGTAGAGGCTTTACAGGGTGGTTTTAGAAAAGGTAATAGTATGCAAGACCATATTATATTTTCAGCCTAAAACAGATGATAGTAAAAACTCTTGAGCAGGACAGAAAAGTATATGTGGAGTTCATATACCGAGTTTCACAAAGCTCGATTATGTATTTAACAGCCAATTAGTTGATCAAGGCTTCAGACGACTAATCACATTTTCAGAATATTTAGTTGTCATGGCAAAAATCCGAATGATAGTCTGTGATTGATCGTCTGAAGCCTTTATTAACTAACCGGCCGTTAAATATTTAATCGAGCTTTGTAAAACTGGGCAGTAGACTTGGAAAAAGCTTTTCATCAAGTTCCCAGAAATAACAATGGTCCAATTTTAGCAAAAAGGGGTGTTGATACAGGATTAATAACAGCAATCAAAAGCTTATATACCCACAACATAAATTATGTCATAGTAAGGGGTAGGTAATCAAAAGAATTTGTAATTGATGACAGCCTGAAACCAGGAGATGTGCTAAGCTCTCTATTGTTTAATGTTTTCATGGATGAGATAATAAAATAGTGCAAATTCAGGTTAAAGAACATGCAGCTAGGATACAAGAACTTCGGATCGGTGTGGGTAATAGAATGTGCATTTGCAGATGACCTTGAAATATTTCCTCCTGGAGAAAATAAGCTCCCAAATAACTAGGTAGTTTAGAAAGAAGTTTTGAAACCATAGAATATGAAAATCAATATAGAAAAGACAAAAGTAATGGTAATCTCAAGAGAGGACAGATCCATCAATATCAATATCGATAACAGAAGATTAGAACAGGTGGAGGAGTTCAAATACTTGGGAGTAATTATACACAGAAGTGGTGGGAGCTGTGATACAGAATTGAACACACGCATAGAAAACACTGCCGAACTACACCATGCAATGAATAGCAACTTTCTGTGGAAAAGAGAGGTGTCGACAAAAACAAAGCGCACAGTATATAAAACCATATATTTGCCTACTTTGACACTTGGGGGTGAGTCATGGGAATGCTCTGATAGGCTAAAAAGCAAGGTGCAAGCTCTTGAAATGAAATACTTGAGAAGAGTAGAAGGGATGTCGAGAAGAGGCAATGTCAAGAATGATGATATAAGGAAGGAGTTGGACGTGCAGTCAGTCGTAGAATGTATATATAAGATAAAACTAAAGTGGCTGGGTCATACACATTAAATTGGTAAGAACATACAAGTGCATAGAGTATGGGAGGCAAAAATCGCTCAAAAGAGGAAGAAAAGGAGACCTCAGGAAGCTGGAGAAATACTGCATAATACAGCATTACCAAGATATGTGGCCTGGAAATAATATATATATATATATATATATATATATATATATATATATATATATATATATATATATATATATATATATATATATATATATATGTATATATATATATATATATATATATATATATATATATAGAGAGAGAGAGAGAGAGAGAGAGAGAGAGAGAGAGAGTTCAAAATAAAATTTATAAGACTGATGTAACCAATACTGTAATATTTGTATGTATTTTGACACCACACAAGTGGAAAAGATGTTTATAAAATTTTGAGATATTAAATGTTTGATACATTTGTTTCATTAGTTGTTTAAATCTAAAATTTTAACCACCAACACTATTGAATTCACAGTCTGTCTACATCCAAATGTTTAAATAGCCAATATACATGTTCATTTGCAACATTTTTTTGCCTATATGGCATATAAATGATAATATTGAGACACATTTATATAAACAAAAACTTAAGAGAGACATTTATCTTTCTCGAGTAAACTACTTTCAGAGGGTTGAAAGAGAGGTTAGGTCTAATCCTAAAAAATTCTGGAACTGCTCTTCTCAGCGCCGTCAAAACTTTTCTATCAGGAATTTATCTAACCAGCAACAAGCAGTTGACAGTTTTGCTTCTTATTTTTTTGCAAGATGTTCTGGTTCCACCTCCACCTCATCACCTACAGCCGACAGCCTGGCTTCAGGTGACATCACAGTGTTTTTTGTTAATGACTTTACAGATGATGAAATTATTACAGCTGCTAAGAGAATTAAGGCAAACATGTCCTGTGTACCTGATCTAGTTCCTGGCTTCTTGGTGCGTGACTGCTTATATGCTTTCTTGACTCCCCTTAAGAACATTTTTAAATTGATTTTTAGATCTGAAACATTCCCCACGATTTGGAAGCTGTCACGAGTTTTCCCTGTCTTCAAGGCGTGGGATAGTGGAATGGAAGGGTAATTTTCAGAGACACATAAACAGTTAAGGGGGTGCACTAACTATGTGAAAATGAATTAGAATAGTGGAATACACCCTTATTTAGCTTGATATAATACGAACGACCCCCGAAGATGTGTAAAATATGACAAAAACAGGCCTCAAAAGTGAGTATAACCAACAATTTTCCAACCAAAAATTTCAAATAACGCCATTAGTTGGCGTTTGCCCTAATTTTTATTGTGATTTTCGTCATCTACACCTTAAAATACGTCCAGGTGCAAAATTTCATAAAAATCGGACATGCGCCCCAAAAGTAAACCGGTAATTCTGCAGTTGAATCCGGTGAACCGGCAGAGTCCTCGCGCAATAGAATGCAGTCGTTGGAGTTCACGCGCTGTTGCCACATCCTTCTCTTTATCGACTTTGTAAGGAAATAATATTTAGTACAACCTTAAAAAGTCGGGACGCAGCAAGTGCGCTGTGGTAGCGAATTTCTATACAAATTTTTTTAATGTTAAGTATGTTTTTTTTAAGAGGTAGGTAGGTAGGTCGAGACGCAGAAAGTGCGCTATGGTAGCGAATGTACCTAGAACTATTTGTAATGTGAAATATGTTTTTTTCATGAGACATAACATTTAGTACAGAGTTAAAAAGTCGTGACGCAGCAAGTGCGCTATGGTAGCGAATGTTCATCAAAATGATTTTAATGATGAATATGTCTTTTTAATGAGTCATAATATTCAGTTCAAAGTCAAAAAGTCGGGACGTAGCAAGTGCGCTATGGTAGCGAATGTTCCTAGAACTATTTTTAATGTTAAATATGTTTTTTCATGAGACATAAAATTTACTACAAAGTTAAAAAGTCGGGACGCAGCAAGTGCGCTATGGTAGCGAATGTTTTTAATGATGAATATGTATTTTTAATGAGTCATAATATTCAGTTCAAAGTTAAAAAGTCGGGACGCAGCAAGTGCGCTATGGTAGCGAATGTTCCTAGAACTATTTTTAATGTTAAATATGTTTTTTCATGAGACAAAATTTACTACAAAGTTGAAAAGTCGGGACGCAGCAAGTGCGCTAAGGTAGCGAATTTCCATAGAACTATTTTGAATGTTAAATATGCTTTTTTCATGAGATTTAAAATGTAGTACAAACTTCAAAGGTCGGGATGCAGAAAGTGCGCTATGGTAGTGAATGTTCCTAGAACTACTTGTAATGTGAAATATGTTTTTTTCATGAGACATAACATTTAGTACAAAGTTAAAAAGTCGTGACGCAGCAAGTGCGCTATGGTAGCGAATTTTCATAGCAATGTTTTGAATGTTAAATATATTGTTTTAATCACACATCAAATTTAGACAATCTCGCCCACAGGAGAAAGGTGGGACTGTAAAATAACCCACTTTTATTAAACGGTTCGGTACAAATTCTCGTACGTTTGCAGATAGGCACATGGGCTTTACCCATCATGAAGTATTTTGGCAAATGAAATACAGAAATTAAGTTTATTGTGGCGGGCAGGAATAATTTCTTTTATAGCTATAATGAAATAGAAAGGAAAGGTGAGTAAAAATATGTATTAAAATGTCATAAAAATTAGATTGTTTGGCGATATATTTGCCCGCTTAACTGAGAATAAGTATGACGCCTCAAGATGCCGCAAGAGGCGAATCCGGTTGCAAAAACTATCAGTGTCTCATCCAGTAGCCCACAATTTTCAGCAGACCCTGCCTTTCTGTAAAGAGGGTAGGGATCTTTAACGTGCCCAACATCGCATGGTCACGCCCCCTCCGAAGGGCGGAACGTGCAGATATTCAACTTACTGAAATACAATGTCAGAACCTTGGTAGATGTTAATGTTACAGTTTGTACTGAAAAAGTGAAAGGAGTACCCTGGGCACGAACTCAGTACCCCTATGTCCAAAGGCACACGTTCTTACCCCTCAACCACCGAGGTTCTTAATGCACACAGAATATTATATATATATATATATATATATATATATATATATATATATATATATATATATATAATGGTGAAAAAGAAATGGAAAGTAAATTGCGCGCCAAAACTATGTATTCGGAAAGGTCATTTAACCCAATCGAATTAAAGTTGCTTACTAATACAATAAAACAATAGACACCCACCAAATTTTATAAAATTTTGCGTATTTATTGTCAAAAATGACTTGTCCATATATATATATATATATATATATATATATATATATATATATATATATATATATATATATATATATATATATATATATATATATATATATATATATATATATATATATATATATATATATATATATATATATATATATATATATATATATATATATATATATATATATATATATATATATATATATATATATATATATATATATATATATATATATATATATATATATATATATATATATATATATATATATATATATATGTGTATGTATGTATGTATACTTTCATTCTTCTGATTATTTAAAAGGCAGAGCCTATCTTGTATCATAAAGCTTTTGTACAGTGCAGTCGGTTGCACTGTACATAGTCATGTCAGCTTTCATAGCGAATTTCTTCTTCAAGGTTTCCTAAGTCTTTTCATAAGCTATTATTTTATGGATGTTCATTACCATAACGCAACTGCTGCCTCAATATAGGTGATTTCGAAAATTTTCCGTTTTACTTGATAAATTATATCATACTTCCTACCATAATGCACATATATTTATTATATTCGTGTTCATTAGCGTAAAACACTTGCTGCGTCAATATAGGTATATTTTAACATTTTTCCGTTCACCTTGATAAATTATATCATACTCCCTACCATAATGCACATGTATTTATTATATTTGTGTTCATTAGCGCCAAACACCTGCTGCGTCTATATAGGTATATTTTTAAATTTTTCTGTTTTTCTAGCTCAATTGTATCATACTCCCTACGATAACACACATGTATTTTATTCGTATTCGTTACCGTAAAACACTTGCTGCGTTAATATAGATATATTTTTAATTTTTCCGTTTTACTTGCATACCTATATCATACTCCCTACCATAACGCACATGTATTTATTATATTCGTATTCATTACCGTAAAACACTTGCTGCGTCAATATAGGTCTACTTTAAAAAAAATCCGTTTTCCTTGCATAATTATATCATACTCCTACCATAACGCACATGGATTTATTATATTCGTATTCATTACCGTAAAACACTTGCTGCGTCACTAAAGGTCAATTTTTTTCCGTTTTACTTGGATAATTATATCATACTCCCTACCATTACGCACATGGATTTATAATATTCGTGTTCATTACCGTAAAACACGCATTATTATACCATACGCTACCATAGCGCACTTACTGTGTGCATATTTATTTTTATGAATTCTCGGATCTTTTAATTTATTTCTACTACTAGAAGGGTGTGGCAACAGCGCGTCAACTGCAACGACGAAATTCTAGTGCGCGACGACTCTGCCGGTTCACCGGATTCAACTGCAGAATTACCAGTAAACCTTTACTATTTGACAAATTTAAAGATTAAAATCACTCAACAGCTTAGAATATAAAACAACAAACGTGCATTATAAAACATAGTTGGAACCTTCAATGAGGTTGCAACTGTCATAATATAACAGTTGTAATGTGTTTGTTGTCAAAAAACAAAACTGTTATGTATTATACAAGACAAATCACAATAATAGCACTGTTTCACAATAATTTACCAAAAAAAAAACACATTTAAGATATTCACTGAGCCGCACAAACCACCAAAAATGAATCATCAAATAGGAGGTTCAAGATGGCTGACAGGTGACATGTTCTTCTACAGTATAGTTATGTAAATGCTCCTTCCTGTTGTTTTATATTTTAAGCTCAACAGGCTATTGCATTTTTCATGGCCGACCTAAACCTTATGTATTTTGAAACACAGCAGAGGTAAGATCAACTGCACAGTCTGGCAACACTGCTCTATAAAAATTGTGTTTGAATTTCAAATATTTTTTATGATTCAATTAAAAATAATTAAGGTCTGCACAGTACATTTTACATTTTATTTATTATTTGTTGTTTCCATAGATTAATCTATTTTGATAACACAGTTGAGTTTGTTGTTCAGGGTTGTTATTCAGTATCTAGGTTTTCAAATTATTTGAAGTCCTTAAAGATAACTAAAGTGAATTTTCCACACTATTACTCTTCTCAGCTAAAGATGTGTGACAATTAAGTCATTTTGTCACAAAGTGAAGGAGCGCCTTTACTAAACTACACTTTCACTGACTTAAACCTACGACCATAAATAGAAAACCTTATATCGTACTTACCTAGATTATTGAAAGCTGCTTTGATATCTTTCTCAGTAATAGCAGAAAACCTAGCTCTGTATGTCACACTATCCAAGAAAACATCAGCAATCATACTGCTCGCAACGCAGTTCATAACTTCGAAACAAATATTTTCACCTTCCTTATCGCAATCGAGCCATAACACAAGATTCTCACAACCTTTGGCTTCTGCGCTAAGAAAAGCAGTCATCTTCAACTTTGGCATCGCTTCCTTTTTCTCAATAGGACAGGAAAATAATTCAACAGGGTCTACACGATCCCAGTTATTGTATTTACTTATAAAATCTACACCCATAACATGACCACATACTGATGTCATTTTAAACCTTGCCGGTACTTTTAAGAATGTGCCGTTCCATTCGTGAATAGAACAAGCACCGTTAAAACCTACAAATATAAAAAAAGAACATATAGGGTCCCGTTTTTTCTCGAGAAGATTAATGTATTTACCTTTTCTTGATGTGTTTTTGCCATTACTCAATATATTTGCAAGTGAGGCGGCCAGAGATGGCTTCTCAGCCACCATTAATACTGTCTTCATGTTTATAAATTATAATTAATATAACTTAAATTCAAAATTAGATTTTTTACATTACTACAAAGTACAAATAGAGTTGATGCAGGCAAAATATAAAATTTATATGCAATATGCAATATGCAATAGAGATCACTAGTTTTAGTTTACTTTACGGCTGAGCCATGCTGTCATGCCTGTGGTATGAGATCTTGAGATCATACTTCTAGTAGTACCAAATTAGCAAAACTTAATATCAAATATTTTAAAAGCATCTGTGATTATGATAGTTGAAAATTAATAGGTATTGCTAATTATTCTGTTTTAGCATTTGTAATTTGAACAATTTGCTAAACGACAATTTCATGAAAAATTATTTGCATTTCCAATTATTTGAATCAGTATCACATTCTCGTTTACACAGCACAACATGCGATAACTCAAATAACATACAGCCAAAGCACAAACTAAGGATTTGAAATTTGCAATGGCCAATTAAAATTTAAAAAAAACATAGAGAGAATGTCCAATCTCTATCAGCATTGGCGCGCAGTTTAAATTTAAAAACTCAACTCAGAAGTTGTGAAATAGTTGTTTTGCAATGAAAAATCAAATAGACATAAATACGACACTGCTGATAATGGTGTCTCCTTATCTTTTCCTATAACTTATAGAACCATAATTGATTATGATCGTTGTAGGGAAATGAACCATTCATGGCAAATAAAATATTTCTTTTCTCTGAAATCTTAAACAGTATGAGATTGCCTGATACTTCTCACGTAATGATGAGGTCAGTGGCGTCTCCTGACCAAAATGTTCGGGTGTGCGGTAACGAGTTGCTGTTACTGGTGGTTTTAAAAATTATTAACACTAAATGTACATATATACATACATACATATATATATATATATATATATATATATATATATATATATATATATATATATATATATATATATATATATATATATATTGTACCTATATGGGAATAATACGTAGATATATAAATAAATTTCCCACTGCAACACTAACAAATTAAAAAGTCACTTAAAACTTTAAAACACGAAAAGAACATGGAATTATTATCAAGCTCTTCTCTTCATACAAATTTGTGTTAGCGTTAGCGCTGTCCGGAACGAGGTGAAAACTGAAAACATTAAAAGTAGTTCAATGTTAATATGGTAATAAATAATAAAATGTGTAAAAAGCCTGGATGCAGCAAGTGCGTTATGGTAGTGAATTTTCATAGAAATGATCTGGCACAAAATATTTTATTATAACTGTTTTTTCTTGCAAGATAGAAATCTAAATTTTGGTGTATAGTTTAATTTTTATATCGTAAACCTACCTACCAAATTTGGTTACCTTATCTTTTTTATTTTTTGAGATACAAATTTTTTTTGAATGAAAACTCAAAATTTTCCCGGAAAACCTCGTCCGATTTTTCTGACTAACGAACTTATTCAAGCCATCTACAGAAGAAAGGTACATGCCAAAATCTATCAAAATTGGCTGATTATATTTTGAGTTATTGGTGTGATACCTATGTATATATATATATATATATATATATATATATATATATATATATATATATATATATATATATATATACATATATATGTATATATATATATATATATATATATATATATATATATATATATATATATATATATATATATACATATATATGTATATATATATATATATATATATATATATATATATATATATATATACATATATATGTATATATATATATATGTATATATATATATATATATATATATATATATATATATATATATATATATATATATATATATATATATATATATATATATAGTTTATTGTTATATAAATAGTACAAAGCATCTTACAAATAAGTCTAAACTTGTGGCTGCAAATGATGCAATTTTGACTAAATTTTAATCTAAATGTCAATTGTTCTAAAGTTCTGTCATCTGATTTCTAATCTCCAAAATTACCTCACCTCATTATGTACCATTACAATTTCTAGAAATATGGATGGTACTTGAAACCAGTTTCTTCATTTTAATCAAAAATTTCTATATTTTAGAACTTGACTCAATTTATTCTATACATCTTTTTCAACAGAAACATTATATATATATATATATATATATATATATATATATATATATATATATATATATATATATATAAATTGAAACTGACCCCGGATATGGGTTCTATGGGTCCTAGTTCGCGCTCATTTGCAAACAATTTTTCAAAATTCAAAAGTCGAGATCTCCCCATTAGTGAATTTTTTCTACGAAAATTTACTAAAATGTATTATAGTGTTTGATTCTAGAATACTGTGGTCTTTGCAAGCGCAGTCGAAATGTTTGTAAATAATGCTATCACAACGTTTGTTAGACTGGCGTTTCATTCATTTGTCTTGAGCGGTATTTCTACCGCTCACTGCAGTGTTAAAATCAATGGTATTTTCCTCACTGTTTTAAACACATGGGTGGGGGACTATATTGTATACCAATACAGCTCTATCTACTGAAGTGTTCGGAAATATCAACGCACACCTAACCCGAATTCATTCCCAGTTGTTATTGACCTACTCATATTCTCTGAATGAAGACGTGGTACCTACTTCATTCCAAGTCACTATTAACCGACTATTTATGAAATCAAATAAGTAAATTAAATCGATTGTCATAAAATATGCAGTGTATTAAGACTAAGGGAAAAAGAAATAAAACATATTTAACTGTCCACATTTTAATTATATTTTAGGATGTGCGGCGCACACCTAGCTCACTAGGAGAAATCGCCACTGGATGAGGTAAGTACCAGTTAAATTTAATTTAAAACGTATATAGGTTAAAATATATGTTGTGACGGTGGTTTTGTCACACGTGGGTTCTGGTAAGCCGTGGTAGTTAATGAAATCGGTGTATTATTATTGTGATTTTTATTAACTAAACTTAACATTTCAATACGGGAAAATAACGAAACTAATTAATACTTCTGAATAATAGGACATGAAAAGAAAACAGCACATTGTTCAATATAGAAAATAACGTCTTTTCGACATCTTGAGCTCTCCCGAACGTCACACACATTGTTGACTTCTAACTTCTACCTGTTTTACCGGCGGCAGCTCATGCGCTTCCGGCTTCATCTAGAGATCTCCCTCTGGCGGAGATTGGGTTTCCAGTGGCGTGTCCGGCGTCGGACTGAGGATCTGGTTATAATGTTCAAAAATAACGAGTCTCTTGACAAAAGACAAAAGTGCAAAAAGTGGTAAGGGTAAACCTTTAAATATTATGTTCAAAGAGGTAGACGTTGAATATACGCTACAGAGATATTGCGCATTTAAAAAATTGCATTACATAGTTTTTTGCGTCATCGGCGTGATACACACACACACACACACACACACACACACACACACACACACACACACACACACACACACACACACACACACACACACACACACACACACACACACACACACACACACACACACACACACACACACACACACACACACACACACACACATATATATATATATATATATATATATATATATATATATATATATATATATATATATATATATATATATATATATATATATATATATGCTATGAAAAAAAGCAGTAATCGGGCATAATTACATAATTAAAATGTATGATAACCGAAGTGAGTGTTACGGAGAGGCGACTCAACAATCTATGGAAATGGCCGATAGTATACCTGTTCAGATTTGGTACCCTGAAACAGAATCGTGAAAATAAAACAACCTATATCAGTCAATTCTAGAAACTTTTTTTAAAGTGCTAGAATTTCAATAAGGACGTGTTTTTAATAAAAAGGTTTTTAAACATACGGATTTTTTATAACCAATAAGAATAAGTTTTATTTTATATTTTGACTTTTAAAGCGAGTAGGTACTTACACAACTATTTATGTTGATTTAGGTACACCATACTTGTTCAATAAAATGCCCTAAAAATGCGTATGTTTCTTTATTGGAATGTTACAATTTCTTTACTGGATTTCCTGTTTATTCTTTACTTGACTTTTTTATATTTTTTAAATATAAAAATTATTAAAAAACAATCTGTTATCCTATTTGTTGTGCAACTGGTTATATAAAACTAAATACATCAGGATATGTCATCTAACAAAAAGAATTTTTTTATTTTTATTTAAATGTCAAAAATAGTTACAGTAAAGATATAAAAATCCCTTTAACTTTTTCTTCATTGGTGCTTTCACCCTACCACAGCATAA
Source organism: Tillus elongatus (assembly GCA_964006375.1). Classification (NCBI taxonomy): domain Eukaryota; kingdom Metazoa; phylum Arthropoda; class Insecta; order Coleoptera; family Cleridae; genus Tillus; species Tillus elongatus. The sequence continues at coordinate 137,825,947 of OZ023267.1, read as the reverse complement.
TAAGCAATTATCATACTGTGCATACACATCTTACACTTGAGAATATAAAACAACTGTTATATATACATTAATAACATAAACTTAACCTATTACAATTAATATTATCTATTTTTCAAAGTAAACAACTATCTAAATAATTCAAACAGCCCGGCGATGTAGAGAGATAAAGCAGATATTTTTTTCGGTATCTTGACTGGCCATGTAAATATCTATGCTGTGGTTGTATGTTACTTGAATTGTCGCGTCCAATATACAAATTAAATAAAACAAAAGTTAGTAAAGTAAAATTTGTAATCATTGTTGGAAACCAATATCCAGTACTCGTGTTTTGTGCTGTGGTTACTGTTACTCTGTTATGTTATACGTTTACGTTATATTATGTTAAAAAGTTAAATGTAGTCATATAAAAACAGTGTTACCAAACTATTACGCATAGGTATCGTACAAGTGTAAAGCGCTGTTGTCCATCTTAGCTATTTGTCTTGTTAACTGAGTACTGAACATGAAAATATTATTTTGCTCTATTTATATACAACAAAAACAAACATTTCTAAGAGTAGATCATCTACTGGCACTTACCACTACTATCATTGCATTTCGCTTTGCATAAGTAATCTTGAATAGAATTCTAAATACAGACAGTTACGTTACATAGATGACGACGTCCCGCAAGTGAAACGTTATATTTAAAAGGAGTATAATTTTCGCCAGACGAATGACTTCCTCAAAATTATAGGTTAGGTTTATTTGTGAGTGAGCCATACTGGTCCATACCGCCCATGCCGGTCCCTCCACCACAAAATTATAACTTATCAGTGTGATATTTTATAGACAATGTCACCTGTTTTAATCAAATATTAGCGTTGTGACTGTGATGACAAGAAACAGCTTTAGGTACACTTTTGAGTCATAACACATTTTTCAGACTTGACGATCGTTTAGCTAACAACGTTTAGCGTTATCAAAGGAATGCATAATAACAATAATAATAAATAGTTTATATTAACTTATAGAATAACTACTACCCGACTGGGAAAATATTTAAACAAACTAAAATAAAATAGCAATGATATGATATACAAAATATATAGCAACTTAGAAAAATACAAAAAAAAACATAAACTACACAAAGATATAACTTACCTTAAAAATTAGCCTAAGCTATTATAATATCAACAGAAATACTAAGACAAAAACAAGGAGCAAAATAAGTATTTAGATTACAAGAGTAATTTTTCATCAAGAATTAGCTGTTTTATTTTAGTGAATTTTTATTTAAAAAAATTCACTAATAGAGAGGTATCGATGATGAGACTGCAAAAATGTTTTCAGATAAGCGCGAACTAGGATATATATATATATATATATATATATATATATATATATATATATATATATATATATATATATATATATATATATATATATATATATATATATGTATGTATGTATGTATCCGATAACTCAAAAAATAATTAACCGATTTCGATGAAACTCGGCAAGTGCCTTTATTTTATTAATGGCTAGGATGAGTTCGTTAGCCAGGAAAAGCAAACGGGGGTTTCCGGGAAAATTTTGAGTTTTCTTACTAATACAAAAAAATTTCTCCGAAAATTACAAATCGGTTTTAATGAAATTCACTATATATATTGCCTTAGGCGAGACCTTACTACATACCAAAATTCAACTTTCTAAGTTTATAGAAAATTGAGTTATTCAAATTTTGAATTTTCTTTCGAAAATTTTTTTTCTCCGAATATTACAAAGTTATTTTAATAAAATTTGGTGGATGTCTTGCCTTAGGAAAGACTTTACTATATACCTTAATAAAACTTTCTAAGTTTATAGAAAATTTAATTATTCAAGTTTGAAGCATTTAATAAAAATTCACTACCACAACGCACTTGATGCGTCCCGAACTCTTTTTTATAGGAAATCAGACTTAAACATTTATAAGACTAGATGCATTCTCGCAACAATTAGAACCGTAGACCGGTTTCGCTCTCATTAGAGCTCTTCAGTACGGCATACTAATTGCAGCAAAAATGCACCAAAAATAACACGGCTATCGTATAGCCAGTCTTAAAACACTAAGTGAGTAGCGAACGTGTCGCCACCTAGTTCGGAACCAAGTACTTGTTGTCACGCCCGCTCCAAATAATACAGAGTATTAAAAATAGAGACGGTATACAACTAACTAACAATTTAAAAAATTGTTAGCCCTGGTGCATTTTTGCTGCAATTAGTATGCCGTACTGAAGAGCTCTAATGAGAGCGAAACCGGTCTACGGTTCTAATTGTTGCGAGAATGCATCTAGTCTTACATACTTTGTCCCTATATTGGGGTAGAAATGGGCCAGGGCTAACAATTTTTTAAATTGTTAGTTAGTTGTATACCGTCTCTATTTTTAATACTCTGTATTATTTGGAGCGGGCGTGACAACAAGTACTTGGTTCCGAACTAGGTGGCGACACGTTCTCTACTCACTTAGTGTTTTAAGACTGGCTATACGATAGCCGTGTTATTTTTGGTGCATTTTTGCTGCAATTAGTATGCCGTACTGAAGAGCTCTAATGAGAGCGAAACCGGTCTACGGTTCTAATTGTTGCGAGAATGCATCTAGTCTTACATACTTTGTCCCTATATTGGGGTAGAAATGGGCCAGGGCTAACAATTTTTTAAATTGTTAGTTAGTTGTATACCGTCTCTATTTTTAATACTCTGTATTATTTGGAGCGGGCGTGACAACAAGTACTTGGTTCCGAACTAGGTGGCGACACGTTCTCTACTCACTTAGTGTTTTAAGACTGGCTATACGATAGCCGTGTTATTTTTGGTGCATTTTTGCTGCAATTAGTATGCCGTACTGAAGAGCTCTAATGAGAGCGAAACCGGTCTACGGTTCTAATTGTTGCGAGAATGCATCTAGTCTTACATACTTTGTCCCTATATTGGGGTAGAAATGGGCCAGGGCTAACAATTTTTTAAATTGTTAGTTAGTTGTATACCGTCTCTATTTTTAATACTCTGTATTATTTGGAGCGGGCGTGACAACAAGTACTTGGTTCCGAACTAGGTGGCGACACGTTCGCTACTCACTTAGTGTTTTAAGACTGGCTATACGATAGCCGTGTTATTTTTGGTGCATTTTTGCTGCAATTAGTATGCCGTACTGAAGAGCTCTAATGAGAGCGAAACCGGTCTACGGTTCTAATTGTTGCGAGAATGCATCTAGTCTTACATACTTTGTCCCTATATTGGGGTAGAAATGGGCCAGGGCTAACAATTTTTTAAATTGTTAGTTAGTTGTATACCGTCTCTATTTTTAATACTCTGTATTATTTGGAGCGGGCGTGACAACAAGTACTTGGTTCCGAACTAGGTGGCGACACGTTCGCTACTCACTTAGTGTTTTAAGACTGGCTATACGATAGCCGTGTTATTTTTGGTGCATTTTTGCTGCAATTAGTATGCCGTACTGAAGAGCTCTAATGAGAGCGAAACCGGTCTACGGTTCTAATTGTTGCGAGAATGCATCTAGTCTTACATACTTTGTCCCTATATTGGGGTAGAAATGGGCCAGGGCTAACAATTTTTTAAATTGTTAGTTAGTTGTATACCGTCTCTATTTTTAATACTCTGTATTATTTGGAGCGGGCGTGACAACAAGTACTTGGTTCCGAACTAGGTGGCGACACGTTCGCTACTCACTTAGTGTTTTAAGACTGGCTATACGATAGCCGTGTTATTTTTGGTGCATTTTTGCTGCAATTAGTATGCCGTACTGAAGAGCTCTAATGAGAGCGAAACCGGTCTACGGTTCTAATTGTTGCGAGAATGCATCTAGTCTTACATACTTTGTCCCTATATTGGGGTAGAAATGGGCCAGGGCTAACAATTTTTTAAATTGTTAGTTAGTTGTATACCGTCTCTATTTTTAATACTCTGTATTATTTGGAGCGGGCGTGACAACAAGTACTTGGTTCCGAACTAGGTGGCGACACGTTCGCTACTCACTTAGTGTTTTAAGACTGGCTATACGATAGCCGTGTTATTTTTGGTGCATTTTTGCTGCAATTAGTATGCCGTACTGAAGAGCTCTAATGAGAGCGAAACCGGTCTACGGTTCTAATTGTTGCGAGAATGCATCTAGTCTTACATACTTTGTCCCTATATTGGGGTAGAAATGGGCCAGGGCTAACAATTTTTTAAATTGTTAGTTAGTTGTATACCGTCTCTATTTTTAATACTCTGTATTATTTGGAGCGGGCGTGACAACAAGTACTTGGTTCCGAACTAGGTGGCGACACGTTCGCTACTCACTTAGTGTTTTAAGACTGGCTATACGATAGCCGTGTTATTTTTGGTGCATTTTTGCTGCAATTAGTATGCCGTACTGAAGAGCTCTAATGAGAGCGAAACCGGTCTACGGTTCTAATTGTTGCGAGAATGCATCTAGTCTTACATACTTTGCCCCTATATTGGGGTAGAAATGGGCCAGGGCTAACAATTTTTTAAATTGTTAGTTAGTTGTATACCGTCTCTATTTTTAATACTCTGTATTATTTGGAGCGGGCGTGACAACAAGTACTTGGTTCCGAACTAGGTGGCGACACGTTCGCTACTCACTTAGTGTTTTAAGACTGGCTATACGATAGCCGTGTTATTTTTGGTGCATTTTTGCTGCAATTAGTATGCCGTACTGAAGAGCTCTAATGAGAGCGAAACCGGTCTACGGTTCTAATTGTTGCGAGAATGCATCTAGTCTTACATACTTTGTCCCTATATTGGGGTAGAAATGGGCCAGGGCTAACAATTTTTTAAATTGTTAGTTAGTTGTATACCGTCTCTATTTTTAATACTCTGTATTATTTGGAGCGGGCGTGACAACAAGTACTTGGTTCCGAACTAGGTGGCGACACGTTCGCTACTCACTTAGTAAACATTTATGTTCATTAGGTACCCCTGCACCTATACACACAAGCCACATTATTGTATGAAAAAGATCTCCGAGACATAATAACCGACTCGCGTCGCTCCTTTAGAGCGACACAACAATAGACGCGGTTCTGCAGGATGAAGCAGCATTTTTTCAATACTTATTTGTCTGGATTACTCTGTGAAGCTACTACAGAAAGACCATTGGGAGTGTCATTTCTTTAGCTCCGCCCATATATAACGAAAATAAATCGTATGTAATTAAGATAAGAAGTCAATTGTTAAGTAACTTGTTGATATATTTAAGGCTATTTTAAAACGAACATTAATATTGTGGACATTTACCCAGAAGACCATCTTATTATAGAGGTTAGAAACCGGGGGTGGGGAGTCACTTAAATTTTTTTTGTGGAATGGACAAACACTGTAAAGATGTATTCGTTTCCGTACAGTTAGCGATTTGATTTCTTTAAACTTGTAAGGCTAGATGTATTCTCACGATGATTAGAACCGCAGACCGGTCTCGCTCTAATTAGAGCTCATCAGTACGGTATACTAATTACAGCGAGAACACAGTCATAAAGTAATAAGGCTATGGTCGCCAGCCCCCTAGAATATTGTGAGATGTACGACAAGGTCGCCATCTCGGTGCGGAACAGGTAGTAAACAAATAATTACTACCTGGTTCCGCACCGAGATTGCGACCATGTCGTACATCTCACAATATTCTAGGAGGCTGGCTACCATAGCCGTGTTACTTTATAGGTGTGTTCTCGCTGTAATTAATATACGTACTGATGAGCTCTAATTAGAGCGAAACCGGTCTGCGGTTCTAATTATGGTGAAAATACATATAGCCTTACACACATTGTCCCTATATTGGGGAAGAAATGGACCAGGGCTGACAATTTATAAAATTGTTAGTTGGTTGTACACAGTCTCTATTTTATAACATTTTGTGTTATTTGGAGCTGTCCTGACAACATACTACGTGCTTCCGCATCGAGATGGCGGCCGTGTCGTACATCTCACAATATTCTTTAAACTTGTAAGATATGTGCTTATATTTGTGCAAACCTCAAACAAGTCTGACACAGGATGAGTTTTGTATGTGCTACAGCTTGGTGGTATCAATTACTGTAAAACAGGGACCATAAATGACATCACATTAGTTTATTTGTGATACTACAAACGCGTAATAAAGTCTTATTTGTACACTTTTGCTCACAAAGTGTCTATATTAACCGTAAATTAATTTTAAACTACCAATTGCGTGGTCAGTCGCCTTGTTGATATGTTGAACGAATCTTAAAGATGGCTGTCCATTTTCAATGACAAATTATCAACAATCCACCCCCGGGTTGTTACAGGACTAAAAATAGAAAACAACCAATAGGAATTTGACTGTCGGCGGAATCTTAAAATTGCGGGCGCTATGTTAGACTTTGACCTTTAACCTAACCTATTTAAAAAGAAGATAGAAGTTCGCAGGGTATGTGAATAGGAATACTTATAGTCATCGTTGACAATGGGCGAGTCCACCAGGCGCCAACTGCTGCCAGCACCTGCATTGTTATCTCAAAAAATGTTGTAAAATGTCAACATTTTTTGACATAACAATGCAGCGCTGGCAGCATCCGACGCCTGGTGAGCTCGCCCAAAAATCCACGTTAAAAGCGCGGGATAAAGTAATTTAATAGCCATTTTTTAACCTCGCATAATAGAATCAAAATGGAAAGTGTCTTGCCATTACCTACTGGATCAGGACGTAAGAAGACAAAATTTGAAGTAACGAACTTGTAATTATTTGATAATTTTTCAATATTTTTTATTGTTTGAAAATAAATCCTTAACTAAGTAAATATTTGAACCTGTCATGACCACTGATAAGTATAGTACCTATAGTAGTATAGTATAGTATAATATTTTGTCTATAATTATACAATGTGTTGTACAAATAAGCTTTTGCTTATAAATGAAATATACACCATTTTGTTACAGATATGCCTAATTAATTGCTAAAAATTGTCTTCAACTGTATCACTATCAATTTTCCTAAAATTGATTATCCCTTTTTCACCAATACTTCCACTCATTCTCGTTCTGCCTACCTCCATCTTGGTATATTCTTCTTCATCTACGGCCTGATTATTACATCAAATTCAATCTTAAATTTAGTACTACAGCATTACAGCAAATTTTGACATCTATACGTGACAACTATAATGACACACTGAAAAATTCATCGTGTGTCATCCTCTGATGACGCTAACTCTGTTATTGAACTGATCTCCAGGTCTTTAAAAGATGTGTTATTGCGAATTCTGTTCTTCAAGTTTACTTTAAATAAACTCTTTAAAATTATACGACCAAGAGAGCTGTATTCAGCCAGAGTGATTCAACTTTAGTCAGATATAGTATAATGAGATGCTAAAAGTATATATGTAGCAGGTATATTCATATTCAATAACAGTCCTCAGTCAGATTAAGAGCGATGACAGACTGACACAAACAGCGGTTCGTGCCAGATCGGCCGACGCCGAATGCACACAATATATTTGTACATTCAAAATTCAAATGATGCCAAACACACACTACGGAAAATATCACCTGGCGGTTGAGGAGCTGACTCGGCACGTCGTCTACTTTAAAGCGGCCCATTCGTTAGACGAGCTCAGACCCGACTCCCAACCCAGACCACCAAAGAGAGTATTAAAGTGTACTTTCGTCAGACGATCATTATACGATTAGATGCATCCATGATATAACGACTAGAGAGATATGATAATGCGGCTACCTATTTTTGCACAGTCATGCGCATGACGTCATGTGGTGAGTACACTCGCAATACATAAGAATATTATGCTGCGGTACAGTGAGTTTGAGGTTCCATCAAATCTTAACCTCTTAACAAATTACGAAATTGTGGTTTTCTATTAGATTTTATGAATGTATTTTACTAACTTTTGTGTGCATACAGTTAGAATTAATTTTTTATGATCAGAATACTATTGTGACATGATGACGAATTCAAGTTTATGACCGCACTAAATAACTTCAATTAAGTTTGTGTTGCCCCAATGCTAATTAAGTCCCTTCCCCCTAATTATATGTTTTTGCGCTTATATATGTAACATAACAAAAACTGAAAATGCAAGTGAAGTCATTTTGTTTAGTGTTGTACTCTATATTATCTGAAAAAAGATTATAAGCGACGAAATGGAATGTAATTTCGGTAAATTTGCAGTTTACTGCAGGTAGGGTTTTTAGATTTTTTTTCAAGTCACAAACTTGTCGGAAACAACCCCCAAGAAACTTAAGGGATCAGGAGTGAATAGGGGTGCTCGGTGCTCAGCGCGGGGGGGGGGGAGTATGAGCAGTAGATGCTAAAAAAACACTTAGTCGGACATTGAAAACCTGTCTTTTTCACATTTTGCAGCCATAGATCGTTTAAACCCTGTTTACCTTACACAGCACCCATATTCGCCCCACGTCCCGTTACATTCTTGGGGGTTGTTCCAAAGAAATTTTTCTTGTGGGTTATGCATTGAGGGTGGTTGTAGGCGTGAAGGAAAGGAAGGAAAACCCAGATGACGAAGCAGCGGACCCGTCGCACCTACTGTCTCACCCCCGCGTCCCAATACTAATTCTGGGCTTCCCTAATTATTATACTTGTCTTGTGCGTATATATATAGATATGTAATATAAAAATGCAAAAGATTAAATTTTGTGCTGCGTTCTATATTATCTGAAAGAGACAATATAGGCGACGAAGTGGAATGTAGGTTAGGTTAGGTTTGTTTGTGAGTGGGCCATACCGGTCCCTCCACCGCGACCATACGGTCTATTGTGGCTCACGTCTATATTTCGCCCAACAAAGCCAGCCTCCTGCAGAGGTCGATAATCTTAGTGAGCGAAAGTTGATCCAGATCCTCCGGAGCAAGCTTTATCTTGCCAAAGAGCAGGTATCTAGTCCTGTCCGCTGCCGGACAGGAACACAGTACGTGCTTTGCTGTCTTGTCACTCTCCATACACATCCGGCACTCGGTCTCCTGACCGACCCCAATACGATGCATGTGGTGCCGTAAGCGGCAGTGTCCTGTATACAGGCCGACTAGAGTACTCAGTTGTTGTCTGTTTAACTCTAGAAGTTTTTTAGCCCTTGACTCAGACAGGCCATTTATGAATGCCTTAGAGTGAGCTAATCCTGGAAGATTTTGCCAATATTGGATTGTCATTCTTTCTGTCCAGGTCTTTAAGGTGCGTTTTGCTGTGCAAGATGTTATCCCCAGCACCGGTTCTGGTCCGACAAAGTCTCTCTGAGCTCCACTCCTGGCAAGCGCGTCGGCCGCAACATTGCCACCATGGTCCGAGTGACCCGGTATCCAGACCAGCGACACTTCATAACATCTGCCCAGTTCGTTAAAAGCAGATTTACAACTCAATACCGTTTTTGAATTACACCGGTAGGAACCAAGAGCCTCTGGCCTTGACGAGATCCCGGCAATTGTTCTCAAAAAATGCGCACCAGAGCTTGCTCCTGTCCTGACTCGTCTGTTTCAGTGATCTTATAATAAAGGCATATTCCTTAGTAACTGGAAAACTGCTCGAGTACAACCCATCCCCAAGAAAGGATCCAAAGCGCTTCCTAGCAACTATAGGCCTATTTCTCTCCTTTCAGTCGTCTCTAAAGTGATGGAAAAGTATATAAACACCGAATTACTAAAATTTCTTGAAAAACACAGTCTAATCCACGACAGGCAGTATGGATTCCGTCAGCGCAGATCGACTGCCGACCTCCTTTCCTTTGTCACCCATTTTTGGAACAAGTCTATGGAACAACACGGTGAATCCCAGATTGTTGCTCTAGACATATCAAAAGCATTCGACCAGGTCTGGCACGCAGCGCTGCTTAATAAACTTCCGGCCTATGGCCTACCACCAAAGCTTTGTACCTGGACAGCAAATTTCCTCTCCAACAGGAGCATATCTGTTGTTGTGGATGGCCATTCCTCTAAACTGTATCCAATTAATGCAGGAGTTCCTCAAGGTTCAGCTTTAGCCCCTACTTTGTTTCTTCTCCACATCAATGACCTCCTCTCTAGCACATCCAACCCAGTTCACAGCTACGCGGACGACAGCACCCTCCCTTCAAATATACAATATTCTAAGCCTGTCTCTTTAGCCCAATTAGATGAGGATCGCAGACTCATGGAGAGTTCTGTCTCCGTGGATCTCCAAAAAATATTAGACTGGGGAAGTAGAAATCTTGTACAATTCAACCCCACCAAAACTAAGTCTTGCTTTCTTTCTCACAAGAGATACACCAGCCCTAGACTCATCACAATGAACAACCA